>BMAU01020079.1:0-600000 GCA_019973935.1 Trichonephila clavipes
TATATTTATATAAACCCCACCTTTATATATACTTTTATATAAATTATTTTATTTACTAGCTGTCCCTAAGTCAGCAATGTTTATGATACAGCAGCATTCGTTTTATAATTTTTAATCTCGGCTGCTCTGTGTGTTTTATTGTATGATCTTTCTACTGTCGGGTTCATGTGTTTTTCGAACGTGATTGATGAATGTTTATCTCTTGTTTGTAGAGAATTAGACCATATATATATATATATATATATATATATATATATATATATATATATATATATATATATATATATATATATAAATGATAAATATAAGTTACAGAATTTTTGTTTCTTTTTATATTACAACATTTTGCACATAAATATTTAACAAATATAAGATACCTTACGGATGGTTCAATCGGAAATCTGTTTATTATTTTATACTCCATCGAAACAATTTGTTGAGGAAGTTGAAGAGTATTTTAAAACGCAAATTTAAAATATATAACTAATCAAGCTCCATCAAAATGAACATGGAGAAATGAAAAAATTTTGTTGAGAATGGATTTTTTAATAGTTTGTTATGTTGCGTCATTGTTGATAGAGGATGATATATATATATATATATATATATGATACATATATATATATACAGAGAGATAGACACATATATATTAAGGTTACGGAAATATGTTAGAGAGAAGAGAGAGAGAGAGATAATTTTAAGAAATTTAAACATTTTAACACGCTTTTTTTCTTTTATGTGAAATTTGTAGTTAATTTTCCAAATTTGAAACATATTACTTCTGAATTCTTCTAAAAAAATCAATTTCTCTTATTTTGTGTTACTCCATATTTTTACTAAATCATAGCAGAGTGTTTAAACCTATGATAAAAAAAACATAGGCATTGAAAACTATTAAATAAATTGGAGAAATATTTTCCGTATGAGCTTCTCTATTGTAAGAGTACTGTTATTAGAGATTTTGAAATTTTTTCCAAGAAAAACTTTATTCAAGAACGATTTAGGGCTGTAAATAAAACATCAATAAACCCTTTTGTGATTTCTTCCCATTATTCGGTGGGGGAGAAAAACAAAATGTGGGATATTTTATCATTTCACAAAACTATTCTTTCTTATAGACATACCATATAAATAGCTACAATTTCACTTATATTATCCGTAACTTTAGTTCTTAAAAAGATGTCAAGTAGTAAAAGAATTTTAAAAGGCCTTTGAGAAATATATGTAAGATAAAACCAATTCAATGACTTTTATAGCAACTCCAGCTTAACATAATCGTTTCGAATTTTTCCATTCATTATCGCTACTGAATAAAATATTGACAAATCTGCTCTGCTAGAGACTTCCCACAACTGTACTATGATATGTAAATATACTTCTTTGGGTAATCACATCAATTTTATGGAACCTAATAGTACTTGCTGAAAAGTGAAAATATACATTTATATATATATATATATATATATATATATATATATATATATATATATATATATATATATCTCTCTCTATATATATATATATATATATACATATATATTTATATAAAAATATATATATATTTATATATAAATATATATATATATATATATATATATATATATATACATATATATATATATATTTATATATTTATATATAATTTTATATATAAATATAAATATATATATATATAGAGAGTATATATATATATATATATATATATATATATATATATATATATATATATATATATATATAAATATATTGAAAAAAGTGCTATTAAAAACAGTGGATATATTTAAGAATATTATTATTTCAAAAACCAATTTTTATCAAACATAGATTTAATTGTTATCTTATAATAAATATAAGATATATATTTTTTATGTTTACTTTGCCTTACTCAAGATAGATATCAATATTAATTATACTGTACACTTTACTAATTTGTCAATTATAACAAATTTCAAATATAATGCATTTGGTTCCTTCCAAAGTAAATAACTTAAAAATTAGAAATCATAATTGTGCGAGTTTAAACACAAACATGCAAAGATGTCTGACGCACTTCTGGAGGTCGTGGGTCTCTGGCTGCAAAGTAGGACCTATTATGGAATGTGTTGTATATATATGCACAAAGTTCGAACAAAGGCTCAATATAGAAACAGTAAGTTTATAAGAAAATGCCTTTTCTAAGTTTTAAATTCATAAAATCATTAATTTATGTCTTTAAAATCAACTATTTATTACCAATATATTTTAAGTAGACAAATATATAAATACTCGTACAAACGGTAAACCATAACAAATAAATGTGCATAACTCACAATCTCACTAACTGACTCGACTATCCCCTTTCGAATAAATGAGTAATGGTAGTGTATGGATTTGTAGACCTAGACTTAAACAAAAAAGAGAGGACATAAAAATGTAGTCTTGCTACTATAGTAACAGTAGACATATTGCACAAACCCCCGTTTTCGCAGAATATGCCAAGGAATAACATTTGAATAACTAAGGGAATAACTAAATGTTATTCGGATTATGATCTTATTGAGACAAAGCCAAGAACGAAACGAGGTACCTCAATGCGAGGCCCGTGCCTTAATATGTCCATTCAAACATGCTTCCTATGTGAATGCAGTTACTATGTTGATACTTATAGTTTTACAGAAAATGGACAAAACACCTGAAACTAGGTCTTGTAAGGAAAGCCTAAAGCATGCTAAATAAAAATATTTCTAAATTCAATTTATTATTAAATATTTTAAAATACATTAGACAAAAATCTTGGTAATTTATGAACTGACAACAATATAATTACATTATATACAATCATATACAAAGCAAAAAAAAAGCTTTAATAACTTTTGCAATTTTCAGTGCAGTGGGACAAAAAATCACTAATAATGTCTTCCAGTTAATCAAAGGGAACTAAATTGTGATGTTAATTAACTAGCATGGTTAATTACTTCTAAAAAGAAATTTTCTACAGAAACCAAATTGTTTTTTTCAAAAATTAGTCATAGATAGCTTATTATCCAATTTCATTTCCCGAATTTGGTCGCTACTTAATCGAAATTTGAAAGTCACTGTTAGAGTCCATGAACTAAAAACTGCGCCAACAAGTTCATATAATATTTTCTCTCCTCTCACCCATTCCACATAATCAGTGGAATTAGAAAGCGCTTACAACCGGTATAGTGGTTTGCGATGCCCAGGGATTGGGGTTGAATCGGAGAAGACATGGATATTTGTAAATATATATATAGTGGCTTTGCGGCATGGGGGTACTTTAAATAACCGTCGAGCCGCAAGTCCTCTCGGGTGGTTGGTGTAAGGGGAATTGAGGTGGGAAGCCCCTGACCACCTCCAGTTCTCCCTCTAGGGTGGGGTGGAACCGAGCAAAACGCACTGTCACCTGCATGGTGCTCCAAAGCTGCGGGCTAACGACAGGCGTAAAAATTTAGTACTTAGCCGCGATGGTTTCGCGGGCCTCAATCTGACTACGCCAGGCGGGTGGCAATAGTCACAACAACAACACAAAAAAAAGAGGTAAATACCATACATATAACCAGTTTATAAACTCCTATTATCCGATTGATAATTGGAGTTTATTAACGTACAAACCCTTTGAACTCCTCTATCTGTTCCTTTGTAACTCAAATTGAGCATTTCCTGAACTATAAAGGTAGTATTGCATGAAATTGAAATTTAAATATTTCATAATACGAGGGATTCAAATATTTAAAAATTCCTGTATATTACAATTCACTTTTTGCATTTAATAATTTATATCTTTTCTTAATATTACTTTGTTCATTTTATTTCAACTATTTAAAGTTTGGAGCAAAGAAACTTTAAAGAGGCTTTTGCCTCCTAACTTTTTAAACCATCCAGAGTTTGCGAGCCATTCATTTTTAATATTAGTGGAGCCACATTGCTAAAGTTATTGCAAATCAAATATTTCAAAGTAGAGCATTACGAAATTTTGGGTGACATTTATCACAGTAAGATACAGGGGTAAAAATTAGATACCAAAAAATGGGGAAACTTTTTTTTGTAATTAATTAAGTTTTATAATTAAAATTAATGTAACAACTTTGGTCCTTTTCCTTTAACAAGGGTAAAAACTTTGCTTCCATTTTGATGAACATTATGAAATTTATTAAGTGTACCATTTCCTTTTTGACAACTGTGTACCAAACAATTCTCTGTACCAAGTGTACGTACCGTTACTTTTCATTTCTGGATACTTGAATATAATACTAACGACTGACATGTTTACTAAATTAACTTTACTTAATTGGTTTGTTACGGTTATCGTAATATTTATATACTTCTGTATAATTATCTTTAACACTAGAAAAGACTGAAACTTAGTACGAGAGTAGGGTAAAAGTCATGGCAACTATTTTTTTTTTGTTGGCAATACCAGCCTGGTTTGAAAATGTGAAATATACAGACGGAAGTACAAGGTATTCTTCATTTGTGGATAATGAATAGCACTGAAATATCGTAATACACACTAATTTATTACAGTAGTATGCAAGGGCAATACGGCCTTCACGGTGCAAAAGATTGACCCAACAGTACACATAAAAAGTTGACATGATAAAAAAACTGGGCCTAATGACCCCAATATTGTCTCCTGCTACAATCACCACATGATGTGAACGAAGTGGGAGGCGCTGAATACCACCAGCCGCAGCATTTTGCTGCCCCATGTGTGAATCGGGTCACATGTTGGCGAACAGCATTAGCAACGTCCTCTCGTGTTGCAAACCGCCTACCACGTACGTGATTCTTAATCTTGGGGAGTGAGATCAAAGTCACAGGGTCAGATCAAATTCACTGTGACGTTCGATAGCATTTCTCCCTCGGAGAACGGCTTCTTTGATGTAAATGGGCTGCTCAAAACAGTTTACTTCCATCTTACACGACACTCACCAACTGACTGATTTACAGCCCTCGCTGCGCTACTACTAGCTATCTCAGATCCCATCTGTTGTTCTGCATTGGAGTGAGAGGTCGCAACACGCACCTCTACCCCATTATAGTAGCGATCTTGGAGTTATACAGACTGCAATATCATTAAAAAAATTATTATGTCCCTTAACGCAGAAAATGCAAAATTCATGATAAATCAAAAATTTCTTATTTATAGAATTAAGAAACACAGGTATAATATTAAGAGTTTTAAGAAATATAAAGTTCATGTGCTAATTAGAGTAAATGTTAAATTTTCCCCTTGACCATGGTTCACATTCTTTGAACTCCCGTGTGTCTCTGAAGACCTATCGTGTAAAAGCTGCAGCTGCATCTCAAATCGGTTGATCCTCAAAGTAATCCCGTGGTAAGGTGAAAGTTAGGAGAGAGGGGTACTAGCTCAGGGATCGTCACCCTCCTTTGACCATGGTTCAAATTCACAGGGTAAGTCTTCAATATAGCCCTCAGTAGATATATGATGCAACGTTAATATAACTCTCACACACTCCACTAGAACATTAGTCAGATAAATTTCATGACGTGTTTCTGAAGACCCGCTGTGTAGAGGAAGCAGCTGCATGTCAAACCAGTTGGTCTCCAAAGTAATTCCGTTGGTGTTATGAGGAAGTTAGAAGACAGTATACTCTAGCTCAGGTGTCGTCGTCCTCATCTGACCATGGTTCAAACTCACAGGGTAAGTCACCATTAACCCTAGAGTAGCTTTACAGTGTGCGTCGTTATAACTCTAACTCACTGCACTAGATTATTAGTCAGATATAATTCATGAGTTTCAGCCTTGTGTCTTTGAAGACAAGCTGTTTAGAGGGGGCAGCTGCCTGTCAAACCAGTAGTTCCTCAAAGAAATCCTATTGGTGTGGCGAGGAAGTTAGGAGAGAGGGTAATAGCTCAGGTGTCGTCGTCCTCATCTGACCATGGTTCAAACTCACAGGGTAAGTCTAACATAACCCTCGAGTAGCTTTAAAGTGCGACTTTTATATAATTCTCACTCCACTAAAACTTTAGTCAGTTAAAGTTCATTTCCAGCGTTGTGTCTCTAAAGACATGCCGTGCAGAGTGGGTAGCTGCATTTCAAATCATATGGTCCTGAAAGTAATCCGGTTGGTGTAGTGAGGAAGTTAGGAGAGAGGGTAATAGCTCAGGCGACGGGTTGCTAACTTGGTCATGGTTTAAACTCACTGGGTATTTTACCATTAGCCCTCGAGTAGCTTTAAAGCGCGACGACGTAATATAACTCTCAATCACTCCACTAGAGCATTAGTCAGATACAGTTCATGTGTTTCAGCTTTTTTGTCTCTGAAGATCCGCCGTGTAGAGAGGTTAGCTGCATGTCAAACCAGTTGGTACTAAAGGAATCCCGTTGATGTAGTGAGGAAGCTAGGAGAGACTGTATTAGCTACAGTGTCGTCCTCCTCCTCTGATCATGGCTCAAACACACAGGGTAAGTCTCCAATAGCCCTCGGGTAGCTTTATAGTGCGACGTAAATATAACTCTCACTCACTCCACTAGAATGTTATTCAGATATAGTTCATGACCTTGTGCCTCCGAAGACCCACCGTGTAGAGACTGCACGTTAAACCTGTTGGTCCTCAAAGTTATCCCGTGGTGTGGTGAGGAAGAAAGGAGAGATGGTACCAGCTCAGGTGTCGCCTTCCTTCCCTTACCATGGTTTAAACTCATGGGGTAAATCACCAATAGCCCTAGATTAGCTATATAGTGCGACGTTAATATAACTCTCCCTCACTCCACTAGAATATTATTCAGATATACTTCATGAGTTTCAGCCGTGTGTCTCTGAAGACCCGCTGTGTAGAGGGGAAGCCGCTTGTCAAACCAATTGGTCGTCAAAGTAATCCCGTTGGTGTGGTGAGGAAGTACACTGGTATGCAAAAATTAAGGACGAGACGGTTTTCAATATAACTTTGTACAAAAAGCTTTCCAAATCAACACATTTAATACCGTAAGATCCCCAATTCGTAAGGAAATGTGTAATGTAAGCAACACTTACTAAATGAGAAATCAGAGGGATAAAAAGTTTGATTGAAAAAGTAGCATGGAGCGCAATGCGACTGAAGGCCAAAAACATCCCTGTGATGGGTGTCCAGCAAGAAACATCCGGTCTTTAGTAGGGGATATGATCTCCCCTGACTGCTAGGCAGGTTTCACAGCGTCTGCCCATGCTGAGAATGAGGGTGTCAATGAGTTGTTGAGGCATTGCTGCCCATTCGTCTTGCAGCGTCAATCGAAGCTCCCGAATCGTTACTGGTGGTAAGGTACGAGCTGCCAAGCGTCTACCTAGAAAACCCATACATGCTCGATGGGATTGAGATCCGGACATCGTGTCGGCCAATCCATACGTTCAATATCCTCACTCTCTAAGAACTGTTCGGCAGCTACTGTGCGATGACATGGTGCATTGTCGTCCATGAAAAGGAACTGCAGATCCATAGTGCCTCTAAAAGACGCACATATGGAAGAAGAATCTCGTTACAATAACGGGTCCCGTTGACGGAACCTGCGTCGAAGATGTGAAGGTCTGTACGACTACCAAGCATGATGCCTCCCCAAACGAGAACACCGCGACCTCCATACCTGTCCCTTTCAATGATGTTCGAGGGATGATTGCGGCTTCCCGCTCTCTCCAGATGAGTATGCGATGAGAATCGCTACTCAAACTGAATCTGCTCTCATCTGTAGAGTACTCGTCCCCATTCATTGTCTCTCCAATTACGGTGTTCCCGGCACCACAGAAAACGCCTTCTCCGATGGGCAGGCGTTAAAGGTACACACCGTACAGGGCGTCGTGCAAACAGACCACCACCGTGCAGTCTTCTGGCCACGGTAAAACGCAATATCGGTCGTCCAGTCACCTGTGTCGTGTGTCTAGCGATTTCTCCCCTGTCTGCCGCCTGTTTCTTCTGGCCTGTAAGACAATGTACCGGTCATCTGCGGGTGTGGTTCCTCGTGGACGACCACTACTGAACCCCGGATAGCTGTTCCTGTAGTTTGAAATGGTTCCAAAGTCGTGAAACGATGCTGTGAGTAATTCGAACTCTGCAGCCACACTTGTCTCACTGCGGCCTTCCTCCAACTTCCCAATGATTCGACCTCGGGTAAAAGCATCCAGATGTCGTCTAACAGATTGATTATTCGCCGTTTCTCGCTGGGGGCAGCAACTCGGTGTGATTTTAACTGCTATACGGCGTGCAATCTCTTTGCCAGAAATACTGATCTTACACCGACAACATGCTTTATACAACTCAGACACTCCCCCATTATGCCTACCTGCATATCTGCGCATGTGCTACCGTACATCACTTTACTTAATCTCCTGATTGGTCTTTCTGTCCACTCTGCCTCTTCGTTCAGCTGATATGCTAATTTTTCGACTTCGTCCTTAATTTTTGCACACCAGTGTAAACAGAGAGGTTAATAGCTCAGGTGACGTCGTCCTCATCTGATTATGGTTCAAATTCACACAGGGAAAGTCTTCGGTAGCCCTCGAGTAGCTTTATAGTGCGACATTATAATTCTTAATCACTCCACTAGAACATTAGTCAGAGATAGTTCATGAGTTCCTGCCATGTGACTCTGAAGACCCAGGGGGCAGCTGCACGTCAAACCGGTTGGTTCTCGAATTTATCCCGTTGGTGTGGTGAGGAAGATAGGAGAGAGGGTAGCAGCTCAGGTGTCGTCGTCCTCTTCTTACCAGGGTTCAAACTCACATGGGGTAAGTCTCCAATTGACCTCGAGTAACTTTATAGTGCGACGTAAATAAAACTGTCACTCACTTCGCTAGAACTTTAGTCAGATATAGTTTATGACCTTAATTCTCTGAAGACCCACCGTGTAGAGGGGGCAGCTGCATGTCAAACCGGTTGGTTCTTGAATTATTCCCGGTGGTGTGGTGAGGAAGTTAGGCGAGTGGGTACTTGCTCAGGTGTTGTCGTCCTCTCCTGACCATTGCTCAAACTCACAGGGTAAGTCACCAATAGCCCTAGAGAGTAGCTATATAGTGCGACGTTAATATAACTCTCAATCACTCTTCCAGAACATTATTCAGATATAGTTCATGAGTATCAGCCTTGTGTCTCTGAAGACCCGTCGTGTAGAGGGGACAGCTGCACATCTTATCTGTTGAGCCTCAAATTAATCCCATTGGTGGGGTGTGGAAGTTTAAACAAGTGCTATCAGATCAGGTGCCATCCTCCTCACATAACCATGGTTGAATCTATTGGCGTTTGCGAGAGTGCGACTTAAAAGAATGCCCTCACTGATTTATTTAACAAGAACACTGTTCTCATATAGCAATTAAAACCCAATTTAGATTGTGAATTAAAGGAAATGCATAAAAATCATATTATGGTAATATTAAATCGTAAAAGTTTAAAAAGTAGCACTCTTAAAACATGAAGCTTAAATAATTTTTTTAATTTTTAATTGCTCTAAGTTCTGAAAACAAGTTTTCTTTGTAATTTACATAAACTGTTGTTACTTTCAAATATTAAAAATTAAATAACGGCACTACTTTATATTTTCTGGACGAATATTTATAGGTACTTTAAAAATTTTTTCATTTTAATATTAATTTTAATTTTTAGGCATATAATTATAGTGTTATTGCTTCCATCAGTTTATTTAACTTTTTTCTCGTTAATATGTATTAATAATGTGTTGTATTAATTTTAGAAATATTTTTCACACACAAACACATTTAAAAAAATATAAAGAACAATTGAATTGTTTTTTTAAAAAAGAAAAAAAAAAACGTAAAAAAATTTTCTTAGAAATTACACATTAATGAAATTAGAAATTATTCTTTTACATGCTTGTGTTATAATTTCTAAATTTCACAATGTACGGTCTTATACATTCAATAAAAGCATATTTTTATGTATCTGTTGTCGCAACAATCTTGGTTCCTGTTAGATTGTAATTTAATTTTCTTTATATAATTTTTTTATAATTTATCCAAAACATTCTTAAATAAACAAATAAATAAATAAAAACAATCGGAACAGCAGGTGTAAGTATGCGAAGAACTTACCGTTTGATTCGCTATTCTGATGTTCGTGTTCGTTACCTTATTTTGGCGGGACCAACGGTCTGATCCGAGGTTATAAAGGATGTGAACTAATCAAAATTAGTCTTTTAGTACCAGATTGAGTTAAAGTGTGTGACATTTTATAGTCAACTATGATTCCTGAAAGTTTGAAAAACTGCTTGAGCGTTTTAACATTTCCTCGCAAGCTCTACGCACTTGCTACCGAACCAGCAGTAAAATCTATCCGCTGGGGTTATAATGGATTTACTGTTATATTTTATATGAATATTTTAAAAAAGGAATTATGTAATCCACATTTGATCAATGTGACAAAATTCGAAGATCTCATTCCTCTGCTATTGGATTATGATTTCCGAAGGGTTAATCCGCAAAGAAAGTAAGTCAGCTTTTAGTATTCTACATAGTATTACTTTACCATTCTAATTTGTTCCTTTAAATGTCGATATATATGAAAAATAATTTTCTTGAATTATTTAATATTATGCACCAACTTATTTTCAAAGTCACGATGTAGGGGGAGGTATTAATAAATACATAGAAAATATTTATTGATTTGTTTAAATAAAAATTATTTTGCTTACAAATTTACTCAAAACTTGTCATGTGTTTTCAGGTATTGTTTATTTAGAAAAAATAAAGAAATTTTTACGTATTTATTTTTTATTTTCTAGAATTTTAAATGCTAAATACTTAATAAATTACATTTATTAAAAAAAAACTTACAATGCAAACAGTTAATAATTTTTAAAATTTGTAATTAAATTAGACGGTATATATAGTGAATTTATTTATCTTTATTCAATTGTTTACTTTCGATGATTATGTATTCTCGATATTAAAAAGGATTCAGTTTATATTTATTTTTAATATTTAAATTTGATTTCGATTACTATCTTTATTGAAGAAATTAGCTGTAATAAATGTGAATTAAATTTATCGTGTATAAAATATAAATTTTGTTCTTGTATCCCAATGTGCTCTTATGATTTTATATGTAGCTGACTTTGGGAAAATTGTAAGATTATATGATTATTTATTTAATATTAATAATTAATTAATTTAGCAAAAATTAATAATCATATAAATTAATTTTAATTAATTATTAAATTATTATATATATTAGCATTTAATTACGTGTATTTTCATTTTGATTTAATATTTTTCGAAATTTTAAATTCCTGCATGATAACACAGTGTAAATACTAAGATAGATCTTTTTTTTTTTTTTGTTCAATTTCTCAAAGATTCGAATACTTTTGTGGTAGTACATATTAAAAGTCTTAAAAACGGAATAATTTTAATTTCTGTTTTTCCAAAATTAAAATAATTTTCTAGTTATTTAATGAAAATACTGAATAGAAAAATAATTTTGATTTCGATTTTTAAAGTGTTTAGAATAATAAAAGTAAATAAATAAATAAAAAATGCTTATCTGATTATGCTTATCTTAGTTGCTATCAGTAAAGATAGTAGCTAAAGTGTGAAAAAAAAAATAGCAAAAAAAAAAAAAAAAAAAAAATTGTAAGAAATTTTTGGTTGTTTTTATGCAATATAAACTTCTGTATCAAACGCTGAAAAAATGCAATTTTAATTGAGTTATATACGGCAATTTCAATTTCATCATCCGTTGTCACGTTCCTTTGTTTGTTTACATGTTGCTGTCATTTACTGGTTGGCCCCAGACGAGGGGGTGCCCGGACAGTTGGAATTTATTTTTCTATCGACAGCTTCACTAAATTTTGTTTTTAAATATTAGTTTATGAAGTTTAGGATGCAACGAAAAGTTTTAACTCTATTTGAGACTTATTTAGACATTATTTGTTGACAATTCGTTCAGACTTATTTATGGAGTTTTGTTGAAAAAATTGTTTTGGTTTTACTATGGCAGATAGTTCCTTTTGAGCCACTAAAGATCATTTTAGGTTTTATATGTGTTGAAAAAGTTATAAATTATAATCTTTATTTGCCAAATATCGAAAACGTAAAGGTCTTTCGACTTAAAGAACTACACTTGTTCTTTCATATTCATGCAAACTTCGCTAATTAAATGAAGTTTTTCTGAATCAATACAATTTTTTATTGTTTCCTCTAACGTCGTAAATTCAAATAGTATTAGCAATAGCCACTTGATTATTACATAAAATAATACAAACATTTATAACTTGAGAACGACACAAATCATGGCAGTCTAACGTCTGCGTACGCTGGGAAAAAACCTTTACTATAATGGATTTTAACTAAACGTTAATGCTTTCGAAGCTTTTCTGTTCTTTATGTAACCTCTCTCAACATATTTTTCAGGGATTCAGCTAACTTAGTTGTCTCTTCTGCGGTTATTTTATTTCATTCTTTCACTATGACAGATCTGAGCATTTTTTCAACGTTTTACATGCTTCCAGATTATCCACTCGAGTAAATGCTGTATTGTGCTTGGGTTTAGGGACTAGAATGGCTTACGGATTTGGTTTGGGACATTTGGTTGGTTAAACAGACATGACTTCACGTTGTAAGCCATTTGCTTAGTATCTTTGTTCTGCTGAAAGTAAAAAAAAAAAAAAACTCACCACAAGTTTCTCGGCTCTTGCCCTGATATTTTACTTCAATAAGTTCGAATTTTCAATTTTGATTTAATGTAGAATGTAGATTTAATGAATTCCAGATTACCCCCCAATAGCTTCCTATGCACCTCCAAATCTTTATGCCTCCTCCTCCATGTTTGATTGTCCAAAAATGATTCTCTTTCTTAAGATGTGTGCAGGAATTTTGCAGGCATATTTTGGACTTTTTCATGCTGAAAATACAAAAATTACTTTAAATTGAATATATTACATTTTTCCAATAATTATGTGTACTATTTAGGTTTTTTTTTGGTACTCATTCTGTTCACTCGAAAGATGAATGACTTCTTGAGTGCAACTGGGCCATGCTAGTCATCCTTTTTCAGTTCGAATAATTGTTAAAGTCACATATTTTTGGAATATTTTAGTAACACTTTTAGCTATTTGTAATGCTTATAGTTTTGGATTTATTTTTATAGATCGTATTACAAAGCAAAGTTCTCGAGGTGACTCTGCAGACATGCGTCCGAATTTTGGCTTGGTCATTAAAATTTTAGTTGATTGGTAGTTTATGAATTTTTTTTGAATCAATGAATATCTCCTATTAGCAGTTTCAACTAGTTGTTTTAAAATATTTCCCATTTTTTACAGATCTATGATGTTCTTTCTTTTAGTAATACATCAATCTCTTTTCTGTAAATGTCTTTAAAAGTTATACTTCGTAAGTGTATGCAGACTTTTGGTGGGAGTGATTGGTGATTATTTGATGGTCTATCTTGTTTTATTCATGTTAAGGTGGATTTTGTTGCTTGAATAAGGAAGTTCTGAAGAATCCCTGAGTGTGTGGTGTATGTTGATTTTATGAAGTGACATTTCAGTAGTAGTTATATAGCATAAACACTTTTTATATGATTGCCTGTACTCAGATTTTCAGAGGCAAGTGTATGTTGTTTGAAAATAGCCAGAAACAATGACAGAAATGATTTCAAACCGTGCGAACTATTGATGAAAAAAACTGCAATACTTTTTGAGCCTACAACAAGATCAGTAATTTTACAGTAGTATATCCTCTCAACCGGAGGCAAATTATATTTTCTTACTAGGCTATGTTTTCTGAGCTGTTGTAGACAGTTATGTGGAAAAGTTATTCACAGTGTGCTCTTGATGTCAAACTAGAACAATTACATGGATACTCTCTAAAGGTGGAACTTTTAAGCGAGTCATTATAGTCTCAATCAGATGTTATCTCTCATCATTGACTTGGATTGAGAACTTATCATTTGTTTTGCTTGGTCTTCGCTCTGCTATAAAGCAGGATTTAAGTTGCACATTTGAAGAACTGGTGTATAGTACACCACACTAAAGTTACCGGGGGAATTTGTTCTAACTTCTAATGATATTAAACAAACATTCTGAATTTCTACGTTATCTCTAAACTCTAAATCATGAACTTAAATAGATTCTAACCACTGCATATTGAAGAAAACAGTTTTCATGGCTTCAAAATTATCTAGTTATTTCTATGTCTTCATTTTTAATAATGCAGCTACATCATCTTTGAAGCTTACCTGCCTTGGGCTTCATACCGTTAAGGTATCCGACTACGTTCAGAAGAGTGATTTTCAAAAGCGCATAAATGGATAGTGTTCATGGTATTTAGTGTCACTTAGATTAGAATGTATGCATACAATTCTTTTAAGGATGTTTTGACAAAAAAATTTATTTAAATACCATATTTTGGCGAAAGATTAACTTAGAATAATCTTTTCTCCAAATGTTATCCTTTTGTGAAAAATGCTTCTATTAGAATAATATTTTGCCTGTATATAGCTCAGACCTCTGTTCAGAGGCTCAACTAGAATTTTTGAAATATATAACTTAGACGTGGGTTTATTCATATTTCACGACAACAGAGGGGAGCAATTTTAAGAAAAAAACGCAAATAATTATTTCAATTGGTGGTTACTCTAAAAAGATTGTGAATTTTTCAACAACTCTAGTTGAGAGTCTGTAGAGATGTCTGATCTATATACATGCAAACTATTATTTTAATAGAACCATTTTTCACAAAAGGAGACCATTTGGAAAAAGATTATTCTAAGTAAATTTTTTGCCAAAATATTATATTTAAATAAATTTTTTTTTGTCAAATGTCTTCAAAACAATGTCATGCATGTATTCTAATCTGACTGACACTAAATATGATGAAAAATATTCATTTATGCGCTTTTTTAAAATCACGGTTCCGAACGTAGTCGGATACATTAAACACCAAAAAGAAAAAAAATGATGTTGATGGTTTAATTAAGAGAATTTCTATTGATTGCATAAAACGGACATTTTTCATCAAAGCTGAAGCTGAAAGTCTAAAATCAAGAGTGGACCCTGAAAACAAAAATTTACAAGTTACATTGTCTGGTAGACATGATAAATTTCCAGACCATCTGAAAGATTACATTGAGTATTGCCACTGCTAGGGAAAGAGGGTGTAGACGAAATTTAGCTCTTACCTTTTTTCTTTGCAACTAATTTAATTTAAAATGTAAAACATTTTTCACATATTTAAAAGTATATTTGAATAAACTTAATTATTATTTTAGTAATTAATTATTAATTTGTGTGTATGTATTAATATTTTAATCATATAACTCTTATTTGCCAAAAGACATTTTTTAACAGATGATTTATTTTGTAATTTATTTCTTGGTTAATGCAAAATGTTTTATGGCAATAAAATAGAATTTCATTTAGTTAATGTGCTGTAAATAAAAAGTTGGTTTTGGAAAAAATTCTGAATTAACATTTGTCTCATATTTACCACTAATTCCACCTAACTGACTCACATTCTCTAGTAATAAATCTACAAAGCTATAGCCATGCTTACTTGAGGTTCTGAGAGAAGCCCAAAAGCTCACTTCATATAAATATAAAAGTGGTAAATGCCATCTTAACCAAATGCTACGGCCATGCTGTTACGGAAAAATTTTGATCTGTGCTGATAATGTCAACAATGTATAGCGATGCTTGCCTAGTGTGTGCATAATTTGTCATTATAAAAAAAATAAAGTTCTTGAAATATTACGTCAAGCAGCTAGAGAAACTTGTATATAAATTTAAAATTCTCTAAAAAATAAAGAAAAATTTTGTATGTCACATATCATGACACTTGCAAAAGTGAGAACGTACATGTAATCTAGGATTAGGAATAATTGATATCTTTAGTGGACTTATCCTTGATTTTAAAGTATCCTTGAAATGCTGTCAGAATTGTGTGGTTACTGGACATGGAAATCGATAGTGTGGAGTTTTACAAATGGTGAAAAAAGGGCATGCTAAAAAGTGCATTAGAAATTTCGTTTGAACATCTGGAGCCAAGGAGAGGCATGCTACCCTGATAATGTGGAAGGGATCAATTAATGAATGCCAAATGCAGTGGCGTAACATGTACCCCTGCATTGCGGGGGGAGCAAAGCATGACATGCATCAAGTATGTATTTGGGTTAGGGGCCCGCAACCTGACTTTGCAGGGGCCCCTAATGTTCTCAGTTACCAGTGGCATAATATACACCCCCCGAATCGCGGAGGGGCCCTGAACTTGACTTTGCAGGAGGCCTAAATGTTTTCTTTTACGCCACTGACCAAATGAGATTTGTTTCCACACTGAGTAATGAGGACTGAAAAGCTTCATTTTTTGGTAGAAAATTATAATTATGGATCTCATTAAAACTGAAGAGGGCTTGAACAGTACTGCGATGAGGCAGGGCATATCCTTGTACAGTAATGTTCTACTTTTGTGAAAAATGGTTCTATTATAATAATATTTTGCCTGTATATAGCTCAGACCTCTGTAACGAGGCTCAACTATGATTTTTGAAAAATCCAAACTATTTTCAGAGTTACAACCCTTTGAATTAATTATTGGCGTTTTTTTTCTCTTAAAATTGCTCCCCTCTGTTGTCGTAAAATATGAATAAACCCACTTCTAAGTTATATATTTCAAAAATTCTAGTTGAGCCTCTGAAAAGAGGTCTGAGCTATGCACTGGCAATATATTATTCTAATAGAGGCATTTTTCACCAAGGAGAACATTTGGAAGAAATATTATTCTAAGTTAATTTTTTGCCAAAATATTGTAATGAATTAAATTTTGTTTGTCAAAATGTCCTTAAAACAATTTTAAGCATATACACTAAATAGCATGAAAATTATCCATTTATTCACTTTTGAAAATCACGGTTCCGAAAGTAGTCGGATATCTTAATATCATGCAACATTTTCATAGAAAAGCTGTAAAGGACAATGTTTCTGGCAACATAAATTGAAAAATGTATTTTCCTCTATACATAGGAAGTGCCCCGAAGGTGAATCACTTACAGAAGAGCAATATGCAACGGTAAAACCCCTGAACCATATAGATTTCCACAAAAACACTTTTTCCGCAACGTTATTAAAAAAATTATTCTTGTTTATCATCATTTAGCATCAGATTCATAATTTGGTAGATGCATAGTAGGCAAAACTTGTATAGAGTTGCATTTTCCAAAAATGCCCAAATAAAGTGTTTGTGTGGTAAAGAGGGCTAGAATTAGATGTGACAGATGCAGTAGAAAAGCATAATTTGGGTTATACGAAGTCTCTTGACTTCAAGGAGAACTCGTGTGAAATCAAAAGTTTTTTAATGAATATTACTGACACTAGATCAATGATGCACTTCTCAAAAGAAGAAGTTTTTTTTCTATAAAAGGATGAAAAGAGAGGAATAAATTCCTCAGATTTTATGTACCGGTTTACTGTATGGCAAACAAAAAGGCTTAGGAAACGAAGGATAGTTATTTTTACTGAATGGTTTGATAAATGTTTTTTCCCAGAAGTTGGATGCTGTATGAAAATCTAGGATCTTGAATTTATTTTGATTACACGCAATGTCCTTGGCCATCTATTATTAGAACATGCAAATTTGTTTTCTGTTGCCTAATACAACATCCTTGATACAAATATTAGGTTAAGGTATAATTACAACATTTAAAACATACTAAGTGTAGTGAACATTTCAATATATTTTGGACAAACTGAATAATGGAACACTAAAAGTCACTGATGTGTGTTAATGAAATTTTCGGTTATGTATTTTATCTGTCGAATTGAATTAGCACAAACTGAAATAACTGTTTGAGGCACTGTGGTATTAAATGTGTTCTGCCTTTTTGATACATAAATATGTTTTGAGGGGTGTATTTTCAATCCCTTCAAAATATTACAACAGTTACTTAGACATAGGTTCAATTTCAGTCCCACTTATGAACTAGAGTGGATCACAGTTGTATGGAGAAAAAAAATCTGTACTTAGAAAAATGAACGTTTCTAATTTTGGTCCGAGGACTTTAGACACAAAAAAGTTATTCTCCTACTAAAGTGAAAACTAACACTGGCGTAGCAAGATCTGAATGGGATAATCGAAGCTTAGAAAATTTTTGAATTTTAAATATAAATTTCATTTGTCTTATTTATAATAGCATGAATGTCTATTGGTTCTATAATAATATGGACGGGTTAGTGGACTAGAAACTAGTTGACCAGTGTCGTAACGTACACCTCCGTAAACTCCACATCGTGTGGGATGGGGAGAGCAGGACTCTAGGAAGCCCAAAACCTGATTGACACCAAATACGTATTTAACACATTTATAAAATATTAAAAAGTAAAACTTGACTTTACAGGGGCACCCTGTTATTCTCCGTTACGCCACTGTAGGTTACGAATAATTTATATGAGATTTTTACAAGGGATACTTTTGAAAATATTCCTGGAGAGAGAGTTTTTTTAAGTCACACAATAAAGCTGAGCTAGGTTTATTGTGGATGGACCTCGTAATTTTTAACATTGGTCGAGTAACGAGGATGGTACCCCTTCTCTTTAATTTCACACCACACCATCGGGAGGAAGCTTGAACTTCGACAGATTTATTCTGCATCAACTCCTTTATACGGCGAGTCTTCAGTGGCACTAGGTTCGAACTGAATACATTCTTAGAGTATTTTAGGAAACATTTTCGGAAAAAAAATTGGGGGAGCTATGAAAAGTAATGTTTAGAACTAAAACACAAATGCCATGTTAGAAATTGACTCAATGCATAAATTTGGCACCTAAAATTAGCTGAATGGTTTTAATGAAATTTTTATTAATTTTTCTAAGGTGATAGTTATGTTAATCAATTAAAACTATTTTACGTTTACTACCCATATTTATAACTATAGATATATCATTTAAAAAGTATCTTGAAACTCACACACACACACACACACAAACCGTACCTTTTCTTAACTTAACAAATATATTGTGTTATTAAAGAAATAATGTTAGACTTACATCAAAATCAAGGGATAAAAAGAGGTTAGGATCATCAATAGAGTTTGGAGATTTTCTTTAAATAAAACATTATTTTTTTAAATTTTATTTCTATATATTTGGATTGATTTAAAAAATAATATATGTAAGTAACCAACAAATTACTTAAACTTCTTTTGGGGAGAAATTGTTATCTGATTAGAGCTCGGTGTTACCTTCCAGGGGAATGTTAATGATCTCCGTTTTAAGTTTCAGGAAAGTAAATCTTGAAAAAAAAAATCTCATTAAGAATCAGTAGTTAACGCGCACCATCGAATTGAAAATATGTATCTTAATATTATATATCAATACACACACACACACATCAAATACTCTGGATATTTCTTTTGGACTGTTAACTTTTAAACTGTAACTTATCATTTGCAGCTTTTTGTAATATTTGTTTTAAACATTCAGAGCGTAAATATCAAAACATTTATCCCAGGATCTCTCCGTAACAGATTGTGTACAAATCACTGAGGGAATAAATGAATTGTAATACGTTAATAATATAAAATTTGTGTACATTTTACAACAAAAGATTCCTCCTCTACCAAATAAATATCGAATTATTGCAAATAGTATTTTTTGAAAGAAGCCTTGCAATAGTTATTCTTAGTTTTAATTTTTTTTGTGTAGCTAAATATAAAAACCATATACTACCTTTAAATCATATTTACAGATTCGAACAATAATAATAAGGTAAGGAAGTTTGATGTGACTTTTCTATCTTTATTACTTAAAAATAATGGATAATTTTATTGCTAAAATGTGTGCAGTCATTAGCAGCCGTAACAAGAGAAAAAAACAGAATTATATTCCTATTATCCAATCTTCGTATAGCATTTTAATGCTTCACATTACAAATAATGTATATTTCATTTTTTATAAAAGGTTCATTTAAATAGTAGCTATATTTAATTCGCCTATTATTTTGATATAAGGGAAAACGTTTTTGAATTTATAAAAGTCTAACACACACAACTTAACCATTCGCTTGATTACAGATAAGTAGTTAAAGTATTTCCCGTACAGTAATTGAGATGTATTTGTAGAACAAAGATTTTATCGAGCTTCTATACAATAGAAAGTAAGGAGTAAAATGCAAATAAATAAATAAAATTTAAGCCAGAGGAAAATAAATGAGTATTTTTAGATTGTTTGTCTGAGGTTAAAAAACAAAATTAACATCTTCTTTGCATTATCCTATATATTAGATAGGATAATGTAATGAAGTAGTTTAATCACATGAGATAATTGCCTGAGATGATAACAATTATATATATATATAGCTAAGCTTTTTTAAATTTAACATTATTTAATTGTGTCACATAATCATAAGTATAGCAAGTATATTATAAGTGAAGAACGATCAAAACGTTTCTAATTATTATCTGGAAGATTTCGTTTAAGATATTATGCATTTCTCTCTCTCTCTCTCTCTCTCTCGGAATCACATTGTGAGATTATTTATTTATATTTTTGTTCAGATATTTTCAATTATTTGTTGCTGCGACTGAATATTGGTATGCAGTTGCTTGTTCTAAAGTAGAAAACAATAATGAACTTAGGAATGTCAATCCAACATTGATTATACTTTCTTTTAAGTTTCTTCATCATGACAAATATTAATTAAAACACCATAGAAATAATATCATGCTTCTATACTTACCAAATTTGCTTAATTTTTTTCAATGGGAAATGCTGTTGATTTGAATAAAATATGCTGTAATATATGACTTTTTTTGTACACAATTATATTGTTTCGGTAAATTCTGAATCAGAGATAACGATATATATGTTACCCTTAAAGTGTATAATTCAGTTATATCAAATAATAACTAGATATTTCATGAAATAACTAGACAAGTATAAGTTATAGTATATAATAGATAAAATATTTCATACTTTATCTAGTTATTTAAGGAATAACTAAAATGATGGACCGTTAAAGTGAAAAACAAGCAATTTTAAAGTATTTTATAAATATTTGGGATGTGTAACACCTGGCCTGTCTCCCCTTTATAGATGTCCCCTTTACTAATGATGATCTGCTTTGGGTAGGGGAGGGCTTACACTATATAAAATATCAATCCCCATGTTAATCCTGTGGTGTCATTTTTTTTGATGATATGGGGTTGATATTTGGGGAATCGATGGTACTACCTGTTTGGTTAGAAAGTACAAGCACTAGACCTCCTCAGGTGCCTCCCCGCTCGGGACAGCATTTTGCCAATAGCTTGGCACTGGAGCCTCTAAGTCCGCTCTGACCTGGCTCATTTTTGATCCCTTTGCTTCAATTATATATTCTCATCAAATTTCCTGCTCATAGGGTAATCCCTTGTAATTTATTTCAACGCGCACGTTTTAATCTTTTTTAAACCTTTAAAACTTTTTTAAATCTGTAATATCTTGAAATATATTTGAGTCTCTGCTTTGAAATTTGAACCACAGGTTCTCCTTGGCGAGACCCATCCATTTATCCACTTTGCCTTCTTTTTGTAATCCTAAGGGGGCTCCTGCACTAAAATAGTATGTTTTTCCTACGGGGTTGGGTAAATATTTTGCTCCCTTTTGGAATTGAGATAGGATCTTGACATGTGGAGGTTCGATAGTATTATGTCATATCGCGAGATATACGAGAGATAGACCTCCTCTCCCCTACAGGGATATATCCTTTATATCCAGAATCCTAGGTCTTCTTGATCATCCGTACTTGCCTGATTCTATACATATATGTATAAGCGTTCTGCACATGCAGTACTGTTTTTAAAAAATGCAACAACATGAAGGAAATGTCAGAATTAAATGAACATTGCAGAAATATAAATTATAGGATTCTACGTAAAATAGTAAAGTTTCAGAGCCACCGGAACTGATGCTTGAAGCCTATAAATAGAAGGCTGTAGCAGGACGTTGAAACTAGTTAATGATTATTTGTTAGTGACAAACATTTAGTGAGACCTAAGTAGGCCTCCACAACTAAATAAGGAGAAATTCCAACAATTTATGGGGGAGGATTATCAGTCTCTTTCATATCGCGCAATAGGAGCTCATGTGTAGTGGAACAGTTCCACAGAGTGATGCAAGTTTTGGAAGCAGGGGATCGACGAGCACCAAATAGCTCGAAAAACTGGCAGTGGACGACGGAAGGTGACGTCAGCGCATGACGATTGATACCTGCTCCGTATGGTGGTGAATGACCGTACACCTTCCCCAGGCAGTTAGCAGCACGTTGGTCTACTGCTACAGGTACACTAATATCGGCTTCGTCAATTCGTCGACGTCTGCTGCACCGTGGATTGCGTGCAAGGGAGCCTTTATACAGGATCCCCCTCACGGCGAACCATTGACGGCTGTGTCTGCAATGGGCTCATGAGCACAGAGCCTGACAAGAGCCTAACCACGCTTCAATTTGTGGTACATGATGACCGCATTCGTGTTACACGCTATGCTGGTGAACGCTGCTTTCCAGAGTGCGTTATCGAATGAAATAGTGGACTAAAACCCGGAGTTGGGGTTTGAAGTGCGATTTCGTATCATAGACGATCCAATTTGCTACGAATGGAGAGTAGTCCATGAAGTGATACAGCCTGAAGTCGTTCCCTTTCTTTAAGGCATCCCTGGAGCTATCTTTCAGGAGGATAATGCATGCTCACATGTTGCAAAGACTGTTTGAGACTTCTGTTCAGCCCAACACATGCAACTTCTGCCTTGGCCTGCTTATTCACCGGATATGTCGCCTATTGAGCATGTGTGGGATTTGGTTGGTCAGCTTCTCGTGCGTGATCCACGTCCTGCAGCTTTAAAAGACGAACTTTAGATGCGCATACAATCAATATGGAATCCTCTTCCCCAAGCAGACACTCAAATTCTGTTTGACTCCATGCCACGTCGTATAGTAGCATTTATTGCAGCTCGTAGTGGCTACACCAAAGTCTAATTACGGACACTTAATATTGCTTTTTTTGCTTTGAAAATTTCGTAATTTATTTGTACTAATACAAATTGTATGTGCATTAATTTTCACTTAATTATTCTGACGATTCCATGGTGTTGCATTTTTTACAAACATCAGTTTATAATTTAATTGCAATAATCCTATTTCTTCTCCCTCATTTCTCGTTTTTAAAATTAAAATTTATTTTAAAAATTTGTCAGCTTTTTCCGAGGAATTTTGAACTCTACTTTGAAACTTGAACCATAGGCCGTATTTTATACTTTAACGATCAAGTAATAGTTATCCTATAGAATACCTATATATATATATAGTTAAAGCATAGAATTCAATAATTTTATACGCTTTAAATGACTTGTCTAGTTATTTCATGAAATACCTATTTATTCTAGGAAATAACACATTTTTAACACTTTAACGGTAAAATATATATAAATTGATTAGCGCACACAGGCACTGCCTTTCTTCATTTCAACTGATTTATAATTATACATTTTAATGTTAAAAAGAATAAATTATGAGTTGCATTGAAAATAAAATATAAATTTATTTTAGTATTTTATTGAATGTGTGGGCTAAAACCTTCTAGGGTTGTCATGAACTCTCTCCACGGAATTGTGAGAATGCACTGGAGGAAGAGACATTTTAACCAATAAACATTTTTATTATGACTATGAAATCTCTGCCTAAATTCGACCTAGGTTATGAGAGTCGTCAGATTAATTACTCTCATTATATATCTATAATAATAAATACAATACTTATCAGGATAATTAGATCCTTAGCAATACTGAGATCCTAAACTGAGTCAACGGTGTGGTCCTTTTTCTTAGAACCCCGGTAGCTTCAACTATATGTTATATCTCTAACTCCGTAGATTCCATAAGGCTACAATCGCCAATCTGTCTCTAACTTCCCTCTCCACTTGACTTTTAACAACTACTCATATTAACATGATTCGTGGTTCCCTTACAGAAAGCGGTTTTGTAATCATATAAAGTCCTCGACAGAATATTCCCTAGAGTTACAGGATTCGTAAGAAACACAAATAGAATCCGTTACAAGATCATACTCTTTTAATCGATTACAAGTACCATTTTTGCAACTGGGTAACTGAACTCTACATATGTTTTGCGAAAAACTTCCGAGCCAGTGTAAGTTAAGAATTTACAATTAAAGTGTAGCAGGTAACCCCCCCCCCATGCAAATTTTGTTTTATGTTCCATACATGATTTCACTCATTTTCCTATTTAAATATTTGGAAAGAAGATAGAGAATGTTTACAAAAAAAGTATTTGATTGCACTTAAATTTTAAAATTACTTTTTGACGTAGCATAAAATTATAAACCTGTTCATTATTTTTATTTTTTATTTTTAGCACCCTGGAGTTTAGACACCGGTTTTTCAGAGCTGGGAAAATAAAGTCCTTAGGCCACATTGTAAAACAGGTAATGGTTAAACTTCCTTTCTTTGTTTCTTAGTTTTTAACAATCATTATAAGACTATCTGCGTAGCCTAGCTTTGTACGAGCATCTCGAATGATACGTGATTACCTGTCGCAGTAAAGACGTGTTTCCACGTGACATATACCCAAAATTATATTCTAAATATATAAGGAGAAAATTCAGTTAATTGGGGGGAAAAGAGGGTTCCATGAAGTCTTGAAAAAATTTAAGGGTGAAAGAATGTTTTAAAGAGAAATAAGGGTTTTAAAGAATGAAAAGATTTAAAGTTTGTATTAACTCCCCCTCCCCTTCTTTATTTTTCTGGGTGTAGATTTTCAATCCGGATGTCAAAAGTTATGGCATAATTTAACAATTATGTAGCCATTCCAACGTTGCTGAGGTTTACATCATTCTCTGTAGGAGAAAGTCACGTGACGGCCGCTGAACTAAATACATAAATTTACGGTTGCATTAAGTTTAAAATTTAAAGGTAAGAGAGAGAGAGAGAGAGAAAAGAGAGGGTTTCAATATATCACACACTTTTTGACAAAATACAGAAACTTTGACTAAAAAAATAATGTAAGAGCCTCCCCAAAAATTATTAGACGAAAAACATGCCCTCAAAAAACATTAAAGTGGCAATTTTGAAGGAGAATTTTAACTTCTGGGCTGACCAAGACAAAAAAAATTTTATGCGTTTTTGCGAACAATTACCTTGTTATTAAATATTTGTCGAATTTCTAGTAATTTTTGAATAATCGTTAAAATGTAGATGTAGTTTTCTTCTCCTGCTTGAGTTGGATGTAGATTATAAGTTCTACGCTATTTTTTTTTGACCATGAACTATGAAGCAAACTGCTACTTTTCCTGTAGGTGGTACAATCTATGCGCCCATTGAAGCAAATGAAAGAATTACATCAGTCTATTGCATGTAAATTGGAAAACATGGAATTAAAAATCATAATTATTGTGAGTAACATTGTTGTGAATAATAGAATATAAAATGGAAGGAGTGCTTCCCGAGTAAGTTTCACTAGATAGAATTTTGGACAGTATGTGGGAGGGAGCGATGAAAAACATAGTGATTGACATTTCCGGAAGAAGTACTTAAGGAATTAGGAGGGGAAGTACCTTGAACCTGTGAAGGTAAATAAAGAATCACCATAGGTGATAACATAAATAAATAACTAAATAAAATGCCTAGAAATAGAGAGGGAATTAATATTAAGGTTCTTAACAGTAAACTTGACTCAATGTTCCGTTTGGCAATTTTTCCAGCTAGAAGCCTTAAAGTCTTGTATAAAGTTTTTGAAATAATTATTTAGAAAAGCGCGTAGAGCTAGGCCAGTAAAGAACTTAACCTTAAAAAAAGTTTTTTTATACAAAAATCTGCAAATTCGTTAAGGGGACATGGTACGATTCACGCAAAAGTTTTTAATTTAAGGATTTTCAAAATTTTTTCGGTTACCTCCTATGTGTATATACTATATAAAACATATTTTGTGCTCAAAATTTCATATAAAGTTAGCCATTTTATTTTATAAGGAAAAAACTTAAAATTTATGAAGGGATTTTAAAATGCTACTCCTACAAAAATTTACGTACACGCATAAAATTTGATTTACAAGTACGTCAAACTATGTATAACAAAAGTTAGTATGGGGTTTGTGATAACATGATTGGTATTCGTACAATACTTCTTTTTACGAATGTTTATCGAAAATTCCTTAAAAAATGTATAAATTCTGTGTTTGTTCAATTAATTAAAAGAAAGTATTGTTTTGATTCAAAAATGCACACCAACATTTTCTTACATGCACTATTAGCAATATGTACAAAAAAATTCAAAACATTAGGCACAATAGAAAAAAAGGCTTAACATTTTAAAAGAAGGCAATTTAGTTATTTCATCTTTCTGAGATAAGAAAGCTTAAAGTTTTGATTTGCCATCGGGATGTGAATAAAAATGAACGTAAAAGCTGTCATAATTCCACGTTTTTTAAGTTTAGAGCTTTCAAATTTTGTGAGGTTATGAAAAAGTATACAAAGAATAATTCAGACAAAAAATTAGATTTGATTTTTTGACCGATTTTTGTCAATTGAATTGTACTGTGTCCTCTTAAAGAGACTATTTTGAGCTTTAATCCTGAATAAGTTAAAAAAATTGAGAAAAGTTCGTGTTTATTGGAGTTAAGATATCCAGAGTTGTTGGTAAGGTTATTGAGTAGTAAATTAGGGAAGCTCTCAAGGCAAAGGTGATTTTTTATATTATGATGAATTGCCTCACACAAGCAGAAACACTGATAGCGGTAACAACAAAATAATTATTAATATTTGAAAGGTAAAATTTAATAAGAGAGCCCCGTTGGAAAACACACACGGAGAAAACTGTTTCGGAATCAATTTTGGAGCAGTGAGATTGTAATTTTTCTACTCTGATGGGCCTTCACAAATGTTATCAGATTAAGACCTAATTTCAGGAGATATAGTTTGAAGAGAAACCTAACAATATAGCTTAGAGATGGAGAAGAGTCTGGGCAAATATCTTGCATGTTCTTCCACATTTGGAGCTTAAAAAAAATGAATGAAATAGTAATATAAATAGAGAAATCTCGAAAAGAATATTAAGTGTATCAATTGGGGTAGGTTTTGTAAGCTTTTATGATTTTTAAGCGGTAAATCCTTTGTATGGATTAATTTTTTGAATTTGTTTAGTGAATAACATTATATAGTGATCAGAGATCCCCACACAATCTTCCCTCTACAAGTGATAGTTAGTTCTAAAACAAAAATAAGATGAAAGTAGTTAAATTTTTGAAACTAAAGGAATTGCTGAAGTGTGAAAAATGTTAAAGACGATCGCTCAGACAATATGTTATAAAAAATGATTTAATACCAATAAAAGTGACAACACTGTGCTTAAAGTTCTTTGTGTTTTTGAAGTGTTGTATTAAACTGTGTCCACCGCCTGAGTTGAATTTTGGTTTCCCTGAAACCAAATTGCAAGCCGTGGTGGACATTGCTATTTAAAATTCAGAATAAAAACATGTTAAGAAAATTTCTTTCCAAAATTTTTGCCCAAGGTTGACAACAATTATATTGGACAATAGGATATAGCGGATGATGGGTTTGGTCCCAGTTTAAGAGGAGTTTTATTTTAGTGTCCTTGAGAAGGGAGGGAAGGTGGTAAAGAGTATTACACAGTTTTAAGACCCGAAAGAGGAGAAGGGGGAAGTAATGAAACAGGGCTTTCCAAAGAAAGTAATCGAGATGGTCAACTCATGGAATTTTGCCGCCAAGGAGACCTCGAAAGACAAGATCAACTTTAGGGTAAGATAGATAGGAAGGGGGTGGGGAGGGGAGAAGAGGGGAAGGAGGAAGAATCAGTGGGGGAAAGTTAACATCAAAAAGATAATTATTCTTGCTCCTAAGTGCAATGATATGGTCCAGGAAAGAGATGCAGTCAAGGTTAGGAGGGGTGGAAAGGTTCCTGAAGGCAGTTTTAAAGGTGAACATAAATTTACTATTACTGTTATAGCAGAAAGAATTCCGAGCATTACTTTTAGTATCAAGGGAGCACGAACCTTTTCTTACTATGAAGTTTTTATTTCAGGAAATAAGATTTTTCTTAAGGGTGTTTAGATGATTGCGTTTAGGTTTTAAAGCAAGGGTGGTCAACTTGTTTTGGCGCGGGGGTACATTGTGGAAGTGTAGGATGCCGGGGGACCGCACCTTTTTAAACAATTGCATTCATTGTAAAAAAAAGTAAATATAAATTAAATAAAATAGAGTAGCTTTAATTCAATTTTTTACTGTGCTAATTTAGTATTTTATACAGCTGAAAGCACATATTTAATTTTACAATAAGTTTCATGAGACAAATGTACCCTATCATATTTTTCTACATTTTTTTTAAATCAAGAGTGAGATTGCTTGTTGAAATTCTCATCACAACCTGTAATTTTATGTTAGCCAACTTGCATCTATGTTTACTCTTGTTAATCTTTATGCAAGAAAAGCTTTGTTTACAATTATATGTCGACTAAAACATAAAGAACAATGCCCCAACGAATTTTTTCATACATGGGAATGTTTCATCCGACAAAGTTTTGTTAATGCCAATGTCATAGCATTAAACATTTCCCTCATACTGTGATCTGAGCTATAGGTCAATAAGTTCAAGCTATAGCTACTCAGAGGGTGTATCAATATCAGCGATAAAGAGATAAGAGATCAAATTGAGTTTAAGCTCAATTTTATTACAACATGAAATCTTCTTCGACCTCGTATTCCAAACTATATAGATGATCTCTTGGTAGAAACACTATCGGTTACTTTGTTTTCTAACAAAGAAAAAAGGAATTCTGTTTTCCGAATAGTGTAAAGTAGAAAGATCTTTGGTCGCACAAGGGAAATAAATCCCGGTTCAAAACGGATTTTCTGACTGTCTTGGTCGGCCGTTTAAACCCCCTGTTTATTAAAGATCATTCTAACCACTGTTTTAAAGTATTATTCCAGTATTTTAAAATTGGGGCAATTAAGACGCACAGTTTTCTGAGGGAGGAGAAAGCAGACTCTCTAGTAGCATTGATAAGTAGATTAACGAACTCATTGAGTTGATCAATTGTACAAACCAGGGCTTCTCAAACTTTCCCTATTTACGACCCAATATTCAATCATAATTTTCATTGCACACCCCCTCCATACTACAACAATGTGGCCATGGGTAGCCTGGTGGTTAGAGCATCGGACTCCAGACCGGAAGGCCTAGGTTAGATGCCAGATGTCACCAAATACCCTCCGAGTACACACGGAGAACGTGCTCGTTTAATCAGTGGGTCCGAAAGTCTTGTGGTCTGTATAACGAGTTCAGGGGGCTGGAGAATATTTCCCTCTCCTCCAGTCCCATGGCAAAATTGCCATCTATCGTCCCTTCGGGAAATTTCACCGAGTTAATTCTTACTGTCACCTGCATGGTGCTCTAGGCCTAGGCCAATGACAGGCGTACTTCTAGCCTCTGGCCACGATGGATTTCGTGGGCCTGGTTCTGACTACGTCAGACACAGGTGGCATTAGCCACAACAACAACAACAACAATGTATTGAGCTCAATAATACTACGCTTGACGCTAAATCTACAATACAGCTTTAACGTCTTAAGTGCCTCTAGCGTATATAAACGTCTCGATCAGCCAAAATGTTAATTGTCTCGGACGTATATATACGTCTTTCCGAAGAACGATATTTTCTGTGCACTGTTATCCATAAAATTATTCCGACAGCTTTGGAATGTAATAAAATGATCTTGACAGCGTTTGTGAAGTATTTACTTTTATTTCAGAGTATTTGCTTATTAATTCTTTTTCTCCCCCTGCTATACATGACATACGCGTGCTACGTGGATAACGGTGGCATTGGAGACCGAATCCCACAACTTTTAATCGACAGTTAAGGGATTAATTATGAACCCTACAGATTATCAAGATAAATATCAATTTTGGGTTATAATTTTTTTATATGACAAGCTCATGGGGTCACTGGTAATTATTTAACTTGTTCTTAACTTAGAATTGTTAAATTAGTTATAAAATACATTTTGCTGTACTGATTCATTTATAAGTGTATTATATCAGTGTAAATGTGTATTTTATTTTTTATTATGTCAAAATGTATTTTGTTTTTGTTTACCTTGTAAAATTTAATAATTTTCTTACGCCCTTCCTCGTAGAGTTATGACGCCCCCCTTGGGGGTCACGCCCCACAGTTTGAGAAACACTGGTACAAACACATGGAAGATTGGAAAGAGAAATTCTAGTATGTTTGTAGAAATTATGAAGAAATTTATATAGATGTATTAATGACATATTTGGTTTTAAGGGAAGTGGAAATTACAACGGGCACGAACACCCACATGATAAAGGAAAGGCTTTCCACTTATCAATGTTTTTCGCTTGTAAAAGTTGTTGAACAGATGAGATCAGGGCTACCGTCTCAAGACTTGAGTTCAAAGAAAATTAGAACGAGGTCAAGGGTGCTACAAATGTGCAGATTATTAGAGAGTAAAAATCCATGAGTTCGCCTTTATGGTCAGTTATCTCGTGTCCCCAGACGGTAGACTTTGCATTGAAATCCTCTACTAAGAGTCAGTTATTACCAATATTAAAAGTCAAGCAGCTTGATATAGTTATTGAAAACATTGTGAGGAAAAATCAAACATTAATAAGAGTAGAAAAGAAATGTATGACCGAATTTAACTTTAATGAAAACAGTATGATCAATCTTATAATGAAACTTAAAAATAAGGTTTTGACTGAAACTGATAATGGTGCAAATTAGAGCAGATGTAAAGAATTGCGTAGAGCCAAAGGAGGAATAAGGATGAAGATTCAAGAATAGGAATATTGAATGAGAAAAAGGCAGTAACTATTCTCAGCAGTGATCAAATGACCCTGAAAGTGGGTAGTTCGACAGCGATTAACGAATCTTGATTATTAAGATATCAACCAGAATAATCGAAGTGATTGCTTCTAGATGGGTTTTGGTAGGAAGTTGAATTATAAAAACAGACAGAATACAAATAATAAGCAAAGCAAAAAGTAAGTATCGGGTTAACCATATAAATGTTTACTTTGAATAAAAAAGCAGGAAATAAGATATTAAAAGATACATATGAAATTGTAAATAAATTCTTGAATGAAAGAAAAAACACAATATATTTGTATATAGGAGTTAATTGTTAGCATATGAATTTGGATACAGGTGTGGATATACGATAGAGAAAATAGAAAAAAAAGATGACTAAAAGTAAGTAATAAAAATGCATGGAAAGCATAAAAGGCATATGCATTAAATGCTGATGTCAGTGAAGGCTTGGATACGTTTAATATGTTAAGAAAATACTGTGTAAGAGCAATCTCTACAGTTATGCAAGAGATTAAAATTAGAGTTAAATTTTATGTAATGATTATTACAAAATTTACAAAGTTGGAGAAATAATTATTTTCTTCCTAGGAGAGTCCGAGGTGTACAAGTTGAAACAAGTTTTTAGAAAGCGTAATGTTTTCGAGTTCACAGGCGAAATAGTCAATTTTAAATCTTTCAAAGTTAATGAAGAGAAAATCAGAATTTAAAAGGAATTGGTATGTTATAATACGCGATGGGAATAGTGATGGAAAAAAGTATGTTTTAAAATAATCTCCATTTTAACAATTCATTTTTAAAATAAGGGAATCAAAGAATTTTCTATTGGAGTAAGACTTTTTGAACCTTAAGACATTAAGGCTTCCTCAGGTGTAATCGGTGAATGTCGAAGTTATGGTGAGATTCTATGGCAGGGATAGCAAACCTTTATGTATCAACGTGCCATTTTTTCTAAAGAAATATTTAATGAGGTATTGACGTGCCTTTTTTCAAATAATTTCGACTTGTGATTATTTGGAAAATAATAAACATAATACTAACTCAAAAATCTTTATTTACTACGAAAAAATACATTTTGCAATGTATGGTAGTAAATCTTTAAGTAACTTTAGTGTGACTTCTGTTGTTGGAGATTAGATGACAAAAAATTTATATTAGGACTGTAATATAATACTTTCGGCACAAACAGATTGCATGCGAAATTGGAGTCATCTGCTCAAAGGTTTCTAAGGGAATCTTTAATGTTATTCTTCTCTGAAAATAATGTCTCTCAAACATAGGTAGATGAAAATATGGTTAAAATGGCATAAGTCAGCTTCTTCAAATAGTTAAATGCGTCTGGAATCAAAACCCCACCATCCCGCAACTGATCACTCTCGTTTGTTTGTAATACTAAATATGAACTTTGTTATTTTGAACGGTGAAGTGCCCAAAATATTGTATCGTGGGCCATCAAAGGTACGCGTGCCATTGATTTGTCATGCCTGGTCTATGTGTGTGTGTGTGTGTGGCTTTCAATTTCTTCCCCAAATGTTTTACACCAGCGTTCTTAGAAAGCAGAACAGGAGATTCTTTGTTTAGAGTCGTGTTGATCTTGATGATGTGGGACAAGAAGATTTTTTCTGTTGAGGCAGGATGTTACCCTCTTCTTGATACTTTCGAAAATGTCTTCAGTGTATTCGGAAGGAATGAAGAGTCCGAGTAGTAACGGGACAAGAAACTTGAGACCGGATGACATTTCCTGGAGGCGCGATGGCAACTTAAGCGAAAGAAAGGGGAGGACAACCTTCTGAAAAACAAATAAGCTTATCCAACGAAGAGCAGTAGGAATCGAAATGGGACATTTTAACAGAATTCTTTATTTTATTTGAGAGAAGAAGAGAATATAGTGAAAGAGTTGAACATTTCATCAGTTTTTTCTCGAAGTCCTCTGACCATTAGGTAGAAACACTTTTGAGAAACGTAAAGTCTTCCTCATGCAAAGAGCATTTTTTCTCCATTTTGGCGACACTATAATCTCGGGGAACATAGATGCAAAATGATTGAATTCCAGATAAATTTTCTTAAAGAGATCGAAAGCTGAAATGAAGAACTCGGAAATGTCCTTCGTAGAATTTCGAAGGCCCCTATTATTAGTCCTAGAAAAGGAAGTGAGTTTTCCCTTTAAATGAGAATACCTTTCAAGATATAGTTTGAAGTCAAGAGCTGCTGGGAAAATTTCCAGAGCGATGATTCATCATTCGCGAAATCTTTTTTTTTTCATAATTAAACAGGAGAAACTTGATGGAGTATAATTTAAGGAATGTAAAATAAAAAATAATAAAAGGTGGTGAACGCTACAATGGAAAAATATTTGGCTGAAGAAGAAAATGCATGAACTTAAAGGAAAACCCCGGAGATGGGGAACAAAGTACGAACAAGAAAGGACAAAACATTCTAAAGTTGAATGCTAAAAGTCGTGGCTAAGAGAAAGGCAGAGTTTGTGGGGATCAGCAGAAAGACACAACCTCTTTACACGTACTGGCTGGCAAGTTAATTTCATAAAGCTTATTTCATAATCCTTGTGCTATTTTAAAAACGCACTGAGATATACTTCTTAGCTATCTTCCTTCAATCTTTTCTTTTTTTCTGGATGTACATTTTCTGGATTTGTTCATTTGTCGTTCGTTATGACAGCAATGGGTGTAACTCCAGTGGTGTTCTTGTTCTTTTCGGCCCTGAAATACAGCACCACTCCACACACATTTCAGACATAGATTGTCTATTTTTTTCACAGTTATATTCTTCAACAGCAGTATAAAGGTTTATTTTTGCTGCATACAAATTTTGTATCTGATGGTGAATTTTTTGCCTTCAATAACATTCAGATGCCGTTTTTTTACATGTTGTGCCATGGTTGACATTAGGATATTTCTTTGATCTTATTTTTCTTCGGTTCTTTTATACTGGTTACGTTGTGTCATGGCTGATAATCGACTATTCCTTAGATCTGTCTTATCCGTTGTGCTATCTTGGCCACATTCAACCATGGCTGACAATCACCACTAGTTTCCTTCAGGTTCAATCTCTCTCTCTCAATTGATTTCCTTCCACGTTTTCAAAGTGCATATTGTCTAAGGTCAGCATCACCTGCAACTTCACTTTTTTTTCAAAGGCAATGATTAAACAAAGCAAGAATGGTTATTATAAATATGCCTCCTTCAAACACCTTTCCATCCCAGTCTGAAGCGAATGAAGAACTTAAATTGTTTCAAATCTCATTGAATAATTACTAAATGTTATATCCAAAAAATACTTCTAGTAAAACTTTATATTTTTCTGCACTTTACAAACAACAATGGATTAATAGAAAATGAAGAAGCCAGTACGCTCTATTCTTTATACTAGTAATTTGGAAATGAAAAGAAAAACATAGGAACCTGCATAAGCAATCCAATACAACAATCCATTCTTGGCAGGGGGGGGGGAGGGATGCAAATGAAATTATCTTAAGATCGTTATCACAGGTAGAGAGTCTTAGTCGGTACAAACATTCCATTAATATAATGTATATTGGTTATTTCTAAAAATAGCTCTCCCAACGTCTGGTTTCAGTTTCTATAGTATGAAACTTGACTTTCTCTCCTAACTGATGTCATCATCATTGATTGTTTTCGCCAAGGCAACCCTTTTTCGACGGGGAAATGCCCCCTTCCAAAGACTTTTTTTGTCACCAGTTCTTCGCTTCATCAAGTTTAGATTTGCGCCATTCTCAGACGGAGAACGTCACGTTACTGCTGTTGAGCTAAAACAATTTGTGAATGCATATTTGAAAGTATAATTGTGTGCATTGTGAAAGTATAATTTTAAAATAAGAATTTCTAAATTTTGCTCACACACACCCATACAAACTACGGTAATATGGTAACATTTGAATTAAGACAAAATGTAATACAGGAATCGTATAAATAAAGCGTGAAGGAAGATTATTAAACAAGAAGCATTAATTCGCAGTTTTAAAGGAATTTTAATTTTCAGTCTAATTATCCAGACATATGAAACGTTGCCAGACACAGGAAAAATCACTTTCAGGCAACTGTTTGGAGAAATTGAGAAGTTATAAAATATTTATACAGGAAAAACAAGTTTCGAGCAATTACTTTGAGAAATCGCAAAGTTATTAAATATTTAAGTCAAATTTTGAGTAATTTAAAAAAAATCGTAAGAAAATAAGTTTTGAGGGTTTTATTGTGAAATGAGAGAGAGAGAGAGAGAGAGAGAGAGACTTCAGTCGAAATGAGTAAAACGTGCGTCTTCTTAGGATATAAACATAATAGGTCATAATTATGAAAAAAGGATAAACATGATGGTTCAAACATTTCGTCCTCTAAAAAGCGACAAAATTAAATTCCGTGATTTTTTTTTTTTAAATGAAGTCGCAGAAAATGTACAAAAACTTATTACTTTAATAGAAACTATTGCTCTATCCTATTCCTGAATTATTTTTTGTCTGACTTTCATACCGAGAAAGAAGGTGCGATACATTTTAAAAACAACCGGAAAAAAACGAAAATCTTTCACCACCGTATTTCAAAGTCTTCTCGATAAATGGTATTACAGGGGAAGATCAATAATTCTTTTCTGGGATTTTTAGTTAACATCCTTTTAACTTATTGTAGTTTCAAAGTTTAAATGGTCAAAGAGTAGATCCCTTGGATAATTCCTATATTTTGGTACTTTTTTGGTGTGTTTCTGTGTTCAGCAGCCCGTGAGAAGATAACATGGCGTACATAATTTCATATGTTTGTTTTCGAATTTTAATAATGTAGATGATTTTGTAAGGAATTTTAATTTGATGAAAATAAAAAAAATGGCTTAAGAAACATCGGAAATATTATTTAATATATTAATTCTAACTATGAAATCTCTGCTGGTTTCACTCTCGGTAAAACTTAACTTTAATGTTAATAATTTACTTATTATTGGGATATCTCTCAACCACAAATAGATAATTTTCAAAGCTATATTAATTTTCCATTATTTTTTACTTATTTTGTTATGTTCAAGTAACTTCACCTATCCGTCCTTTTTCCTTTTTATTATCAATTTTTTCCATTGTTTCTTTGTTGTAAAAAAATATCAATATATATTTTTGTGTGTTTGCCTTCTCCTCTTTGTCCACCATGGCCTTGGTTTTTTTTTAAAATTTACTATTTATTTATTTGCCAACTTTTAAACCGACTATCTTAGTTCGTGTGGAGTGCACTGTTTCTGTAAATTTCAATCAGATGTTATCTGTTTCACGCATAACATTTTCAGGTTAAGTTTAATTTAATAACTAATACATAGTCTTGATAAAAGTCTTATGAAAGCGAGTTTTAAAATACATGTAAAAATATATTTACATGTATGCAATAAATTTAAAAAATAAAAATTCAATCACTTCATAAGTGGCTTTTTAGCTTTTAATTTTTCGATATGTTAGTTATTTTCTTTTTGAACCACATTCATATCATGTTGAAAAAATTTGCTGTTGAACACTTTTTTACTTAAAAATGCTTCAAATTAAATTCTTTTTGTATTAGTTGAGTAAAAACAAAATGCACGTTTTGGCTTATATATAATTCCTTGAATTATTCTTCTTTACTTTTGAACACGGTTAGTGATAGTCCTAGTAGTAAAAGAGGAGTTCTTAAAACTAATATTTTGCTTTTTTCCAACCAAAATTTCTTCATTATTACTTATTTCTATTTCATAAGAGGCTTCTAAACATCTTTGAAAATTATGAGTATGGTTAAAAAGTAAAAAATTAACATGTTAGAAAGTTCAGTTTTGTATGTTGAATTTCGAGGAGAATTATATACAAGTGACACTACATAATATTAAAAGAATAGTTTATCAATTTGAGTAGAGTGCGAATTATGTAAAACTCATATTATTTCACATGAAATAATATATGATTTCTGTATCTCTGTTCATATGATGCAGTAGATTTTTTCTGATCTAAAGGGTGTTTTTTTAGAGGTATAGAACTTTAAATTGCCATAAAACAACGATGTATTATTCGATTGACATGCATCTTTTTTATTCGAAAGATAATCTTGTGGCATTACATTTTAAATATGATCAAGCAAGGCGTAGATTCGTCGAATGGGCCCAAAACGAGATTGCCTTTGTTCCCGATTTTCATAAGCGAATTTTGTTTAGCGATGAAGCGCACTTCTGGTTGAATGGCTACATCAACAAACAAAACTGACGCATTTGGAGAGAAGCTAATCCACAAGTGTATGTCGAAATACCGTTACATCCAGAAAAACTGACTGTTTGGTGCGCTGTATGGGCTGGTGAAATCCTTCTTCAAAAACGATGAAGGCCACAAAGTTACAGTCAATAGTAATCGGTATAGAGCCATGATTACTAACTTTTTTATTCCTGAATTGAACATTCATGATGTCCAGGAGCTGTGGTTCCAACAAGACGGCGCAACATGTCAAACAGCTCGTGCCACAATCGATTTATTGAAAGACAGGTTTGGCGACCGCCTAACTTCACGTTTTGGACCTGTGAATTGGCCTCCAATATCTTGTGATTTAACACCGCTAGACTATTTTCTGTGGGGCTATGTAAAGTCATTGGTCTATGCGGATAAGCCAAAAACGCTTGACCATTTGGAAGACAACATTTTCCGTGTTATTGCCGATATACGGCCACAAATGTTGGAAAAAGTCATCGAAAATTGGACGTCCAGATTGGACTACATCCGAGCCAGCAGTGGCAGTCATATGCCAGAAATCATATTTAAAATGTAATGCCACAAGATTATCTTTCGAATAAAAAAAAATTCATGTCAATCGAATAATACATCGTTGTTTTTATTGCAATTTAAATTTCTATACCTCTAAAAAACACCCTTTATAATAGTTCTATATTTGTTAAACTAATTAAAAGTAAGTTTCAATAAAAGTCATAATATATATATATATGTAAGACCCGTTAGTGCAGGATTTATTTTCGAATGAAAACAGCTTTAGTTCACATAAAATATGTTTTTTTTTTTTTGTAGGTTTTTTTTTTTTTAAATCTTAGAAGATAAATATATAGGTAAAAAAAAATTTATGTCAAATGAAAATTTTGAACAACATTATAACTACGTATTTGTAATTTATGTGAATTTAAACATAGAGCAAGGAATAACAGCTTTATTTATATTATAAAAATAATTAGAATTCATAATATTTTTATTTGAAAACTTATTTTTATTTCCAGTACATGTGGGTATGTGGGAAAAAAATAAGGTCATGTGAGATTTTATTACTTAACTTCTAATAACGTGAAAAAACTTCCATTTCATATCAATTAATTTAATAACTCTTGAGATCATAGAGTTGGAAAGTTTTTCCGAAGTGTCCTTTGAGATGTTTTTCCAAATATTTTCAATGGCTACTTCAAGTTCATCTTTGGTAATGTAAGTTCCAACATTTCCGTAAATTTTACTCACCAAAATGTCCCATAAATCTTCCGTCTGCTTCAGGTCAGAGCCTCTTGATGACCACTAAAGAAATTGAACATTATTAGCTTGAAACCTGAAATTCGTAGAGTTTGAACTGTGTATAAATGCGTAGTCCTGCTTCTACGTTAACAGAGCTTAATATGTACTTAAGTACCTAATCAGAGACGCTTCTGGCAATAAAGTTTTTGTAAAGATTTTTTGTAGTCGCCCGTATTTACTTTTGCTTTCAAATAAACAACTGGTCTGTCTCCAATAGCAGAAAATAATCAAAGATGCTCCAGCAAATTATCAATTCAAGAACCTGAATATCTTACACCTGGCATTATTCCAACAATATCTAAACTTTCTCTTTTTGTCAGTCAAGATTAAATCTTCTTTCCTCTCAAAGAAAAAAAAAACGTATCACTAATCCTCAAAAGTAACATGTTTGTTTGCGAACTCTACGCACTCCATCTCATGTCTCGTAGAGATGTTAGACGCTTAATTTTACTAAATTCTATGTTGGTATATTTTGATTGATTATAACGCACAATTCGACTGGTACATAGACAGTTCAAATTATTCACAGTTTGTGAACAAGAAAGCTTTTTACAAGTTGCTCGACTAACAATGGCTGTAGTTTGACGTGCAGTCAATGCCGAAAGAAGCTCTTATACTTCAAATTTACACAATTATTACTATTTTCTAAACTTATTCCACCACCGTTTTAGATCTACGTAATCTTTTAGCTATTTCATGAGAATTAGAACTTCATTTTTTTAAAACTAAGGAAATAGCTCTGTAAATCAATTTTAATATTACTTGCATCTTTCCTTTTTCACAAATACCACAATTTCTCTGTGGTACGTGTGTGTTAATTGTTAAATCAGGTTTTTAGCTTCAAGATTGAAATCCGAATAAAAGAAGAAATGCTTTAAAACTGAGATTGACCTGATAGTTTTTTCTAGCATTTCTCTAGGTCAGGGATGGCGAACCAATGACACGCGACAGAATATTTTGGGCACGCCATCGATCAAAAACGGTTTGCATTTTAGCTGAAAATAATTGAGTTCGCTAGGAAGTATTATGAACAAATGCAAGTGATTCGTCGCGACGCCGACACGTCGGGGAGCAGATTCGTTTGCTATGTCTTGCGTAGTTACGTCGTGTATTATAATTCCTAATGATGCAACGTTTATCTATGCATAGTGCGTGTGTGAGTATGTAACTATTTCTAGTAATTTTCAAGTTGCTTAAAAATATATTCTAACGCTTGCATTAATGGTTCATCTTGTATACATCTAATTTATCAATTAGATCTAATTCTTGTCTTGTAAGTCTAATTCATCAAGTAACTCTCCAAGCGCCCGCAGTCATACACAGTCAGTAAAAAGGTTTTTTTTTGGGTGTGATCAAGCGAGAGCACATAGAATAGTCAACTTCGTCGACACAACTGTATATTAAAGTTTATTTGTGTTAAGCTGACGAATTTACATGGCTAGTTCAGCAAAAAACAAAAAGTGCAAGATAGTAAATGTAGAAGAGAGTTTCAAACTTGGTGGACAGAGAAATATGGCATGATCAGTAAAGTTGACAAAGTGGTGTGTGCTTTATGTTCTGGAACAGTGGTATGCAGAACATCGTCTGTAAAACGGCATTTTGAAACAAATCACAAATCCTTTTGTGAAAAAAGCGAACCAGAGCAAAAATAATTAATTGCAAGTGCAATAAAAGACAGAAATAAACAGTCGACGTCCATTATTAAATATGTAAGCAAAATTATCTCACAAGTGTGGCAAGATACTCGACTGCAAATGTCATTGCTCGGCATGGAAAGCTATTTCAAGAGGGAGAGTTTTTGAAGGAAGCTTGGTTAGCCTGCGTGCCCTCACTTTTTGAAGATTTTGATAATAAAGATAATATAATTCAGCGCATCAAAGATATTCCTCTATCTAGAAACGCAATAAAAGATAGAATCTTGAAACTGGCAGCAAATGTTACAGACCAACAAAAAATGTCATTAACTCCACTCCTTTTATATCGCTACGTCTTGACGAAAGTGTTGACATTAATAAATCTGCCTGTTTAGTGGTCTTTGCCCGATATTGTGTATGAAACGTCATTAAGGAAGAATTAATTGCGATAACATCGTTCTTAATAAATACAAATAGCACAGATATCTGTACGGCAGTAAGAAATTCGCTTGCTGAGAAGGAAATTGATTTCAAACAAATTGTTTCAGTAACCACTGTTGGTGCTCCAAATATGGTAGGCAAAAAAAATGGTTTAATTTCTTTATTTAAAACAGACGTAGGACATTTGATACTTGAATGCCACTGCATTATTCACCAACAAACCTTATGTACAAAGAGTGATTTAACATCTCTTGATAATGTAATAAAGGTTAGTCCCAAAAATAGTCTATCTCATATCGTCACAGGCCTTAAATAAGCGAAAGTTTGATGCTTTGTTGGACGAAGTCAATTCGGTCAAATGTATAATAATGTTCACTGGTTGAACCACGGGAAAGTACTTCAAAGATGCGTTGATTGCTTGGAAGAAATCAGACTGTTTCTACAAAATGAGAGCAAAATTGAACAATACCCACAGTTGATGGATATTATGTGGCTTTTAAAATTGATGTTTTTTACAGACATATGCCAACATTTCAATGAATTGAACGTAAAGCTTCAAGGCCCAAATAAGACAGTTATCGTCATTATGGATTTCATTCGTGCTTTTGAAGCTAAACTGTATTTTTCAGAAACGATATTATTACAAGAAACTACAAGTACTTCCCAAACTTAAAAAAAAATATCAAAGATTTAGATGCCCAAGAGAAACGAAATTAAGAAATAGCTATTGATGAATTTATTTCCATAATTGATTCTTTAATCAAATAATTTTCAGCGAGATTTTCTCAGTTCAAGGGATTATCGGAAACGTTCAAATTTATTATATACCTTGATGTGATTTCGTTTCATAAACGGAACTTATCCCAATTCAATTTGTTGGAAATTGAGGAATTTGAAATGCAATTGATTGATTTCCAGTTTAGTTCAATATGGATTCAAAAGTTTATTGAAACAAGGAAAAAGTTGGAATGAATTTAAACAGAAAGATTAACAAGCAATATAAGTAAAAATGCCAGTAACGAAATTTTGGAAACATGGAATTCGATTCCAGATGCATTTAACTGTTTGAAGAAGCGGGCTTATGCCATTTTAACCATATTTTCATCTACCTAGGCCTGCGAGTCATTATTTTCAGAGATAAATAACATCAAAGACTCTCTTAGAAACCGTTTAACAGACGACTCTAATTCAGCATGCATTCTGCTAAAAGTAACATCTTATAATCCTGATATAAGTTATTTGTCATCTAATATACAACAACAGAAGTCCCACTAATGTTATTTTAATTTAAATAACACGTATAACTAAAACATTTACTACTATACAGTACAAAATGTATTTTTTCCTATTAAATAAATAATTTTGATTTGTTCGTATTTAGTTTTATAAGTTCCCCAATAATCACAAGTCAAAATTATTTGATGGCACGCCTGTAACTCAACAAACATTTATTTAGAAAAAATGGCACATTGGTCCAAAAAGGATTGCCACCCCTGCTCTAGGTGTTGAGAAAAGGGAATTTTAAGATTTAAAAAAAGTTATTCGTAATTATTTTGAAAGAAATAGTTAAAACTGTTATTTACTGCCCAATGTTTAAATATTTATAAAACTCTTGGATATTATTGGGAAAAAGATGAAGATTTTCACTTAGTCTTATTATTTTTTCCAGCGCTGTAATATGTTCTTTTTCAACATAGTATTATTTATCTTTGCCGAGAATAATCAAGCGATGCTAGCTTCTCTCTCTCTTTCTATTTATATGAATTAAGTATGTGTATGATACGTACATATGTATATACATATAGCATGCAAGAAGTCAGGACATATTTTAAAAAACTAATAATTCACGAATTACAGTTGAACCTGTTTTTGTGCGGTTGATAAAAACCGCATAAAAATAACCACACAAAAAATGTTCGAAAATTTCATGAATTCTTACATATAAGAAGCCAATTCGTCGAAATACTGCAGAAGGTTTTTTTTGTTTTCATGCTGTCGCACAAAAATAAAATTGCATAAAAAAGGAACGTTCAAAAACAGGTTCGACTGCAATGGAAATAAAAAGTTCCGATTAGTATCAAACGGGTGGAAGAGAGCGAATTTTCTTATGACAAAATAAAAGAAATTTTGAAAATTTTTATGCTTCTCTTTTTCCATATATAAAACTAATTTTAAAAATATTAAGTCTTATTTTAAGAAAAAATTATATATTTTGGCTCACTATTTAAACAGGTATCAAGTGCAGAGTTATAAGAAATTTCTAGCCATATAGTGCAATGGTGGTCTTTAAAAGTTCGCTTAAATACAAAAAAATTATACTTTGGAGAAAAGTGAAAATACTAAAAAATTAGAACATTAGGTGAGAAATTAAACGTAAGGGGGAAAAATAAGTATAAAAGGCATACCAGTATAGGGAAAAAGTATAATTTATAGCATTATGTTCTTAATCAAATTTTACTAAATGCCATGCAAACAATTTTCAGTTTTTAAAGGAAGGAATAATACCTTTGACTGCTTAAAAAGTTAATTTTTCAAAATTATTTTTTAAAATCAATATAGAATATTTTAAATGTTTTGAAGTAAAACTCATCAAAATCCGATTGTAATTACTCTCTCGGCAATAAAAAACGTACATGTCAACATTGATCGGTACTTTAAAAACAATGTAAACAAACAGAATTTTTATTAGTTCTGTTTGAATTTGGTAAATGGATTACTTGTTCAATTTACATTGCACTTCGAGCATTATGAGGGATATTGCTTCGAGCTTCGTAATTTTAAACCTAAGTCAAGTGATGAGAACTACAACAGTGAGTTGGTCCTCTTCTCTCCAAAATATGTTCAGACTCGAAAGGTACCAATAAACTTTTTTCCATGATGTTATGTAATGTTATTATCATTCAACAAGTGAGGAAATGATGATCCACATCTGTGCAGTTGAGGCTGCTTGATGATGTATTTATTAGAGCGGAAAATCACAAAAAAATACTTTAACAACCAGTATTGTGTGTTGTGCTTTTTTGAATGCTACAGTTCCATCTTTAAGTACATAATCCTCTTTTTATTCAAAATATTTAAAAAAAAATATTTTTTTGGGGGAGGGTAAGAGTTGAAATTTGAAAAAAATCCCTCTATATTACAGCTCGGAAGTACCTACCAAATATATCAAGATCTTCTAAAACAACAGTTGGTATTGATCTAAATGAGACAAAAGGGATGGTTAAAGACGGAATAGTAGATTTTACAAATAAGAAAGAGTTGAGTTTTAAATTTAAATATTTTTAAGTCATTTTTCGTTTTTCGGATTGACAATGAGTGAATAAAGGGAGCAGAAATAAAGTCTGAATTTCCAACAAAGGAAATTGGTAAGGCTTTGAGAATGGAGAAAAAATCATGCATGTGAGTATTTTATCAAATAAAGGCACAGCGTTTGAAACGGGTATATTTTTAAGTGCAAAAGGAATGCCTTTTAGTGTAAAAAAAAATCAAAACTTAGTCTTAAAATTTGATTTTCTCAGTATCTAAATTTTCTCTTTCTCAAGAAACTAAAGAGGATTTTTGGTTGTAGAGCTGATATTTTTTATGTATATTGTACTTGTATATTTGTGTGTGTGTGTTCTGTGTACCTCAATTTTATAAATGAACCAATACATTTTATTTAGTATTATGTTAAATAGAAAGAAAAAAAATAATAATTTAAAAATATTTTTAAAGTGTTTTTCTTTTTTAAAATACTTAAATAAGAAATATGTTTAACAAAATTTGACTTATATGGAACACAGGCATTCTTTAGTTTCTAGTCGGTTTTAAGAAAATATATTATCTGTACTGTGTATATCTTTCAAACGTTAACTTATGAGAAACAGAAAGTAAGCTGTTGATTTTATTGCTTTTGTGTTCATATTTTATGCTATTTAAAAAAAAAAAATTTATATCAAAAGTTGTTCTGGTACTTTATACTTTGTACTTTAGTACACAAACCATAACAATATGTTAAAATGTGCATAATTTACTAGTTTTTGATAAATCGGAAGATCATATCAAAATGCAAAATTTTCAAAACTTGCATGGTACTATCCCCCTTAAGATTAGACTTTTCTATTATAATTTTATATCTCTTTGTTTAAAACGAATTTCTTTCAATAATATAGTCTACAGTGTTCTATATTTATTTTTGCCGCAGCTTATATATATTTAGCTAGAATTGATTTTAAATGCCATACATCCCAACAACCACTCATTACTATATTCATTGCAACAGTACTTTTCTGTCTCTCTAACAGAATCATTGTTACAAAGCAATATTTTTTCTTACAAATACTTCTCATTTATTTACAGGGAAATACGTGCCATGAATATATTGGTGAAACTCGGTTAGAGAGAAGTTTTAAACACCCGGTAATGAGCTCAACATCTGTACCGGGAAATTCGACATTTGTGCCAAAAATGGATCAAGGGATGCAGGTTGTTATTAAAGAGCTTCCGAATACTGATTTATTGGAAATGAAAGAATCATCTTCCTCAATAGATTCTTCTGTCTGCAATCGTTGTGATTCGCCAAATAGTATTCCTTCAAAGAGAGAAAAAGCGAAGGAAGACCTTAAATATACTAAAGATTTCGATTGTAGCATTGAGAACCCCAGTGGTTCAGTTTTAACTCATGTTACTATGAACAAAGTGAACTTTCAACCTGATAATAAATGTGATAACGCAATGAGCAAATTAGAATCTAGAGCAACTGGCGCAACAGCACGATATGACCAAACTCAATATCGTCCACCAAATGTGTCTGTTTTGAATAATGAAACGCACATTCCTAAGAAAAAATATTTCTCTTCAGCATCAGGAGGAATAAACAACTGGCAAAATAGTGATGAGAGTAACAAATCACTTCAAATTTTTTCAGGGAATGACAATAATAGTGATGGTATGTACAATATCAACTCTGAGGAAGGTTTCAGTACTCCATTGTGTTATGGATATTCAGGAAGTAATTTTGTGCTTCCAGACTTGTTTGGTAGCCTATTTGATAATAATGGTCGTGAACTTCTACCCTATGATTCGTATCCAGACGCTGAAAATAATGCACTTACTGGAAAGAGAGAAAAAGCGAAGAAAGACCTTAAATATACTAAAGATTTCGATTGTAGCATTGAGAACCCCAGTGGTTCAGTTTTAACTCATGTTACTATGAACAAAGTGAACTTTCAACCTGATAATAAATGTGATAACGCAATGAGCAAATTAGAATCTAGAGCAACTGGCGCAACAGCACGATATGACCAAACTCAATATCGTCCACCAAATGTGTCTGTTTTGAATAATGAAACGCACATTCCTACGGAAAAAGATTTCTCTTCAGCATCAGGAGGAATAAACAACTGGCAAAATAGTGATGAGAGTAACAAATCACTTCAAATTTTTTCAGGGAATGACAATAATAGTGATGGTATGTACAATATCAACTCTGAGGAAGGTTTCAGTACTCCATTGTGTTATGGATATTCAGGAAGTAATTTTGTGCTTCCAGACTTGTTTGGTAGCCTATTTGATAATAATGGTCGTGATCTTCCACCCTATGATTCGTATCCAGACGCTGAAAATAATGCACTTACTGGAAAGAGAGAAAAAGCGAAGGAAGACCTTAAATATACTAAAGATTTCGATTGTAGCATTGAGAACCCCAGTGGTTCAGTTTTAACTCATGTTACTATGAACAAAGTGAACTTTCAACCTGATAATAAATGTGATAACGCAATGAGCAAATTAGAATCTAGAGCAACTGGCGCAACAGCACGATATGACCAAACTCAATATCGTCCACCAAATGTGTCTGTTTTGAATAATGAAACGCACATTCCTAAGGAAAAAGATTTCTCTTCAGCATCAGGAGGAATAAACAACTGGCAAAATAGTGATGAGAGTAACAAATCACTTCAAATTTTTTCAGGGAATGACAATAATAGTGATGGTATGTACAATATCAACTCTGAGGAAGGTTTCAGTACTCCATTGTGTTATGGATATTCAGGAAGTAATTTTGTGCTTCCAGACTTGTTTGGTAGCCTATTTGATAATAATGGTCGTTATCTTCCACCCTATGATTCGTTTCCAGACGCTGAAAATAATGCACTTACTGGAAATAATGCATTTCAATCGGCAAATGAAAATGAAAGTGGTTGTCTTAAACCAGAAGCAAATACACTAAGCCAATGCGAAGAAGAAATATATCTTATCCCCTCACATATATCAGAAATGAACTCCCAATCATCTTTCTCAATTGATGTTCAAGAACCAACAAATTTACCAACAAATAAACAGGCATCGAATTCGTCTTTGGGGATACAGAACGACATAGCTTTTTGTTCTGAACGCATGATTCAGTCACCCAGTAGATTAAATTTCAATCAAGCTGACCCTGATTTCACAACCACATCTGATACTTATCCTCCTATTATGGATCACCAGAGAATAGCCGACTATATTATTAGTGAGTCTACTAATAAAAATGTAAGTCCAGACAAAGTTTGTGATGAACAATCTGACGTAGATTAGAACAATTTTTTTAGCCAATCTTCTGATATGTAAAAAAGCAGTAAAACACACAGTTCATCTGTTGCTACTAACAACAAATTTATTCGAGGATTAGCAATCATCATGAACTTACATCAAATTTTAAAGTTAAAAGGTACATGCCAATAGTAACTCAATGTTTTAAAACCAAATGTTACTGCGGGTCTATATTATATCCAATCAACAGCCAGTAACAATGAAAACAATGTCGGTTATGAAAATAAAGATGCTAACTTATTCAGAGAGCCCCAGCCTTAATACGTTTGAATATAATACTTTTGCTATTACTCTATTCAAATTGATGATAATACTACTTTCTATCATGGATGAAGAATAACATAATAGTAAAAATTTATTTATTTTTATATATTAAGATGGATTAAAATTCAATATAATGTGCTGTTTTTCAAGAATTACTTCAATAAATTTGTATGAATGTTCCTGTACTTCTAAAAATACATCTCCATCATATATTTTTTTCAAATTAAGATTTCATATTTTGTAGAATGTTTATGCTATTATTGGATACTCTTTCTATTAAGGAATACTTGCTCTCATTGATAAGTATTACTCCACAACTTGCTCCTTGTTTAACAGAATTTAAATTCCTGGTGTCTTGAAATCAAGAGTTATTTATCAGTCCATTTTTTTGAAATTAACTATTTTCAATGACAGTGCAAGATTATACGTATTTGCAACATTTATTGTAAGAATTTCCTAAAATACGCTTGATTTTTTTTTATTTTTACACAATAAATGCTTCTTACACAGTTAAAACATTTTCCTTTTAAAAACATATGGCACATTAAGAAAATCTGTGCCGAGTCCATGATTCTTAAAATTTATTTAATTGAAATTTGATTTGGTTTTCTCTTATGAATAAACATGTTTCTCATAGTTTATAAAAGAAAAGATTGTTTTCTTAATTTATGTTAAACTTTAAATGTTTTAGCATTGCCTAATTTGAGATTATATTCTGGAAAAAAGAAAGACGATATTTATTCATTTTATCTTAATGAATAAAAACTTTTATATTTTTATCATGAAATGTGGACAAGTAATGATCCAAAGTACTAAATTGAATGAAAATTTAATTTTTTGATCAAGGAGCTTATGCATATCTATGTGATCAGATATTCATAGTATGGAGAGAGGCAATATATATGTTCTTTATTTGCTTTTGTTTTTGATTTATGTATTTGCATATTTTTCAACTAAATACAAGAAGTACTAGTTTTTACTAATTTTGATGGCTAAATATGACATTTTTAATACTATTTGCTTATTTCTGTTTGTTTTAACATTTTCATTACTATTTGTATTTTATATTACTATTTCCTTTGACTTTTAAGAACTGTTTTTGTATTGTACTACTATTTTCTTTGATATTTTTATTACTTTTTGTTTATTATTCTTTGTTTTTTACCTTTTGTTACCTTTTATATTTTTATAACTATTTGATTTGATATTACTTTGTGCATTCATTTGAAATTGGAAAAAAAAATCCATAAATTGCTGCAATGTAGGTAGCGTTTTGTGCATATTTATCTGATCAGACATTTATAGTATTGAGAGAGGACGTGCGTCTTTTCTTCATTCACTTCCTGTATTTGCATACTTTTCATTATATATGCTGTGAATTAGTTCCTCCTATTTTGCGTATTTTGTAAGATATTTTTATAACTATTTCCTTTATTATTATTTGCTGTGACATTCTTACTACTATTTACTTTATTGCTATTTAATTTGTGTATTTCAATTGACATGGGAAATTATTCGTAAATTGTGTTTGGATAACATTTGTATTTTAGTTCTAATTCATTACTATCTATACATTGGAGTTATCAATATTTCTCTGTAACATTTAATAAAGTGCGTGGAATACTATTTGCTTATTTCTGTTTGTTTTAACATTTTCATTACTATTTGTATTTTATATTACTATTTCCTTTGACTTTTAAGAACTGTTTTTGTATTGTACTACTATTTTCTTTGATATTTTTATTACTTTTTGTTTATTATTCTTTGTTTTTTACCTTTCGTTACCTTTTATATTTTTATAACTATTTGATTTGATATTACTTTGTGCATTCATTTGAAATTGGAAAAAAAAATCCATAAATTGCTGCAATGTAGGTAGCGTTTTGTGCATATTTATCTGATCAGACATTTATAGTATTGAGAGAGGACGTGCGTCTTTTCTTCATTCACTTCCTGTATTTGCATACTTTTCATTATATATGCTGCGAATTAGTTCCTCCTATTTTGCGTATTTTGTAAGATATTTTTATAACTATTTCCTTTATTATTATTTGCTGTGACATTCTTACTACTATTTACTTTATTGCTATTTAATTTGTGTATTTCAATTGATATTGGAAATTATTCGTAAATTGTGTTTGGATAACATTTGTATTTTAGTTCTAATTCATTACTATCTATACATTGGAGTTATCAATATTTCTCCGTAACATTTAATAATAAAGTGCGTGGAATACTATTTGCTAGTAATACTATTTGCTTATTTCTGTTTGTTTTAACATTTTCATTACTATTTGTATTTTATATTACTATTTCCTTTGACTTTTAAGAACTGTTTTTGTATTGTACTACTATTTTCTTTGATATTTTTATTACTTTTTGTTTATTATTCTTTGTTTTTTACCTTTCGTTACCTTTTATATTTTTATAACTATTTGATTTGATATTACTTTGTGCATTCATTTGAAATTGGAAAAAAAATCCATAAATTGCTGCAATGTAGGTAGCGTTTTGTGCATATTTATCTGATCAGACATTTATAGTATTGAGAGAGGACGTGCGTCTTTTCTTCATTCACTTCCTGTATTTGCATACTTTTCATTATATATGCTGCGAATTAGTTCCTCCTATTTTGCGTATTTTGTAAGATATTTTTATAACTATTTCCTTTATTATTATTTGCTGTGACATTCTTACTACTATTTACTTTATTGCTATTTAATTTGTGTATTTCAATTGATATGGGAAATTATTCGTAAATTGTGTTTGGATAACATTTGTATTTTAGTTCTAATTCATTACTATCTATACATTGGAGTTATCAATATCTCTCTGTAACATTTAATAATAAAGTGCGTGGAATAACTTTTTGATTTATTTATTACTTTTTATTTCCAAATACTTCATTTTTTATTTAGCAATTATATCATGTTATGTAATTAAATTTCCCAGTCTTTCTTTCATTTAAATCTGAATTCATTAACGAAAGATAATTTCAATAATGTTAAATACTAATATTTAATTTTAAAAGCTTTAAAGTTGTGAAAACGAACTAAAATTGCATTAAGATATTTTATGAAAATAATTTTAACTATGCAAAGCACTTGAAGAATAAGAGAAAATTTTGAATAATTTTATACTTTACTCATTTGTTAATGAGAAGAATTAAAAATAAAATAACATTTGTTTTAAGCATTTTGTGTGTAAATAAGATGTTTAATTAAATTTTTATTTTAGAAAGAAATACTTGCTTACATTTGGATTTTTAATATAAATTGTATCCTATTTTACATAAATTAAAAATAAAGAACAATTTCCTCTTTGAAATTCTATTTAAAGTATTATTTTTGTAATTAATAAATTAAATTTTTTCCCAATAATATTATTATCTTATCTCTTAGAAAAACTCGCTTTCTTAACCTAAACTTAAAATCAAACAATAAAAAAATAATGTGCAAAATAAATAATTCAGTGTAATATTTGGTTTCATTATAACTATAATAAAATTTTCTTTTTTTTAAAAAAAATGAATGATAAAAATAAGAGGACATTTGTTTTTATAAAAAGAAATCCACAAAAAAGTATACGAAACCTATAAATATTATTTTGAGAAAAAGAAAACATTTTCTATATAAATTTTCTCTATTTTTATAAAAATGTTAAGATAAATTTATATTTGGATATAATAATTTGTTTCTCCTGCTGCTTAGTTGAAAATTATTAATATAAGAGATGCGTTTTATGAAAAAAATCTTATTTATTATTTAAAATTTGTATTAACAATTAAAATACAAATAATGCAACATTACATAATACAACATTATTGAATATAAATTATTGTCCTGATATCCTAACTATTTATGGCTTCAACCTTCAAACATAAGACAGTCCCTATGAAAGCTTGGAATTTACTGAAATGTGTATACATTAAAAATACACACCTACATAAACATAAAAGGAAAACAATTCTCTCTCCCATGAAATAAAAAACATCAATTTGCTTCCACGAAAGTAGGTTTCAAATCTCTGAAACATAAGCATGAGAAAATAGTTTAAATATGTAATAAAAATTTAGGCATAAATGTAACAAACATATATGTATAATTTGTATTTATTTAGTTTATTAAGAAAGGAAGTCAGTAATACACAGGAAAGTATTTTATTTTAAATATGATTTCAAAGTTTTTTACTAGTGCAAATAATATTATCGGGGAACACCTCGATTGATTTTTCAATAAGTGGTAGAAGGTGGTATATAAAATACTTTGTACTGACTAACAGCTACAGAGGTCAAGTCAGCCTTCGTGGCTCCTCGCCTCAAGTGAAGCTTATACAATCTTTTACCACGGACCAGCCGCACATAATTTATTCAGATACTACATCATTCACCATGCATGATAAAAAGGGAAGCTCTCAGGTCTTTGGAAGTGGATTCTGAATGAAAAATAAAACCACAATATACCTAGCAAAAACTTATCCAAGAATCTTCGTATACTCCAATGCAATATTAAGAGCCTGAGTATTGGACGTACCAAGTCAAATCTTGATCCATCTCCAATGAATTTTTTCCCATGTCGGGGCTCCTGGTAATGATGATTTAGAAGGAAATGTTGTAATCTTCCTGCATCCAGTTCCACCAGTTTATGTCCTTCAGAAATTCATCACGTCTACAAACTTAATTCGTCTTGGAAAATTCCTACTGTCCACCAAAAGTACACCGCTAAGAACCAAGACATGTCTGTGCAGAGTAGGAGGATTAGGTCTCTCCAGCCAGCCGTCCAGATTTAAAAGTGGGCATCTCCACTACGTGAAATTCATTGGGAAGGAGGAAGCTTTATCCTTCTTGCTTTCTTCCTGGCTCTCCTGCCCACCTTCTTGGATGCATTGGTGTCTTCTTAAGACAGCTGTTGGTTGAAATGGATGATGTCCGAAATCCTTTTGGGGGCAAGGTTTTTTGGACTTGGTGAAAGTTCTCCTCCTCCAAAGGGATTTGTAATAACAACATATTTACTAAAATTTACTTACTCAAATGTTACAGATAAATAATTTCAAAAACAAAATATTAATATATAATAAAAATAATTTTCTCAAAGGAAATGTAGTCTTTTACAAGTACAATTAAGTTTTTATTCCGCAGTAATCTTTTACTTGAAAAGTACTTCGGAATGGTACTTTTTTAATAACTTTAAAGGATGTTTTTAAATTAAATGAATACACACACAATTCATATTTGAAACGAAATTAAAGCTGGGAAAGTAATAAAACAAAATTCAACCAAGATTATTAAATAAATTACAAATCTTTGCCATTTTAGTTATTTTTTCCAAGTGTTAATTGTTGTGTGCTTTCATAACACAAAGCTGAACAATTTCATTATGATTAGTAGCTCCCCACCCTTCATGTGTAGATTACATATAAGAGCTTCAAAAAGTGTGAGATTTTCTGAGACGAAAACCTAATAAAAAAACTTAGAAATTCTCAAATTTAGTAATGTGACCTTATCAGTAACTTAAAAAATTTATTAAATATTAGATGTTTAGAAATTTTAACTAAATACCAAAACATTTTTACCCCCCAACAAAAACAAATATTTAAGACCCATAACAATTGAACATCCCTTCCTACTACACTATTAATTCTAACATTTGAAGATAATCGACATTTTGAAGATGTTTGTCTTTTTATTTTCAAATATTCATTTAATACGTTTTTTTATGCTAAAATAAGCAAGTATTTCTCGATCGTTAGAAAAAATGCTAGGAATTTTCTTTATATTTAGATACCAGCAGTTATTTTTATTCATGTATATTGTTTATATAAATTTATACCATGGATTACAAAAATATTTATTAAAGTAATAGGTGTAGCAGATGCGAAAATTGAGAAAAAAAAAGCTCTAAGCAAACACAAAAGAAATTTCATTTATACCAGCTTTAGTGTATAACTCGACCACCTCCAACGTTCTCTTCCAGAAAAATGGATCGAATTTAAAGAGAGGATATTCATTAGGGCAGCGAGAGTGAAATTTCTGTTTTCTATTTGACGCCATAAATTTAATAGTCTGTTTTTGATTTCTGCCACAGAAAGAGTCCTTGCTCTTACCTTGAGAAAAATTTCGAACTGTATTTAATGAAATAAGCAACAAACATTATAAAAGCTGATAGATGACAAGTATAATGACACAAAGAATTGTAGTAATAACGAAAATAAATTAATGGGAAAATATGGTTTGAGAAACAAAATAAAATTGAAAAATGAAGGTCGAAGTTTCTTCTAAAAAGAAATAAAATTGTTTATTAAAAGACAGCACTAAATATCACAATGTACACTCACAGAATTAAAAATATTTTAAAAATATCTTTGTTTCTTTCAAGTATAATGCAATTTTTGGTTTTTCCAAAAATAAAACTAGGGAATTTTATTTGGTGCAAGAAAATTGCTCAGTATGTTATAAATCTTCAAATTCAAACATTCTTTCCTTACATATATAGCAAAATATACTATAGCAATTCAAAAGTCTCCTTTCCCTAAACGGTGTAGAATATGAAATTGGTAAAATTTTTTCAGTTGAGAAAATAGTCTAGTATTAACACCATGTTGTAATTTTGCTAAACAGTGTTTTTAATACACTGCTCATATATATTTGGGAATCACTCAAAATATATTTTATGAGCGCACACACATACACTTTAAAATTTATTGCACATTGAACTAAAAGAGGAAACATTTCATTGATTTATAAAAAAATATTTTGGACGTAGACAGATTAGATAAGATTTCTTAGTCAGTTTATAAAATTTTATACAATAATATCAGATGAATAAATTATATTCCTGTAATAATCATGAATTTTGTGTGTGTGTGTGAATGAAATATTTTATATTATTTTCTTTTTATACTTTTACAGTTTTAAATTAAATGCTTTGATAAAATAAAAATGACCTGAATCAAAATAATAAAAATGTTGTCTTCAAAATAATTTTTTTTTATATCGGTTCAGATCTTTTTGTTCAGATCCTTCTCGATTCAGATTCAGATTGATCAGGAAGGACTTTTACCTCCGAGATGTTCTGCTCTTGCTCCTTTAATGTAACCCGAGCTACGCCATAAATCCTCGAATCTAAGGTGATAGTACATTGAAAAGTTCTATCTTCAGTAATTGGATTTTCGGATGGAACTCGTCTTGAGTTGACGGTATAGTGTGGGATCCTTATAACTGTTTCATTGTGAAAGATGACAACTTGGGTAGCCCTGTTGGGAAATGCATAAGTGTCAGTAGAACTGAAATAGGTGAAAAAGTTTTCGTAGCACAAATTTATGTTCTAAACTAATTAAAAAAAATAGAGATAAAGAAATTGTTCGTTGTATATTCGCGTTAAATTGTTTAGCCTTATAAATTATTGTTAAACATATATTATTATTTAAAAAAACTTTGAACATGAAAATCGAATGCCTAAGAACTTAATATAATCAAGAAGTTTCCTGAAATTTGTATGAAATTACTTTCAAGGTATAGTTAAGTCAAAATAAAAATGCATCATAAATGCATATCTGTAAAATTTACAATAAGGATTCACTTGTAATAGGAAGGGGAATAATTATTAAAACATTTTTAGTTATTAATTATTTACCGCAAATGAAGTAGGAGAGTAGTTAATTTAATTACTTAAATTATTTATTTGTATATATTCATAATGAGTTGAGTATGTAATTAATTTTTGCTTTAAACTTAGTATTGGAAATTGAATGAATTTGAAGAACACGAAACAAACACACGAATTTGAACACGAATAATTTTACTCTCCCTATGTGAAATTATTGTAAAGATTAAACTCTTTATAAATAGTGTAAATTTTTTTTTAGATTAATTTTTTATAACAAGATTTGAAGAGAGAGAGGGAGAGAAAATTTAACAAAAGTTTAATAATCATTTGATGTGATTAACTCATATATTGATATAAATTACAGCAATTTGTTCAGAGCAGGTTTCTCCCTTTTTTAAAATTTGTATTTTTATGTAATGAATCCTTGTACACAAAATCCGAAATGTTACCTTTTTCGAATTAATTGAATTGATTTCATTAACATTATGGATATTTTATAAATGAAATGTATGATTTAAGTAAGCTAAATGTGGATTCTTCGAGAGCAACATAATGCCATTTGTAGCTTGTATGATGAAGATAACGGTATGAAAAACAAAAGTAGTAGAACGAGTCTTCCGAATGATGCTACATATAAGGCAACATACCCCAAATTGGAAATTTCCTCCCCTTAAATATGAAGGAAATGGCGTGAAGGCAAATCAGAGATTAAAGTAAAGAGTTTTCTCTAGTTTGGAATGAAAATAGGAAGAAAAAGCGAAACCTTTGCCTGAAGCACGCATTGCAGGTAGGGGAACAGAATCCTTCCCTTTGCAGTTGTTGAAAGCAGTTATCAGAAAGGAGGTTAAAATTATGTATAGAAATATATATACATATATGTATATAAAGATAATCTTCACTCTTAAATCAAGAAAAAGGAAAAGACTAAGAAAGCCAATAATTTATCTTTTATGAGAGAATTTTTTTATTTGTAATCGTTACACGACTTGTGTCATAGGAGTATGCTTTATTGTTCCTTTAGATGCACACGGTCCCCTCTTCCAGAAGAGGAAGCTGTTTTGCAATTTCGTTTGATGTAGGCCAGGGGTACTTGATTCTTTTTCCCGCCAGGTCAAATACATGTAACAACTATTTCACGAGGGCAACAACATGTGGATTAATTGGAGGCAGGGGAAAGCTATAAGACCAAAAATATTTGAAATGTAAAAAAAAAAAAAAATGATCAAAGTATTAAAACTCATTTGTTTGACTTTTATTTTATTACTATATTAACCTCTTTATCAAACACATTCACAAAAATTCGGTTTTATCCATATTTTATCTAGTTATGGGGTAGTTTTGATTTCTTTTCATCTGTGATCAAGCTCCTTGTTTACATTCTAATGTCATGCAAATAAAGCCACCGATTTGATTTTTCTTTTAACAAAGCATCATACTTTTATTTCAAATACTAATGTAAAAAGGGCAGTCTGGCAGCAAAGAGTTTTTATTAAATTTCAGACTGAAATCAGTTGTATTTGCTTAAAATTCGTTCAGACTTAAGTGTGTACTTTTTTTTCAGATATATTCAATTACTTTTTAATTGTACTAGAAAAAATAGCTCTCTTTAGAACGAAAATTCATTTAATATTTTACCGGTTGATGAAATAAATAAGTACAGATCTCACAACATCCCCCCTCCCCAAAAAAAAGAACTCAAAGCCATACTTAAAGGAAAAAGGTGTTTGAAAATAGTAAGAAATGATGGGCAGAAATAATCTAAAACTGTTCACCAACTTTTGATACAATTGCAATACTGTGAGATCTTACAGGAAAGTTAATCTTCTGGCACTCAATCATCTTTCCAACCCGAAGAAAATTACAATTTGATACTCAAGCTATGTTATTTGAATTATTGCAAAACAACGTTTCTAGTAAAATTGCTCACTCTGTCTTGCTAACAAACGCTACCATTCCATGGAAAGTAATGCTTGCATGTTCCCAGGAAGTAAAAAGCTTGCATGATATAAATATCAAATTGGCTTGAGCCTTCTTATCCATGAGCAAAGGCCTTCGTTCTTTGCTAACATTTTCTTGTTTCTCTAAACATATTAACAATGGATACAAAAATATATTTTTATACATAATTAATCGATAAAAAATAAAGTAAAAAAAACATGCTTGAAAAGTCATGTCAAGCAGCTAGAGAAGCTCACATAAAAATCGATAATTTTCTGAAAACAGACATTATTGATGTGTATTATATGTTGGTACTTTTCAAAAACAAGGGTAGGGTTAAGTATACTTTTTGACATCCTTAACTTTGAGAGAAGTATTATTTAAGTACTATCAGAACTGTGCAGAAATCATGGGAGCCGGAAGTGTGGAGTATTACATATGGAAAAAAGAACTTGTTGAATTTCGATTGAGCGTATGGAGCCGTAAAATGCATGTTGTCCTAATGATGAGGACACAATCAATTAGTGAATGCTAAATGAAATTTAATTCCATACTGAGTGATAGCAAATAAAATCCTTACAATTTTTAGTAGAAAGTAGTATGAATCTAATGTTAAAATTGACTAAGATGAGTCATTGGACTATATTGGAATGGAAAATTGATTCAGTAAATATAAATTATTACCTATACATTTTGTGACATTATCGAAAGCAAAATACTTTGAGAGAGATGTTATTGTAAAGATTTTTGTAAGGAATGCAATTTGTTACCTCGTGAAAGAGATCCTCAAGGAAAACATCGATTGAAAAATTGGTGTTTAGTGGTAAAATGATGAGTAAATTTATGTTTTTTTCATATGTAACATTTTCAGAACAAATCAAACCACTGCGAAATAGTGAAGCCCTAATAATCTTGAAACAACATATTTTCTTTAGTTATTTTTCGCTTGGAAGATATGAGAGTTAATTAAAAATTAGTTTCACCCATAGAATCGTAGCTACTCCACTGTTGTTTGTTATCACTAACCATTAAAGTTACCAAAAAATAAATCTAGCAATTTGTACCAGTATGACATCAATAGCAAGATTCATAGATTTGATTGCTTGATTGGTAGTCTGTCCTACTAAATTTTTAATACATTTTTCTTAAATTATTGAATTTCTTAGTGCATTGGACCATGACCGGACCTCACAGAAAAGCCCGATGGGCCGCTGGTTGTGTATCGTTGGTGTAGACAGAACCTTAAACACAATGTTTTGAGAAATATATACTTCTTGGAAAAAAGTTCTCTAAATTTTTTTTTACAATTTTGCACATTTTGCTAATCTTGACTTTACGTATGAGTATGGTACTTGTTTAGTTTATTATGCTTTAAATAGTTTTTCTCTATAAATTGTTATGATACGTTACATTCACAAGGAATTAGTAACCAAAAGAAAAGTGAGAATCTCCACGTTTTACAAACTTTACGTAATACTAGAAATGGGAGAAAGATAACATAACACAGAATCATCTGAAATATGCAAATAAATTAAATTACATCTACAAATGGACGTTCATAAAAACGCATGCTCCATAGGAATTTGTTTCTTAAAATTACTTTCAAATGTTTTCGCGAAGGCGTAATGCATTTAATTAAAGCTTCAACTAATAGATTAAAGCTGTTATGAATAACAGTTTCTTTATTTTGAGTAGAAGATATAAAATGTAATTAGTCCCCTTTTGGGGATTTTCGATGCCGTCTTTATTTATTTTCTCCAATTTGAAATTCATTAGGTTTATTTCCACCAGCAAAATTCCCATCACTTAAAATTACGATAAACATTTCTGATTTTTCTAGTAACCATGACCTTTTCAGAGCTATAAGACTTACTGTTGTTGTTTACCTTTGGAGAACTTTTACGAACAAATACAGACTTTTATATCAATAGAGAAAAGCAAATATTCGCAGTACTAGTTTTGGTGTGTTTTAAATTGGATACAGCATCGTATCATAAGAGTTCTTAAGTTCACTACTCTATCTATCTAGTGAAAATATGTTAAATCGTTTTAAGTTACACCTGAATGTTTAATCCATTTGAAATAAACAGCAGGGTTTTAGCTATTGGAAACTCTCTTTCACATTGTAAACATATAACTACATTCCAGCCCTTACAAGTTCACTAATTTATGTTGAGTCATTTAGCATCTATGGAAATGAAGTATTTTCAATCAAAGTAATCAAAATAATATTTTACAAGAATTAGGAGCTCAAAGTCCCCCAATTTCTAAAGAGTTTTAAATAAATATTGAATTTAAATATGAAATAGTTTCATAGACATTTTTTTTTTATTTTCGCATGAAATATTTTGTAAATGTTACTGTCTTTCAAAAACATGAACAATACTTAATATTTAAATAAAAATTTAAAAAATAAATTCTGCTTTCCCTCACAGATTTTAATATTTTTTTTTCAAAAGATTAACTTTATAAATTTTTTATTCAAAAGTATCTATTGCTTTATTTTTATAGGCCTCCATTCGGATTGTATTGTGACTTATTCCACATGATCTCAACGAAGGTTAGATGTGTTCCAAACTCTGTAAGCTCCAATGTCAAAATGCAGAAATATACTTGACTGATTTTCATGTTCGATTCAATGAAATATATATACAAGACTCTAATGCACACAAATAGAGGGAAATAAAACTCCAATATTTAAAATAATGTTCTATTTCGTAGCATTCTTTTTCAGATATAAGATAACACAATAAAATAAGATTGACACAATCTAAATGGTATTATGTACATGGTTATCAAAATAATGGAAACACATTGGATTTATAACGAATCCTTTATAAGTATGGTGTAGAACCACATTTGGCATGTAATACAACTTGGATTCGTCTAGGAATCAATTTATATAGGTGATGAATATTATTTAGAGAAATATTGTACTATTATTCATGGAGATATTACAACAGTTTTGGGAGAGAGGCAGGTGGAGGATATCGATTCCGTATTGAACGTTCTAAAATAAACCATAACAGTTTAATTATATTGAGGTCAGGTGACAGTGCGGGTTAAGGTAGATTTTTTTGCTTCATCAAACCATAATTGGACAAATCTCACTGCTTGGATATATGCATTATAATCCTGGAAAATTCCCTCTCCTGCAGGAAGCAAAGTTTGTATCTTAGGAGTGATGCGGTCAACTAAAACTTCTCTGTATTTTCTCCCCAGTAATATTTTCCTTTAGGTTATGATTAGTCCAGCAAAAAACCATGAAGCAACTGTCCATAACAGAACGTATCGATCTCCATGCTTGAACAGTTGGCAGGAGACAATCACGATCATGCGCTTGTCCAAATGTGCACCTATCCTGTTGTAGGGAAAAGTGGGAAAGAGAGAGAGACGATTCGTCGACCGTATTACTCAAACATCCAGGCTTTGTGAGAAGGGCATCACTGTAGACGACATATGGCATTAACGTCTGTGATAAGCGACTTTGAACTTGCAGCTCTACTATAAATGTTCTGTTTATGAAGGTGCCTTCTAACTGTATCATTGACATAGGAGAATCCAGATACTAATTGAGCCCTGAGGTAACTTTTGCTGCAATTGTTTGCTTTTTAGACATTAAAATCCGCTTCAATAATTGTTGGTCTCTTTCACTAAGTTTCTCTTTTCGTCCACTATTTTGCTTTACCGAGCTTATCTTGCCCAGATGCGTGTATTCTGTCAGGAATTTAGACATCGTACTTCTAGAAATGCCTCAGAATTTGAATGTTTCAAAGCAACACTGTAATGTAGTAGTTCATTTGTATAGCATAAAAAATAATGTAGGTGATAATTAGGTGATTGTGCAGTGTACATAACTGTTTTCAAATAAAATAAAATTACTATAACAGGAAGAGTATACTTCTCATGTTTAACTGAAGCATTTGTGTGAAAAAAGAGAATAATTATATAAGGGAAGTTATAAATTTTTAGTTCTACCAAAAACTACATTCCCCTATGAAGGAATAGCTCCGAATAAATAAACATGCAACTGCATACATTTTTATACAAACATATCATTTTATAAAATTTTCAAAATTGTATGAAAACCATATTTACTTATCAAATAATAGCTTACAAATCAAAAAATTATATGAATAAAAGTAAAATGCATCTGTATTGTATACATATATCTCTTTATAAAACAACATAATGTATTACAGCACTATTGACATTTTGGACTACAGTCAAAGTTATATAATGGCAGAATTATTTAAATAAAATGCGTTGACATATTATCCGTTTATTCTGTTTACATTACTCTTAAATGACATGCAAAATGATAGCAAAAAAGGAAACCGTGGAAGCTATTTCATGAAAAATTCAGAAACTTGTATTATCCTATGAACCGTGCTTAAAGTTTTTATACGGAACGTTAACTTTCCGATTGAGACTATTTTTCCGTATCTAATAGCCTGAGCGCTAGTTATAGGCAATGAAAGGAGAAAAGGTTGAATCATTTTGGACTGGTATAGGATTTTTGTCTTTTTTCAAATAAAACCTTCTGTTTTCAGGTGCTTACTGAATTGCAATTTGAAATTTGAAGAAAGTAAAACAAGATTTTGTTCATGCAAAATTATTTGGGCTGGTACCAAATATATTAATTTCATTCATCTGTCTTACACAATATGAATTTAATGATTATAGAAAAGTTTACAGTTTATTTATAATTTGACTACATTTATATATTGTCTCCATATAAAGGAAAACAAATAGTATGTACACATTTTAGAGAAAAGAATAAATGTTAGAGAAGAAATAGAAAACAAAAGAATATGTTATTTTATTTTGGTTTATTTATGCATTGATAATATATTTAAATTCTAACCAAGAGCATTAAATTCAAATTCAATTGAATAAATGTTTAAGGTAAAACATGCAATGGATATTTTAATGAAGGAATTCTAAAATTCGTACAAGGATGTATAGCTGGAGAAATAAAATAAGTTAAACTTCATCATGTAAATGAATACATTAAAATTCAGAAATGTTTTTAAAATTTAGAGACTGTCAATTTTTTAAGGTTACCTTTTGCTGTCAAACTAAAGAACGTGGAATTAGAAATTTTTAGTGCAAATTGAGATTAAAGTATACTTATTAGTTTTTTTATTTAAATAAGTAAATATTGTTTTATGTTCAGTTGCAGTTTCAAACAAGATAAAAAATTAGACATCTATTGAATACCTACGCAGTTTCTTTTAAGTTGAATAAAAACAAAATCTGAATTTTACGCCAAATAGAAACATGAAAAAATTTAACCATCTAGTTCAAAATATTCAGTATTATTAAAATTAAGTATAAGAGAAAATTGAAGTTTTGGAAATAATTCAATCACATGAAAGCATATATTTTGAAGTAGTAAATGTTCTAAATAAGGAAAAGCAAATGGAGGTCAAGAAGGCTTTGTGCATTTAAATTTTTTTTTTTGAAAAAAAAAGGTAGAGATTCATTTTGTAAGAGTGCATAGAAAGTGCATTCCTGCCATTGCAATATCGAAAATTCACGTGGAAATTTTGCTTTAGACTTGAAGTTAAAATAAAACATTGAAGTTTTTTTTTTTTTTGTTATTCACTTTAAAAACAAAACGATTATTTTTGACGCGCGGCTTATGTTCCCATTTTCTCCTGTTAAATTCAGATTTTTGTATTTTATTGGGCAAGATTCATATCTTCACTCGCATAAGAAATAAAAATTAGTTGTTATAATGATGTTTTTTTTTTAAACTTTGTACGTGCTAAGCAAATGTGATTGTTATTGTTTTCCTTTTTATACTTGTAGGAGAGCCATCAATACTTTATTTTATTTTAATAATATCGCTTTATAACTATATTTTAAGCAACAAGAGATAAGCATTAGAATTTTAATCCGCAGTGAAAAGACCAGGACACGTGAAGTGGTAAACCATTTTAAGAATTGCAATATTGCACTACATAATGATATCCAATTGAATTCAAAGTTGAGTGAGAGGGAGAGTTACATTAAGAGGTTCCACCACGTCTATAGGAAACCATGTTAAATTATGTAAGTTTATGTACCTTTTTTGTATCAAAAGTACTTACTTCTCATGGACAAATTTTTACGAATGGTTTTGTCTTTTTGTAAAAAATTAAATTAATTATCAATTTTCTAAAAATTGTCCAATTTTTTCCCCGTAAAATTTAGTTTAAAAAAGTCATATCTAAAACCGTTAGTAGATATATCAAATCCTCCCCATTAAAGTGTGTAAAAATGTTAAAAGTTTTCTCACTGAAAATGTCAGGATCATATGATAAGTAGTTTATGAGAAAATGGTACATAAAGTGAAAAATATTACATTTTGAGAAAACAGTCTTTAAAGTAAACATCTGTAATCCCATACACTTTTAGATAATCCCAATACAATCTATTTTTTCCACTTGAGCATCATATGGATTAGCGCTCATCAGAAAATTATGCAAAGGGAAACGCAGGTGACTTAGCAGAGCTCATTTGATGCACTTCAGAGTAGCTTTGTGAGAGGGCCTTTTCACGCCTTCTCACTAATCCTCTTGGGGAATCTTTTGGACTAAACTGACATTTCAATCCAACCTTCTCAAGAATAAACCGCTATATGCAGATCAGTGAACAGATATACAAGGGGACTTTAGCATTCGCGAGTTAGTCAGCTAGAAGCCAGAATGTGGAATGGAAGTCGAATAGAGGTTGGCTAGAAACCGGATAACACTATAAAAATAGAGGTCGGCTAGAACCCGGAGAGTGCTATAAAAATAGAAGTCGAATAGAAGACGTAAAGTTGAATAAGAGCGGAATAGAAGTCGGATAGTAATAGAATAATAGCGGCAGAATAGAATACAAGAAGAGACAGAAAGCCGAGAGCTGCTCTCCGTGAGATAGTGGTGAACAATTAATTATAGAACGGACTTTAGCTTATTATGGAATCTACAATAGATAAAGATTCTGTGGTTAATTTCTCATAAAGCTAGTGAGTGATTTCAGGTGCTATTTTACTTAGAATTGATAATTGCGTAGTATTACTCATGATCAGTCCCCTCTAGTAAGACTCGTGTTGCGTTGCTTAATATATATTTAGACAATAATAAATTGGATTTATTATGGAGAATTTGAGTGGTCAATCATTTATTCTTACAAATCTAGGTCGTGTGGATGAAGAGATGATACCCCTGGGTCATGGGGTATCACAGCTTTAGTTAAAAAATAAATAAAAATACTTCTAATTATCGTAATTCCTCGTATCATATATAATTTAAAACATAAATATTTGAACTTTTAGAAAATATGAAAAAAAACGAAAAATCGCTTTTTTAAAAAAAATTATGTGCTAGACCCCCTTAAAATCTCACTAAAAAGCAACGAGAGGGATATTGGCGACATACCTCATTATTTTGAGCCTCGGTCAAGTGAAGAGGACTCCACTTGAGTTGGCATCCTTCTCCAAGCTACCTCATCACACCAATAGGAGGACATTGAGCCTAGACAAATTTAACCTGCACCAGCTTCCTCTACGTGGTGATTCTTCAGTTGCACCAGGACTAGAACCATCGTCACTCCGGGCACGATTTTGTGACCGTAACCACTTTCTACTACGATCACATGTATTCAAAGTTATCAATATCCCAAAATAGGTCATTAGGATTTGAATATGTGATCCTGATACTACTCAGAACTTTCCACAAAACTAAAATATAAAATTTAGAGATGTCTGTAACTGAAAAATATACTTATCCCTTCTTTGCGTCAATTTTTACTCTTATTTTGTGAACTAAATCAGGCTGATATAATTCCTGTTCTAGATTAAGGGAAAAATGTTTAAAAAAATGGCAGTATATATAATATAAAATAATTGAAAGACAGTGTGATGGAAATATCCTTCATCATTCAAATTTACATTTTAAAATAAGTACAAAGTAAGTAAAAAAATAATTTATCTTTGTATTATTTTTATCCCTGATGATATAAATAATTAAACTAATTATTATTAATATTATTCTATTTTCATCTGCGTCATGGTAGTCGTAGTTATAGAATTTTTTTCCAATAGCTAACCGTCTTCTTACTGATCTAAGTAATCTTTAATGTCCCTCTCTTCTAAATTTCTCTACAAAAATAGCATAAAATAACTTATAGTAAAAAACCTTTTGGTCATACATTAGAAGTGAAATAACAGCAAAAAGAGTTACGTAAATATCTGTCACATCGTTTTGGTTATTCGACATGAATTGCACAGAAAATAACGGCAACACAAAAAACGAACCTTTTTTCCACACATTATCGTTTTATCAGCAAAAACAAAATTCAGACTAGTTATAAAAACATTTAAGAAATCACATGTTTCTCTCAAACAGAGCAGATAGCGGAATGACAAGTTCAATCCCGTGAAAATGGTTGAGACATTTTATTTTTTTGACAGCTACGTCCTTTATTACGTAATACAGGGTGGACCAAATAAGTCCTACTAATGTTATATATATATATATATATATATATATATATATATATATATATATATATATATATATATATATATATATATATATATATATATATATATATATATATATATATAAACACGGATAACTCTTGTAATAATCATTTATTTTAATTAATTGTTTTTACATTAAATATATTTTCTGAAAATTATGTATGAAATATGACATCAGACAAATGTCCACCATTTTTCTCAATACACAGATTGGCTCTTTTTAACGCGTTTTCTGTTACACCACGTAATGTTCCTGGTTGAAGGCTCAGTATTTTTCGTCTAGAATATTCTGCTTCAGCTGTCTAATAGTCTCTGATTTCTTAACATACACTTTGTCTTTTAAATATCCTTATAAAAAAAGTAGGACGCAGCTAAATCTGGTGAACGAGGTGGCCAAGGGAAATCTGAATGGTTTTAAATCAGACGTTCGCCAAAAATTTCACGCAGCAGGTTCATAATTTTCCTAGTAGTGTGCGCAGTTACTCCATCATGTTGAAACTACAAATTAGGATTCTGCTAAGCCGTTGGCCGCAAAATGTTTTCGATAATTGTTCTGTAAGAAGCTCCAGAAATTGTTTCCGGAGTTCCATCCTCATTCTCGAAGAAATTTGCCACACAGTTTCCAGGTTGTCATCAGTGCAAATATTTCGATTGACACCTCTTCCAGGATGGTCGGCCGCTGAGCCCAGTTCCTCAAAACGACTAACCAGACTCCTAATCATGAAGACTATGGGAGCTCATCTTTAATTAAAATATTGTCGATATTTACGCTGTGTCATAACAATTGATCGTTGACAAGAATAGAAAAACTCGATAATTTTAACACGTTGTTTTGTACTGTATGTTTCCATAATAAATTTCCGAGAATTCAATTATAATCTACAAAAAAAAATTATTATACCAAGAAATTAAAAAAAAAATATTTGTATTTAACATTGATAGGTCTTATTTGGCCCATCCTGTAGTTAAGAAAAAAGTTGCTAGCAACAATCAATTAAGTACAGTTTTCATCATGAATTTTTTTGGTACAATTTCATGCAAAGAAGGGTTAAAAGTATAGTAATAAAAATACTTTCGTAGCATTTTCTTTTTATCTCAATTTAGTTTCAAACATCAGTTCTTTTCAAATAACTTACATAAAAGACAAAATGCTATAACAACTGCTCAGCTCACCACACAGATTGTTTTTCAACCGCATGCTATCTCCATTCCAATCATTCAACACAGCATCCTATCTCCTCTTAATTAACTTTTTTACTATTGTTTGTTTAAATAACCTTTAAGTAGATTTACTTCATCCTCTCTCTCTAATAGTTTTCCCATCTGACCTTTTAACTCGTTCCTAATTTTTTTTTTTATTGAAACTAATTTTTTTTCTCGACCACTTCAGAAATACTCCTGCAAGGGATAGGTATTCGCCTGATTGCATCAGCAGCTCAGTCAATTACTTTTTCTAAGTTCAATATTCCGTAAACTTTATCTGTTTGCATCAGTGATTTAATTGTAACGTTTATTCAAAGTCATTAGCTAATGAGGTAAACCCGTTTCTGTGAAGTGCTAAACCTTCTGTTCACAGGTATATTTTGCAATCTTTTAGAATAATCCATTATTATTACTTTTCTTCTTTTGTTCGGTTTTGTTAGTTTTCTTTAATCCAGATATTCTTAAAAATAATTTAAATATTAAATAATAGAATTAAGTGCCAAAGAAATAAAAAAAAAGTCTTACTCAAGTTTTCCCATTTTGATCAACAACGATACTTTAATTTTTTAAATTAATTTAAAAAATAATTATTTACTTTTAATTGCATTAAAATATTAATACATTTTTTAGGCCATTCTTGAAGTTAAAAGGATGATTGGACTCAATTTTTCATCACTAAATAGAATTTTCGTTTACTTTTCTCACATGACATTTTCTCTAACGTGGTTTCGGCAGTATTTTTTTTTCTAAAATTAAACTTTAACATCAAATTATTCAATTCCTATAATGAGTTCGCACTCTCTCTACATTTATTTATTTATAATCTTGTTCAAATTTTTAATCGTTGATAAAATGCTTTTTATTCATTCACGCAAGTTCAAATATATTTTTTTAAACTTGTAGAGGACGACACTTGATGTTAATACAATTTTTACAAATATTAACTAATTAATTAAATTTTTAAAAAAATAATTATAGTTTAAAATATATATTTAATTCCATATTATTCTTCTAGATGGCAGAAGAGGCGTTTGTTAAATTTTTTATGAAGATTTAACTTAACATAAATAAAATCACGTGATAGTTAGACGTCAGCATTCCTTTTGCACTGGTTTTAAGATAATGTCTTATCTAATATATTAAACTTTTGTTAAAAAATATAACTACAAATTTATTGGGGTTAAAAAGTTTTAAATGTTAATTTAAAAGGTGTTTTGCCACTTAATAAATATTTTGATTCTATCATGTGTATATGCATATTTATATTAATCGTAATTATTTAATATAATATTTTTGACATATATATATATATATATATATAAATATATATATGTATATATATATGTATATATGTATATATATGTATATATATATATATATATATATATATATATATATATATAAATATATATATGTATATATATATGTATATATGTATATATATGTATATATATATATATATATATATATATATAAATATATATATATGTATATATATATGTATATATGTATATATATGTATATATATATATATATATATATATATATATATATATATATATATATATATATATATATATATATATATATATATATATATATATATATATATATATATATATATATATATATATATATATATATATATATATATATATACTATATATATATATATATACACTCTGTCGCAAAAAAAAAATATATGCACCCAGAAGAAATTGAGCTACATTCACGAAATTTGGTATGCATGTAGTGTATATGAAAATAAACAAATGATTAAAAATTCAGAACAAAATATCATTTTATTAAGCGGTTACAGCTTGCAAAAGGTTAAAAATCAGTAAGTAGTAAAGCCACCTCTGGCAGCTATACAAGCCGAAATTCGGCGTGGCATCGATTTAATTAGATCACTTATGACCCTCTGTGGAAGATCCTGCCATAGTCTTTGCATCTGCGCAGTTAATTCTCCTGTATCTCGGGACGGCTGCAGTTGCCTTCCCAGCGCGTCGCAGACATGCTCTATTGGCGAAAGATCTGGTGACCTGGCAGGCCATGGTAGGACGTCATATCCTTGAAGACATTGTTGGGAGAGTCGCGCAGTGTGTGGAAGAGCATTATCTTGTTGATAAATGGCACCTGGGCGACTTGATAGCATGGGTAGCACAATCGGCGTTAAAATATCGTCCACGTATCTGCGAGCTGTTAAAGTGCCTTGAAGGACCACTAAAGATGATCGTGTGTCCCAAGAAATTGCTCCCTACACTGTCACACCTTGTGAAATTGCTGTATGCCGCTCGACAATAAATGCCGGATCGGACCGCTGGCCGCTGCGCCTCCAGACACGTGTGCGGTGGTCATCAGCACTGAGACTGAATCGGGATTCATCACTGAAGATGACACGTCTCCAGTCTGTCACACTCCAAGTTGCCCGAGGTCGGCAAAAATCCAGTCGACACTGCCTATGATGTGGGGTCAGTGGTAAGCGTCTTAGCGGACGTCGGCTCCTCAAGCCAACTTCGGTCAGTTGTCTCCTTATGGTTTCTCTTGATGGCACTGGATGTCTGGAAGGAGGTAAGTGGCGTTGAATCGATGCTAGCGACGTTGTTGGTGCCGAAGTGGCCACTCTTCTGATTGCACGATCCTCGCGATCATAGTGTTCCTGGGACGTCCTGACCCTCCGCGACGGTACACTCTACCTTCTGTGATCCACTGTTGCCAACACCGAGCAAGTACCATATCGCTCCGACCGAGGTGGCGGCCGATACGTCTATTCGACCAACCTGCTTCTCTGAGGCTTATTATACGGCCCCTATCAAAGTCCGTCAGCTGCTCGTACTGCCGCCGGTTACGTCTTAGAGGCATCCTAAGTCTCAATATCGTCTATCAAAGTCATCAGATTCGTTTGGATAGCCGTACGGCGCTCGTACTCATGCTTTTAAACTCTCCCAGTTGCGCAACTAATATGCGCATAGCACACTTAGCCTTGTCTCATTGGCTTCGAAATTTTAATCATTTGCATATCTCTTACCAGACTACATTCTTGCCGAGTTTCGTGATTGTAGCTTGATTTCTTCTGGGTGCATATATTTTTTTGCGACAGAGTGTATATATAGGAATTGACTTTAAATTATTTTTTTATGTTACTTGTTTTTTTTGTTCAATGTTTTAAATGATCTAGCCAAATTATTTGTTTTCTAAACGATACAAACTTCATTACATTTAATTGCTTTAAGCTCAAAAAGATACATTAGATGTTAAAATCTTCCATCAAAATAACGCTTTGGAAAAAGTTGTGTTTTATTTATAACTAAAAAATAACTAAAATGAGTAGCAAAATACACATTTTTAAGTGCTTTCTTTAGCTTCTTCGAAAAAGGTATAATTTGTCTGTTGCATTCAACAAAATATAATCTAAAAATATACTTAAAATTTCAGATAATGTTAGGATAACTTTTAGATAATTCAAATTCTTATTAAATTTTTTTAAAAGATGATAATAAAGACTGTTATAATGAGTTACATAAAGAAACAAACTCTTATAAATTCAAATATCTGTTACTTCCTTAAAACGAAGTGATTAATCTTGAGTCACTGATCGGGATCCAAAGGTCAATGCGATATTTTAAAAAAGAACCATTTCCTTAAAAAGCTAAATTCCTTAAAATAAAGCATTTTAGTTTGGAATGTGTCAAACTTTTAGCATTTTGATGGTTATTCATACTTAAGGGGAAACAAATAAAAACATTTTGGATCATTCTTATTTCGAGTTGGTATTTTTCAGCGAACGTTTAATATCCACTTTTATTAGACGTATTTCAAGTTCTAGACCTTAAAAAGTCATAATAAAATTTAAAAGATTGTATAAATTACTATTCGATACATTCTGAATGTCATTGAAAAAGTACACGAGCAATATTTCTACAAAATGTCAATTCCAGCTTATTTCGTGTATTTTTGATCCGTTCTATACAGCAATCAATAATAAAGTTTAAATATATTTATACACAGATATACAATATATATAGAGAGAGATATATATATATACTAGACGTTACCCGTCCACTTTGTTGGGTATTTCATAATGTTGTATGAACATGTATTGTTTATATTTACATAAACATATATGTAAATTATATTGATGGATAAGTCCTAGCATTAAGTGAACATTCTTATAACTCATTCTTATAACTTTGAATACAAATGTATAATACTGAAATAATATTATCTTTTACGCACTTGTAACCTTTTAACCTAAAGTGGATTTCCGTAAAACCCATTTTTAGTGAATCTCTACTCAACAAAATAAACACGATTGCCAAATTTAAAGTCTAAAAATAGTAGTTAAAAAACGGAAATTGGAAGCTGATTTTCAAAAGGCCCCCGTTCTTAGAGGGTTTCAATTCAACTAAAGAAACATGCTTATCAAATTTCATTATTGTAGGTCTAAAAGTTCAAAAATGGGAATATTTTTATCAATACGTTCAGTAACTCACCGCTCCTCCCATAGGATTCAATTTCCGTAAAATCTATTCTTAGGGGATCTCTGTTCAACAAAAAAACATACTTTACTAGTTTCAAGTATGTGGGTCTAACGTATCAAAACCAGGCATTTTTTTGTAACACCACTTACCCCTTGGTCAATGGGGGGTTGATGTTCACAAGATCTTTTTTTAGCAGATTTGTAGTCCATGAAAGTAACATACTTACTAAATTTCAAGTCTTTAGATATAATAGTTCAAAAACAGGAATATTTATCCATAACGCCCATTAAGCCCTCATAACACTCCTTTGGTTCTATTTTTGCAAAATCCGTTCTTAGCTGATCTCTACTTCACAAAAGGAACATACCTACCACATTTCAAATCTGTCAGTTCGATAGTTCTGGAAATACCATGATAAGTGATTGAGTGTCTTTTTTCCTTTATATACTACATATATTACTAACTGGTGTACCCGTACTACTCCCGGGTTAATTGAAAAATTAAACAATATATGTTGAAGGATAAAGAAGTTTTTAATTAGTTAATTTTACGTGAATTGCAAATTAAACAAAAAAAAAAATCTCAGCTGAACAGAAAAAAAATTTTTTTTGTTAAATTTTAAGTCCGTAGATCTAATAAATGATCAAAATGATTTTTTATTTATTTATAACACCCCGTAACTTAATTGTTGAAAACACCTTGCTAAGCTGATCTTTGTTGAGCAAAAGTAACACATTGTTCCAAATTTTATGTAATAAACGCTTAAAATAGTGTAAATAATTTATATCTGGATGTGTAATACGTTAATATTACTTTCTCTTATATATATTTTTTGTTAAAATTGTAATATTCGCAAGCAACGCTATTCCTTATATTATAATGTCGGTTCAATGGAAACATAGCAAAATGTTGGCGATCGTGTTGGCAATTTGGTAATTGATTGAACGGTGCAGATGTTGATATTCTGTAGTGCCACCTGGTGAGGATTTGCAACAAAGATGGTAGCACAAAAACCCTCTCCATAAAAAAATACATATACATGCCAATTTTCATAGTGATCGGTTGAACGATGTTGGAGTGATGAGATTTCATGCCTACAAACACATTCACTTATATATATAAAATTTAATATAGATAATACTTTATATGTAATATATATATTATAATTTATATTTAATATAATTTAATATTAAATTTATATATTTAATTTGATATATAATCTTAATTTTAATAAGAGTTTTTTAAGCATTTGATACATATTGTACTTGGACCACCTTCTATTTCCTTAGAAAACTGAATATTTTAGGAAAGATATATACTGAAGGAAATTAGTATGATACAAAAAAATTGTGTTGTGAAATTAATATTTCATTTCTTATAAAAACATTTCGGTATTAAATTTTGATAAAATGTGGTCATCCAAACTGGTTTTATCATAATTACAGCAACAGGTAGAAAAGAAATAATAATAATAAAAAAAATTTTATTTATTGTGTACGTATACAAGAAGAAAACATGGCTTTCCTTTCATACTGAGTTTGAGGCCGTTTCTTCCTCTTGATTGTGCTTAAATTCTAATCATTGTCATAAGCCATATAACGTTTTTTAACAGATCTTCACATTGTGCTTTTGAAATTTTAGTGGCCCTCAGTGTGTATACTATTGGAATTGTAGCCGTTAACTATTTCAATTTGTTACATATATATATATTGTCTTATCTGTAGTTTTTCTGCATATAATTGTCACAAAAATTTAAAGTATTCTATTGACTGTAAAGAAAAATATTCCCTTATTTTAGCGTTTTATAAGGAACTAAAAATGTCTTAAGGTATCCAAACACGTTGAAAATGACCAAATTCGGACAAGATTCTATTTTATTTAATACATCTATATTTTGGCTTTACAAAACATACTTTGCTTTGATTCTATGCTTCTTAGAGGCCAAGTTACAATCAATTTTATTTAGTTAGAAAAACCGGAAGTGGGTCTTTGATCTACCAGAAGTGGGCATTTAAATTGTTCGAAATCTATCAGGGCGAGTCTGATCACACAAAATATTACAAATGTATTTCTATAAAACTTATTGCACCTGATATTTATGCTATTTTCTAGAGAATGTACTAAAATATTTCTTATAGTATGAATATTATTTGAGTTAGGGCATGTTATTTAAATAAGGGTCTCATAAAGGCGTTATTTTTCTTATAACGTTTACTCAATCATCTCTAAAAGTTTCAAATTTTAATAAAACATTAAAATTTTAGTACATTCTCTAGATAAATTCCTCTAGGCTGTTTTGGTAATTATTTTACTAATATAAGTTTATTACTTTTTTCTCTAATTTTTTTGAAGTTTTACAAAAATATTGCTAAAATTTCACATATAATTGTGATTTTTATGAAATTCAGGCAATTTGTTTTAAATATTGTTGATTAAATACTAGTATTTATTGTGTTATTGAATCCTTAAAAAGCCTTTATATGTTTAAATATGTTATTTTGTCAAAAAGTACTCTGAACGTGTTCTTATACCTTAATAAACTTTCAAAATTTTAAATCAATCACATTATGATTTTGACAATGTTAGTAAAAAAAGATGAACCATAATTATGAAGCTTACCTTAATTAATAAAATTCTGAAATAAAATGAGATACTAGTTTGACGTACAACATGATTATTAGTTGTCTAAGAATAAAATACATCTTAAGAAACCTGTGAATGTAAGAAACGGGGGAAGAAGCTTTTTTTCTTTTGTAATTTAGAATAAAAATTAGGATTTTATGTATGATTTTTTTAAGAATTATGCACACACAAATACAGATGAATAACACAACCCTATATCCAAAATTTGAAGAGGAAGAAAATAAAGTAATTTGATACAATGAGTTTATAATTCTCACACATGAGACGAGATAAAGAAATATTTTATCTCAATTTATTTATTTGTTTATTGGATATCAAAAAATTGTGGGAGACGATATATTAAAAGGAATACAATATTTTATGGAAACTAACAATGAAAACCTCGATAAGCGTATCTACTAGTAAGTTGAATTTTTAATGGAATCCTTTACAAATCACAACGGAATATTTAATATCAGAGAAATAACTACATAATCACTGAAATTAAATGGTTATTTATCTGAATTGTAGTCGTATAATGGTATAAAGGCTGTTATTCTATTTTTGATTATTATGATTTGCAAAACATATTACAATGAAGCCATTTATTTTATCCTAAAACAAAAGAGAAGTTTTAAATAAAATAAAACATGGGAACAAAGACAATCAGTTATCTTTGTGTTCTGACAACCCGTAAGAAAACAAAAAAAGCTAGTCTGTTTTAAAAGGAAACATTAAAATGGCAATGCTTTCATTGCAGTCATGCATTATTATACTTCAGCACTATATTTAAGTCCTTGATAAATAACAGGTCATGTATCACTTTGAGGTTAAAACGATAAATACTGAGGTAAAAATTCTATTTAAAGCAAAATAAAATAAAATTAATAATAATGTAAACAACAACAGCTAAGATGATTTGGTAACGAATCTCATATATTTTATTCAGAGCACATTGAAACTTATTTAATAGGAAAGTCTTCATGTTTTAAGCCTTATGGAATGTATATTTTACTTCTATTTTTTATTCATTGATATTAAAATTTTTTAATGTTATATCAATGTAAAACCTCACACAAATTTAATATTTTAAAATATAACATTTTAAATTGCTAATAATGCTTTTAGTTTTAATATCCTAATAAAATAAAGAATGAGTTTTTTAAAGCACGAACAATGCTGATCTTTTGCAAAGTTTATTAAAACTGTAAAGGTTTCGATTTACTATTAGTTAATAGAAAGGAACATTCTTGCACTCTTTCAACGATGGAATTAATTGGAATAATCGAGAAAGTTTTTTTATTCCCTTCAGACTACTTTTACGGTATCCGAACACGGTGAAAATGACCAAATTCTGTCAAGACAGATATCTTTGTTTTTTATTTTATTGTATAGAACTATCTTTTGGCTTTACGAAGCATACTTTGTATTGTTTCTGCGCTACCTAGAGGGCCCAGTTACGATCAATTTTATAAAGTTAGAAAAACCGGAAGTGGGTCTTTAATCTATAAGAAGTGGACATTTAATTTATTCAAAATTTATCATGGCGAGTCTCATAACTCAAAATGTTACAAATGTATTTCTATAAAACTTTTAGAACTAGATATTTATATTGTTTTCTAGAAGATGTGCTAAAATATTTCTTATTGTATGAATTGTGGCTTGTTTGATTTATGGCTTGTTATTTAAATAATGGTCAGATAAAGTATGTAACATTTCTTATAATGTTTACTCAATCAGCTCTAAACTTTTCAAATTTAAAAAAAACATTGAAGTTTTAGTACATTCTCTAGATAAACACATCTAGTTTGTTTTAGTAATACTTTTACTAATATATGTTTATTACTTTTTTCTCTAACTGCTTTGAAGTTTTTCAAAGATATCGCTAAAATTTTTCACTTATAATTGCTTTTTTTTGTAAAATTCAAGAAATTTATTTTAAATATTGCTAGTTAAATAGTAATATTTATTGGTAATGAGTCCTGAAAGAGAGGTTTTAATGTTTAAATATGTTAATTTGTTAAATAGTACTCCGAACGTGTTAGGATATCTTAATGGAAATATAAGGAGATAATTTTTATTTGATCACACACACACACACACGTATTTAAGTGAACCTTTTTACTCTGCATTTCACGTTTTTAATCACTGCATTAAATATTTGAAAAACATTCTCTTTTTCAAAGTTAATTGTAATTATACTCATTGATTCATTTATTGGAATATTTGAGTGTTATTGAGAAGCTCTTAGTCTCTATCTACTCCTCTTTAATCTAGGAGGAACTGTCGAAAGTGCTACAACTTTTTGTTTCTGATATAAATTTCCTTTGTTATAAAATAGTTTTATGATAGGAGAAAAAAAAAGAGACTTTTCGAATGAAATGTTCAGAAAGTGAATATCTGAGTGGTGAAATGACCCATGCTATTTTCCTAGCTGTCACTGGGAAAATTAATCTAATGGTAATGTCATAAGCGAAGAACAGTCTAACCTACATATTACTAACTTATATATGGTGTTTTTTAGAGGTATAGAACTTTAAATTGCAATAAAAAAATGATGTATTATTCGATTGACATGAATTTTTTTTTATTCGAAAGATAATCCTGTGGCATTACATTTTAAATATGATCAAGCAAGGCGTAGATTCGTCGAATGGGCCCAAAACGAGATTGCCGTTGTTCCCGATTTTCATAAGCGAATTTTGTTTAGCGATAAAGCGCACTTCTGGTTGAATGGCTACGTCAACAAACAAAACTGCCGCATTTGGAGTGAAGATAATCCACAAGTGTATGTCGAAACACCGTTACATCCAGAAAAACTGACTGTTTGGTGCGCTTTATGGGCTGGTGGATTCCTTCTTCAAAAACGATGAAGGCCACAACGTTACAGTCAATGGTGATCGGTATAGAGCCATGATTACTAACTTTTTCATTCCTGAATTGAACAATCATGTTGTCCAGGAGCTGTGGTTCCAACAAGACGGCGCAACATGTCACACAGCTCGTGCCACAATCGATTGATTGAAAGACACGTTTGGTGACCGCTTAATTTCACGTTTTGGACCTGTGAATTGGCCTCCAAGATCTTGTGATTAAACACAGCTAGACTATTTTCTGTGGGGCTATGTAAAGTCATTGGTCTATGCGGATAAGCCACAAACGCTTGACCATTTGGAAGACAACATTCGCCGTGTTATTGCCGATATACGGCCACAAATGTTGGGAAAAGTCATCGAAAATTGGACGTCCAGATTGGACTACATCCGAGCCCGCCGTGGTAGTCCTATGCCAGAAATCATATTTAAAATGTAATGCCACAAGATTGTCTTTCGAATAAAAAAAATTCATGTCAATCGAATAATACATCGTTGTTTTATTGCAATTTACAGTTCTATACCTCTACAAAAAACACCCTTTATATTGCGAATTTTTCTATAAAGTGAACTTTTTCCTGGAATCAAGAACATTTAACGATTTTTTTCGTGAAATAATCTCTCTTTATTAGGGCGCATTTTTTATAAAACAAACATTTCCTCTTGAGATTCAATTTTTTCTCCCTATTTTTCAAGTATTTCCTGCATTTCCAGTCATTCTCTCATTTTATTTTTGAATTTGTTTTTTTAAGGTGTCTAATTCTCAGAGAGCAATATAATTCTATGCGTTTTATCCAAGAAATGCAGTATTTAATCTCATTGCCCACTTTCCCAGAAACATCTTCGATATAACCTCTTTCACCCTCAGTAGAGTTGTGTCTCGTGTCCCCCTGTTCTTGAACTAGTCTCCGTTCATTTGTAGTGTTGATCAGTCGTAATGGTAACTTCGTTTCTAGCATTAGAAAATGTGCACATTCATTAAGTTTAAAATAAAAATATTTTCTTAATGTTGAAAATACAGTGTATTCTTTGACATTCTTTTTTCTTGTTTTCCTTGTAGCTTTTTCTTTGATGGGTAAGATATATAAAATAAATAGATATTAGTTTACAAAAATGTATGAATAATTACTTTTTTTAATAAAAAGTGTCTATGAATTTAAAAGTAGTTTCTAAATTATATTGAAAGATGAACCTCTATATAGCGAATTTTCCATATAACTTTTTTTTTCTGGATTTAGCGATTTCGTTAAATAAAGGTCCGACTGTAGAAGTCTCCTTATTGGAGAACTCTGAGTTCGAATTTCGAATCTAACGAAGGATTACTCGATAAAATGAAGTAATGCTTTTGGATTGTTTTAAATTAGTCACACAAATGTGTAGTACGTGAAGAATGAACGTATTCGTGATAAATCTCTACTTTTTTTTATGAAGTATTTGCTTAAGTCGGCTAGGTGGCTTAGAGATAGCATTCGCACTTCTTTAGCACAAGGTTGCGGATTCAATCCTGGCTGGAGTTGATATATTTTCTGGATGCGAAAATCGTAGACACCCATGTCATATGATTCTTTGGTATGTAATAGATCCCTTGAGTACCAATTTGACTCTGGTACTCTCGGCAAAATTAAATCATGGCAATGTTTAGCATCCAACGAGAGCTTGATTTACAATTAACTCAAGCGTCAAAATTTGGTATCGAGAGCCGCCACTACAGAGTGTCATCCCATGATGACACTCTCTAGTGGCGGCTGTCTTGTGAGTAATGACTTTAAAAATCGGAGACATGCAGTGTCTGCAAAGGATTAATTGTCATTTGCAGCCTATTAGAAACAAGTAATATAATATTTTTTTTTAAAAAAAAAGTCAGTTCCTACTTAGGTCAACAAAGAAAAATTTATTTTGGTTACTTTCTATTAAATATGTATATGCATATGACATAATGGCAATATTAAGTGGCAAAACATCTTTTAAATTAACATTAAAATCTTTTTAACCACATTAGATTTGTAATTACATTTTTTATAACAAAATGTGAATGTAATAAGTAAGAATTTATCTTTAAACCAATGTAAAAGGAATGTTAACGTCTAACTAGCATATGATTATTTAGGTTAAATTAAATCTTTATCACAAATTTAACAAAAGCTATTTTATCTAATGGGGCTTCTTTCTAGAGGAATAATATCGACTGAAATGTGTCTCTGTCTCTATAGTTTTAAATAAATGAATTAATCTTTGAAAAAACTTTATTAACATCAAGTGTCGTCCACTGCAAGTTTTAAAGAATTGATTTGAACTTGAATGGAGGAATAAAATGTATTTTATGAACCATTGAAAATTTAAACAAGATATATAGATAAATATATGTAGAGAAAGTGTGAAGAATCAGTAGGAATTTAAAAAGTATTTGTTTGAAGTTTGTACATATATATAATATTCTCTTAACCTAATATTCTTATCCTTGGTCTCCCGATCAATCAAACTACTCAGACTCTTGGCGTAATGCTGTGTATGCTTCTTTATAAACCCAACTGGATCTCATAATCCTTAAATGGCATAGCGTGAAAATTTATAGTAGGAGATGTGTTAAATGTTTTCTTAATCAGATGACTCTGATAAAGAAAACAATTACGAGGTTCCTCCGCATTAAGTAATAATATTGACTCTGCACTAAATAAGCAAAAATAAGTATTACGTAATGACCTTTGACATTTATCAATAGTGGAAAAGGGAAGCTAAGGAAACAAGGACAAAAACAAATTGCTATTCATTAATTATTTTCAAGACGAACCGAGGCTCAATTCATTACTGCACATTAAATATCACACACACACACACACAAGTCCTTTTTTTTAAAAAAATAAGTTCTGATAGAATTAGTAGCTGCAATAATGAAAAAGTTTACGCTTTATTTCTTTGGCCTTTAGAAAATGTCAAAACCACAAAGTTTTTCGAAATAAAAAAAAAGAAAAAAATTACCACGTAAAACCTCAATAGCGCTTTAGAGGGTCACGTCAGGAAATATTCCTTTGTTGTGAATTTTCTCACTCTATTAACAAAACAGATAGGAAAACGCAAAGGCTAAGTTTCCCTTAAATAAATTAACAGGATGGGAAACTTTCAATCTGGAAGAGTAATTAGTAGTCCCTGAGATGTCTGACACAAAGGTTTAGTTGCTTCCTTCTCGAAGGGAATAATGTGTCTCGGTATCTATTATCAAATCCTTTCAGTTAGTTTTTCACTGATTCAAAACTTTGCTTTGTTTCGAAATTTCAATGGAATTGTACCCTTAATTACATCTAGGGAGAGTGAGAGAGAGAGAGAGTTAGTTAAAATATACCAGTTATATATATATATACACTCAAAATATTTTTCAGAGATTAAATACTTCCCACTTTGGTTTCAATAGAATAAACCTCTTCAAATACATCTTATAAGAATGAGCAATTTCTTAAATAAATAAACTTATCACGCTATTAGAGAAATCCGCCTTAATGAATAGGGTGAGACGCAATTTTGGGACAACATTTCACATTATGTAACACGTTATAGCCGATAGTGATAATGGGTTTTTATATGTACTTAATGATTGTACAATTAGCAATGAATACATTGCTAATTGCTCCACTACACTACGCAATTCATAATGGAATTAAAAGTCTTAGTCACTTCGAATTTCCGATTATGAACAGATAAGGATGTAATACGGAGTATTAATAGATAACTAATTGCTCGATGAAACAATTGAATTATGAGGATCTGATTAGTGGCTGGAGAATTATTTGAAATAAGTATATTTGCTAGGCACACATTTGCTTGATCAGCTATTGCGTTATTTGCTTATTATTGTGTTTTTAGATACTTAATTTAACATTTAATTATTTTCAGAATATAAAGCTGAACCTTAGTAATTGTAATTTAGTTTGGCGTTAAAAGTAACAGTAAACGGAACAAATTTTTAATATGCACATGTTTCAATTCACCGAGGAATACATAAACAATTTTGAAAAATTCCCAAAATTGATTTGTGATTCTATATAGCAGTGTTTAGTGATAATTCTCTATTTTAGAAAAAACAACTTTAAGTCTGCTAACAAAATTCGTACAGTTCTCTTAATGTCTGTACGAAACACTACGAAAACATTTATAAAGTTTGATAATTTTGCATTTTGTGAGAAGACAAACTACCAGCTCATACTACAATAGGAAAATAATCCCAAAAAAGTTTTTTTCCTGTGATAAATTATTTAATTTCATATTACAATCATGTAAGTGAAAGGAAAGGTAAGAAGATATTAAATCTAGATTAATAAAAGGAAAATTCTATGTGTGAATGGATCACATAGCGCAAGATAAAAAGAAATCGACCATTGGTCTTCAAAACGTGTTCCACGGATCACTAGGGCTCCACGAGGCATAGCCAGAGATTCTGTTAGTCATAATAAGAAATCGAAAAGAAAATTATAAATGTGTATACAAAATATATTACCATTCTAAATGAAGTTTGTATAGCCACAAATATCTGAAGCTCGGCTTTGTTTTTAAAACAGAAAATATATTTATACATAATAACTTTAATATTTATAATAAATTTTAAAAACTTTTATTATAATATAATAACATATTATTAAAGCGTCTTTTAGTCATAAGATTATGAATATTCTATTGTTTACTATCCCAGGTTCCACAAAATAATTTTATGCTTGTTAGTACAATGTTTTTAAAAATTAAATAGCTTTCAAATGTAAAATACACCTTTTTTCATTTGTGGAAAAATACATTTATAATGAATGATAGGGAGCAACTCCTCGACTTATCAATAGATTCTGAAATAAAATCTAAGTTTAAACAGGAACATCTCTTAAAGTTTACGTTGTAAATTCATACAAAATTTGTAAGAATTCTCCCACAACTAAAAGCATTTTAATGTCATTCAGAACAATGTATTTAAATATATTTCTCAACGTGAGTGGTTACTAAGCAAATTAAATGTTATGTATGAAATGTGATCACAGAAAATTTTAATGGATCAACACTACAACAGTTAGTATAAAAAAGGCAAGCACACAGGTAGGGGAAAATTGGATCAAAAATTAATATTACTTATGAGTAAATAATTTTAAAATTGCATACATTTTTTTTATAACGAATACATTTTTTAATGGTTTTTACATAAAATGCTTTTTTTTTATCCAATTTAAATATTGTATTAGAATATATACTAATTATGTGTGTATGGAAAATGGAGTTTTCCCAAAGCCTCTTATAGTTCTGTTAACTTTTCGTTCAAGCTCTTATCTCACGTATAGACTTTCACTCCTATCTTGATGAGCTGGTTGTTACTCACTGAAAAAGATAAAGCTTGCCCTGTTTACTTTCTAGCATTAAAATACAGAATTTAACAAATTTAAAATTAAGAAATACGCATTATATTAGAAAAAAAAATTTAAATGGCTGGAGCCATTGTGTTGTTTGCGTTGTGTGGTGTGTTAACCTTATAGTTCTAAGAGTTTTCTGAGTCGAAAAAGTTTGAAGGCTCTTAGTCTAGATGAATAGAATTCGATATGCTGAAACTAGGGGTGACCATGGTGTACACTATGACGTAATTCTTTTGAAATTTCATTTAGATTTTTTTTAAAAAAATTACTGGGTACCAATAATTTTCATAAATTATTGGAACAGGTAACAAGAATTTTTGGTATACTTTGGAGTTGAACGAGATATTACAGAACTGTGACTCTTCAACCTTCTAAAAGATCCAAGTATTTTTAAGAAGCTTAACATTTCTTCGTTCATATTACATAATGAGCGAAATCTTGACAAGTTTTTGGAAAAAAAAATTATATAAATACTCGCTTAATTTTAAAGCAGAATTACAACTTTTTTTAAAGCGAATTATCACAAAAATAAAGAGTTCTATAAAAAAAAAATCATCAAAGATTACCTAGAATTCCATTAAGATGGGATTCGTCATGTTAAAAATTATTTTAAATTTATGGATATGTCATCATGAACTGAGTTGGACTGGGTTCTTGATTTAAAATTATACTTTTTAGCTGTATTAATAATTTAATTTTAAAAATTCATTTGTGTGAAGAATAGCCCTTTGACTAACTAACAACAATATACGTGATACATTAATTTTGTAGATTTCTGGAAAACAAGGTCAATCGGAAACACGGATCATCAAACAGTCTGAAAACAGAGAACAGAGTATGGAAGCCTCAGTCAACACAGGTGGGCAAACGAAATGCTAAGTAGAACAAGTTGATATCAAGTTTCAGCAACAAATGCTTCTTTGTTAGAAGGCCTCAATCTGTGAATGAATTATTGAGAGAAGAATATAAAGAAAATTTCGCTATTCGCAAGATTGATGATTTGTAAGCATTCACATTTACTAAGTCCCCCCTCCTCCAGTTAGAATGATCACTGGAATAGTTTAAACGTGATGGGTGAATTCCTTCACTTATGTGAATTGTGATGAATATTATGGTGTTGTTTCGGAAGAAAACGAAATTGCTGTACTTAAGTAAATGTAAATTTCCTATTCTTGCTTATCTCTTTGGTGTAGGAAAGCCTACATCAGGTCCAAAAGACCTCGTGTTGCACAAGTAGTGCGAAAATTCTCTCCTGCTCAGCCATCAAAAGCCTCCAGGAGACACCTAAACAAGCAAGGAGATGAGAAAGTCTGGCAGGGAGGGAACATTAACCCAGAGGAAAAATCTTTTCACCATTCTGGAACTTTATAGTTCTCAAATGTTCTCTTATAAATCTTGCCAAGGCTGGCTGCAAAGCCCTGGGGCCATTGCTGGATAGAGATGGTCCTGGGTGACTAGCAGCAAATCAGTTATTACTGGTATGTTGCTAACATACTGGCGGGGGAGCGACGTGGAGAGTAATTTATTTTTATGAAGGGAGTAGATTTCCAAAGGTGCAAATTTTCTTGCATGGATATATAAATAGACTCTTGAACATGAATATAAAATACAAATTACTGCATTTGTAAAATAAGTTATCCCCTGTAAATAAGCCCTGTTACTTGTCTTGCAGCAAAAATTATCATAAGACCAGGACTTACTTTGAGGATACACGTTAACAGCTATAGCTTCATTGTCGGGATGCACCTATGTTAAACGGTAGCAGGAATGAATTGGCAGATTGCCAAAATTGAATATAAAAGATTCACACACACACACACACACACACACACACACACACACACACACACACACACACACACACACACACACACACACACACACACACACACACACACACACACACACACACACACACACACACACACACACATATATATATATATATATATATATATATATATATATTGCTTAAGAAAAGGGTTTTGCTTAGCAGAAAAGCAGATGTTGTGACGCTTATCCACAATAGTATTAAAAGATGTACATACTAAATCAAAATCCCATTATCGGCTCAAGAGATTCTCTGCACACTCTCAAAAAATATTAAACTCAGATTTAAATATTCCGCCACAACATTCATAGATTTAAGAATTGTGGGATAAAATTGTAGTGTTTATGGTTAGAATAGCAAAACTTCATTCAAAATAGATTATGATTTAAAAAAACATTTTTGTTCATTCATTCTTTCGATGTTTAGTCGAAGGACACTTAACTATTAAATGACAAAATTTAACTATATACAACTCGGAAGAATGCTAAAACTCATTTTTTAGTTCCTTTCCATATTTATTTAACGGGTAAAACAGGAAAATTCTCTTTTTTCAGTTTTGTAAATGATGGATGGAATATGTTAAAGTTTTTTTAAAGAAACATGTAAAGTTTTTTCGAAGTTTTATTACTTTACATCTACGAAAATAAATATATAACGTAAGATAAATTATATTTCATAGATATTTGAAATACTTAATTTTACAGTTCTAAATCTATTAGGTAGAGGAGTTGTTCACAAGGATGAATTACAAAAAAATTCATTTATTTAAAAAAGCTGTCAAATATTTAAATGAATGAATGAATATGAATACATAACACTACTGGATATCCCGAAATACAGATAAAGCTATTTTATGAAGGAAGAAATCCTTCTTTAAAGAAGAAAATGCTTCAAATTAACTTTGTGAAGCCCCCGCCCGTGGGGACACACGTTCTGTTTCTGTGGGGAAGAACGAAGAACCACTCAAATCATTCATACTTAAATCTGTTTATTTAGATCTTAGTTTAAACACGATACACAACAATAATAATCTAAGGAGGATGATCTAGAATGAGAAGACGCAACACGTATTACCTAATAATCGCGCAATTGACCACTGAATCTAACTTTATAGATTAATTCCTATCTCACTAATACACGCACTTTCCTTATAGCTTATATAAATTAGCCTACCACTATATCCTAGGTAAACAACTACCTCCTTATCACTTCTGTTGTGGCTTTAACCTGACTTGTTCTCGGACCCACTTTTGGTTCGTCCGTACCGTCACGGCATAGGCTAATTCACGGACTTAGGATTCTTCTAATCTTTATCTCAAATCACTTTACAGCTACCTCTATACTTAACGACTTCACTTCCCACTTAGCAATCCCTTCTGCACATAGACATAGACCTCCCACTAATGCTAACTTCCAATATGTATATGATTCCTAATTTACATAACCACGGTCTTCTTAGGGAATTGGTTGAAAAGAATTACCATTCTGGCCCCTAAGAACCCAAGAGGACAGTTAGATGAAATCGTGATGAAAGCCCAGTCACAACTTCAATAACATTGATATAAATATTAGATAATATTAAAAGAACGCTGATAACCAAATTTGACTTTTTATTTGTTTTTTTTTTAAATTAAAAGCTAACATTTCGATTAGATAAATTTCTGAGTACGTAAAATAGTAAAATAAATTTATCGTTAGTTCTCATTTTTGTTAAAAGAAAGATGTGCATTTTTGGGTTATTACGAGTTTAATATAGCACAATATTATATTTTCACATATTTTACAGCAGAGCACACTTTAAATATATGATTTAAGTTTGATAGTTCCTGTTTTTATGTTTAAATTGTTGTGCATGGTTTTCATGTTATATGCACAAAGTTCGAAGGGAAAGTGTACGAAAGGAAGTTTTAATAACATGTGATGGCTCAAGTTTTTAAATTATTTCTTCATATTTTGAATTCTATTCTTATAAATAGGAGCTGTATTATTCCTTGAAGAAGTTTTCACATCGTCATTGAAAGAAAGTTATGTCTCATTTTCTAATTTTGCGAGAACAGCTTTAAATTGGCCATATATTCATAATTCCTGATTTTCTGAAACTATTAATACACCTTTTATATTAATGCACTGTTTTATTTACACCTTTATGTAACGGGAACAAGTGTTACACTAACAAAAGCGTCTTATGTCCCGAATGAAAGCTTTCAAGAACATTTTTATCTATCCTAGCTTAACGTGGAATGGAAAATTGTATCCATACTGTGTTATGAGGGCTACTGGAAATCGGTTATCTACGTTTTTATCCTCAGGTTCCACAGATTTCTAAAAAGACCTTTCTTCCACAAGGTAATATTTATCATTTGCAAGACTGTCCATTCGCACGTAAGACATGAATATTTTGCATAATTTGTTGCACTTCTATATTAATAGGAGTGACTTTCAAGTCACTACAGATTTTCTATTTGAAATCGTCCTATTTCAACAAAATTAATAGTCTTTTTAAAGTATAAATTTCTTCTTCCCCTGAAGCATATCTTTCAGAAATAGGCTAGTACTTGTTTTCATTTTAAAGGATTACTCCATTTAAGCTCACCTTAGAAACATCAATAAAAGGTCGTTATTTTGATCGCTTATGACACAAATCCGAAGGTATTATGAGGCTTTGAATGTCGTTTCAAAAGCATGTTTCACCATCTTTTTTTTAAAAAAAATTAATGTAGCTTTTATGTTTGCCACGGTATTTGGAAATATGCACGCCATCAGTAAATACATTCGCTCCTGAAAGATTTTGGCTTTATTCTTATTTAATATCAAACACGTGCTATGTCTCTCACTCTCACCTCTTCTAGAATTATAATATGAAACTCTGAATACTTCTTTAACAGAATGTAACTTGTTTTTATTTTATAGTCTGCAAGGTAGTACGTATTCTTCATCAACTAATTGATATTTAAGAGATGACTCTCTGTGGCAAAGGAAGTAAGTGAACGTGAGATACTGTTAATGCTACAGAACTGGGATACTGATTCTTCGGATTCTTTAACGTAATTTTTTTGTTGTTAGTGTCATACAAAAATACACCTTTTAAATAATTTCTAGGCTCTCAAAAAATCATGGAACAGTGAAAGATGCTGAAATCTCTATTCCAAAAATTTCTTCACGAATCAGGGGAAAACAGAGTAAACAATAAGTGCTGTATCTACGGCTTATCCTGTTAGTAAGTTTTGCATCGAAAATAATGTTTATTGGAAAATTTAATTAAAAAAGTCAAATTTTTTCAGCAAATACTGCCTAAAATTCATCTCAAGTATAGCAAAAAGTTTCAGTAAAAATATCACATTTACGAGACATTTTAAGTGCGTCCTTTTGCCAACTTGTTAAATTTTAAACTGATCAAAGGTTTATTCTAAATTAACTATAAAGTCTTCATAATGTCGCAATAATTTCTGATGAAACCCATCTTGTCAATGCATTGATGTATGTACTATTACATAACTCACTTGTAGGATCATTTAGCTCTGATCTCGGCTTTTGTTCAATCGCTCTGTCTTGTAATACTAGTTATTCCCCTTCTGAATCAGAGTATCTTTTGTTGTAAGTACTTGTAATTTAAATTCCAATAGCACTAAAATAATAGAACCATCTTTAACTAGTATGATTTTTTTTTCTTAATTTATGAGAGGTGTAAATTTAAATTGTTTTTAAATGAAAGTCATGTAAAATTAGCCATAGCTATGTAGTAGTAGCAAAGTACTTTTGAAGGTGCTTAACGGTAGAATAAAATAACTTCATATGAGATGTATTTAATCGGCTCAGTGGCTTAAAGGTAGCGTGCCCGCTTTATAAGAACAAGGTTGAGGGTTCGATTCTGGCTGAAGTCGGTACATTTTCTGGATTCGAAAATCGTGGGCAGGCATGTTAAAGATCCCTTGAGTATCAATTTGGGTCTGGCACGCTTGGTAAAATTAAATCATGACATTATTTAGCATCCGACGAGAGATCTTGATATAAACTAATAGAAGCGTCAAAATTTGGAAGTGAGAGCCGCTACTAGATGGTGCCATTACATGAAATGGCTCTCATATATGGGGACTTGCCGTGTCTATAGAAAAGCATAGCAGCACATTCGGAAAAATGTATATTTAAGCATAGTTATATCTCTTTCATCTTAATTCTTCAGTTCTTTTGAATTTTTTTCTAAATTCACTTGGATACGGTTCCTTACATTTGTTCAAATTTCCCATAAGAAGGGTGTCTTGCTCATCTGTGTGATCAATGTATGTATGTTCCTTTCATTTTGGAAAATGAGAATTGTACTACATTAATATAAAACTGATGAGGAAATATTGTCTTAAAGCTATTTGAATTTGTATCCCTCTTTTTTAAATACTTCTAAAAATCCGCATGAGTTATAGAAAAATGCATTATGTGCTTCTTAAAGAAAAAAAAATTGAATATTGGTCATAATTGTGATGCTTTTAACATGAGTAGCTAATTAATATTTACTTGGATACATTTTCATGTCATGAATGCAAGAATAATAGTTCAAAAAAGTTACTTCTCTGCAAAACATTCAAATTGTTAAAAATTTTAAAATAAGAACTACACAATATTATTTAACAAAAATAAAGAGACTCTTGTGTTTCCAATGTACCTTATAAAAGAAAATAACATCAAAACTGAAATTTAAAACAATTACAACAGAATAAAAAGATGCAGATGGATTTGAAAGAAAAAATATGTTATACTGTTGTTATTGAAATAATATCTCGTAAGACACACATTTTGTAATACGGAATAGTTTAATAAAATATATCATTATGTGTTCTTTTTAAGAATTACTCCCTGTAATTATGTTGATCTTTTTTCGGTGAAATTTTCCTTTGAACCTTATTTTTCTGTCTTAATATATCATTTAAATAAGCAGTAATTATTCCTGAGAATAATAAGTTATGAATTTATTATTTTACTGCGTATTTATTAAATCTACGAGGAGTTTATTTACAAAACTGTCAGTATATATGATAATATACTTACAGTTATATTAATATTCATATTTTGTAGCATAAGTAACACAAATTACTTTGTAATTATGTAATTTTTTCATTCTTTTAATGAATTTATATTTTCAGTGTTTTATATTCTGAATTAGCTGTGTGTGGATCGTAATTCCATTTCAACACAAACATATGATATCGTAGAATTATATGTCTTTTAATAAACTGTTGGAAGACACTTTTGCATTTTTTACATTACACATTTTTTCAAAGTAGTTGTAATTTTCTTAGTAACTAATTTTAGGTATTAAACATAATGCAGGCAGTTAGTATGATTTTAAGTGACTAAAATTATAAAATTTTGATTCTCCATGTTTCAAAGATCAAAAGGATGTGACAATTTGTAAATAAAAGTGAAAATCAAGGCCAGAATACTTTCGAGAACGAAGAGCCAAATTGTCATTGAAGCAAGATAACTAAAACATCAAAGAGCCATTTAGTATATGTACAAACGCATGCATTGGCGTAACGGAGAAAATGGGGCCCCCTGCAAAATCAGGTTTTGACCTCCCAAGTCGAATTTTACAAAGGATGGTAGTCAGGCTTTGGGCCCCCTAGAACCCTGCCTCCCCCGCAATGTAGGGGTTACGGGGGTGCACGTTACGCCACTGAGCGCACGCGCCCACGAGGCACTTTTGCCTCCGATAGCAATCCCGATAAAGACAAAACTATTGTATTCCAGTTAATATTTTTTACATTATTTTAAGTAAAGAAAGCTTTACTCATAGTGTGTAATATTTTCTATTTTTTCAAAAATCGAGAGCTACTTGAGATATCGCTTTCTGCAACCAATATGAAAACATCACACAATGTTGGGGACTAAACTTTTAAGTTTCCGTTCAGTCAATAACATTCTTTATTCTGAAACGCTCCATGTTTGTACATTAATAGTTAAAGTTAGCTTTGGCTGTTCTTATTTATAAAAGTTGGGAAACTTATTTGTGACGGGTTCATCGCGCTTTCTATTAATTTTCCTCTTGGGTTCTTTGGGGCTGAAAAAGGCAAATCGTTTCCAAACAAATCCAGAAGCGAAGCGTGATTATTCAAATTAGGAACCTTTTAAATAGCAGAAGTTTAGCGTAAGCGGTGTGGCCTTTCGGGAAGTGATTATGCTAGTCGGAGTTTAAACGTGTAAGCTAAAGTCAGCCGATGTTCCAGTGTCGGCTATCCGTGAAAATGCGTTCAAGCAAGGTGGATACCATTCCACGCGAGATAAGGAAATTACATTAAAGATTCAGGAGTGTTGCTGCTACCTAGGATATAGAGGTAGGATCATTCAAGATAATATTAAGAACTGTGTATAAACTGAGATTAGGAATAGTTAAACATAGTGATTAAGGTTGCGCTTATTTGGTAATACGTATTGCGTGTTTCTCACCTCAGATCCGCTAAGTTAAAATATAAATATTATCATTGTAAGTGTTTAAGTTAAGATTTTAATAAAGAGATATTAAGAATATGGCAACGCCTGGTTCTTAATTCACTCCCACATCCCTAGGTCACGAAGATAACTTAGAAGTAAGGCATCACCCACGGGCTAATGCTTTACATATTGATTGAATACGTATCCTATCTCATTTTCATATAAATCGGAAGCTGCACTAAGCAACCAAATTCTGATTAACCCTAATTTAGATATCCTGTTCGAGACAATGCATATGTAGTTGTGCCAAATTCTACATATCTGACGGTGTCGGATCGAGGCCCATGAAATTAACCGTGCCAAAGCTATAGCTTTGAGCACCATACATGTCACAGTGAGATTTGTCTCGGCTTCACCCTAATTTTAAGAGATAACACCCTGGAGATGGTCAGAGGCCTCCCACCTTCCCGAGGGGTCTTGTAGCGCTTGACGGTTATTTAGAATACTCCCATCCCGCAAAGTCACTAAACATTTATAAACATCATCCGGGATTCGAACACAGGCCCTACGGCACAGCTGTCAGCGTTACTAATCACTATGCTGCAGTGCTTCTCAAACTTTCAATATACGCGACCCACTATTCAATCATCATTTTCCTCCCGCCCTCTGCATATAATAACAGTGTATTGAATTCAATAATACTATATTTTGACACTAAAGCTGCGATACGACTTTAACCTCTTATGTGCCACCGACGTATATAAATGTGTCTCTCAGCCAAAGCATTAATTTTCTGTACGTATATATACGTCTTTCCGAAGTGAGATATTTTCTGTGCAGTGCGACCCATAAAATTATTCCGAAAGTCTTGGAATGCAATAAAAGAACCTTGCCAGTGTTTACGAAGAATTTACTTATTTCAGAGGATTTTTGCTTATTTATTTCTTTCCTCCCCCGCAAAAAACATCAAAATACGCTCATCTGCGTGGTAAACGATGACATTGGGGAGCGAATTGCGTAACTTTTAACAGACAGTTAAGGGGTTTTGGAAAGCTAAAATCTTATTTTTTTGACAATTTGAGATTTTTACATTTTCAAACTGTATAGATTTTAACCTTTCTAAAAACACCTTACTTTAACCTCTAGGGTATTTAGAAGCCCTTAAAACGTATTCTTAAATAATCATTGAATTTGGGCCACGCCCATTTTAATGGCGAAAATTGTAAACAAATTACTTTGTTTTTGCTTAAAAGTGTAATGACTGATATAAACCAAAACATGTATCTTTTATTTTAAATTGAGCCTTTTATTTTTTTATTTCCTAGTCGATTAGAAGTCTCACTGTATACATTAAAATCAATTTATCTCAAAATGTAAATTTTAATGTGCGATGTACCTTTTCTGAGAAACTACTGTTCACAGGTATGTAAATTTTTTATGAATTATTTATAATGATGTCTAATATATACTAAAATGAGCTTTTTGTAAAAAACTCAAAAATTTAATGTTTACAAATTTTTTAAGTAAAAAATGGGTCAAATTTTGCAATGTTTGATAAAATATTTCATAATTTCTTAAAAAATTCAAAATTAGCTAAAAGCTCATTTTAGTATAATGAGAGAGGTGTACTTTAATAGTATGAAAAATTTCAAGCATGTACATGAAACAGATTTTGAGAAAAGGTACATCGAAAACAGCCAATTTAACATTGTCAGTATAGAGAAACAGAGAGGTTTCCAACTCCCCTTAAGGAATTAATTATAAACCGCGCAAATTATCAAGATAAGTGTTAATACAAGCTCATGGGGTCACAGATAATTATCAAACTTGTTCTTAGTATTGTTAAATTAACAATAAAATATACATTATACACACAGTACTGATACATTTCTAAGTGTATTATATCAGTGTAAATGTGAATTCTATATTTTATTACATCAGAAAGTATTTTGTTTGTTTACTCTTTCAGTAAATTAATAATTTTTAAATAGCCTTTTGTTTTCGACTTTTCAATATGCTCGCACCACCCTTGAAGAGTTATCACGCCCCCCCCCCCAATTTGAGAAACACTGCTATGCTGGATGGGTGACTGATGGATACGAAATGTCAGATATGTATTGATTTTTTGGGTAAAAAAATAAAAATTTTCTAACACTGTTAGAAACAGTGATCTTGCATCGCTTTCGAAAGCTTCTTTATTTCTGGCAAATAGTTAACTGTTTTAGCAGTAAATAACCATTATTATAAATCATCTTTTGCTCCTTAACTTGGTTTTCATTTGAATTATAGAAAAAATGAATGCTTGTTCGTATATATAAATATGTAGAGACAAATAATGTAAGAACACCAAATGTGTGCCATTATAGTTTTTTTAATGTGTCATATGTTTCAGGCAAACTGTCTCATGTATCAAATATTATTGTTTCTGTCATACACAGTTGTTTTATAGCTGTCCCTTTATGTTGAGAAATTAAATTGAATTTTTCTTCTTCGAGTTCTTCCAAGTGCATGGTCAGATCTGTGAATTTGTTGTCTTCAACTCCTTAATTTTAAAGTTATTATCTATATCTGAAGTAAGGTAACATCTGCCTCAAATGGTGCCAAGTTTAGTTCCTTCTATTAATTTTGAGAGGACGCACAATGAAAGATTGTGTTGCTTTATTTGCTCCGAATTCTTAAAAACTTTTACCCAAAGTGCTTTTCTCTTACTAACTCTTTGCTGAAATTATTCACATCAGAATACGAGATTTTTCGTCACGATACTATTTTAAATACTTGAAGTAACTCATCTTCCTCCATGTCTTTGGTGAGTAGTAGTTTATTTTCAAAGAAACTCTACTTCTTCCAATAATGTATATGAGGCATTTCCTTTTCCTCTTGTAGTAATACACTGAAAGTATAAAATATAAAGTAATGTCGACAATGCAATTGAATTTTTGTAACAATTTGTCCTCCCAATTCATGATGTTTTATGCCTTATATGCGTAGAAATATTTTTTTTTATTTTAACATAATGCAAAGTGCTTTCGAAAGTTAACGAACTTTATTGTAAAGAAGTAAATCCACGCACCATTATTCATTTTGTTCGAGAGTACCTTAAGCTAATGATGATAAAATGTTTTAGCCAGGATGTTGTTAATTACCTTGATAACGAAGTTCATTACTAGCTATTTTAATAAAATTATATTTTGTACTGATGTGTCCTTGGTCCAGACTTTGTTTTTATGGTCGACAACGTACAGCTACACATGGCCCAAGCTGTTTCGGAGCTTCTAGAAATTGAAGATATCCGTATAATGGGTTGTCTACAGTCCTTCTCAATAATTTAAATCCTATTACACATGTGTGGAATACTTAGGAGATGATGCCAGTTAGCCCGATTGCATGCTCCGGAAACATCTGACAACTGCCACACAGGTGCTCATTGAGGAGTGAGCGAGTTTTAACGTCGCACTGTTCAGCTTGTGAAGATCCCCTTGGATCTCACTTTGAGAACGAGAATAATTTTGAGTCAAAGAAGAACCAGTAGCCATTTTTATAAATAACTTTCTTTATTTGGTTATCTTTCCCAAATAGAATCAAATAATTTTAATAACAAATAAATCAAAATAGCTTTATGAGGTTTAAAAGGGACTCTCCTTTATATTAACTTAAATATTGAATGATCCAATTAATTAACAATTAGAATATCGATCACGCAGAGATTACCGCAATAAGAGATCCCAGAATTATATTCAATAATGATCCTACTGAACATTTAACTTTAATCTCACTCCTAATATAAAAATTTAATGAGACTTTAATTATAATTCAATATTTACCACACTGAATCTCAGCTCTTCCTGTGCCTAATTTATCCACCTAGAAATCTTCAATAATAAATCGCTAACTTCACTATTATAACTTTCTGCTTCAATCTCTCTCTCCTACTGCCTCTCACTTTACTATTCCGTTTGACTTAAATACTTTATCTAATCTGCATAATAAGGAATCCATGTTCTCTTTTTGGAGCTGATTGGAAATAGGAAGGGAATTAAATTTCCCTAAAAAAGACGTCTCAGAAGGTTAGTGATAAAGTTCCGTATAGATTTGTCACAAGCTACACGAGGACTTTTGGCAACAGACCTCATAATTTTGAGCCACGGTCAAGTGACACGTGAGCTAGCACCCCCTCTGCTAACTACCACACCCCACCAGCGGGATGGCGTTTGGGCTCTCGACAGCTTTAACGTGCATCGCTCCCTTACTCAAGGGGCTGTTGTGATATTGGCTCGAACTCATGACATGTTAGCCACGATCCGATACCTTGACGAGTAGGCTACCGTGGCCATATTGAGGAGTGAGAATTCTTATTTTAAGAAATATTTAATAACTTGGTTGTGAGTGAACAGACGGTGTAGAGTTTGCTAAGACCATACATCTAATTCATGAGCATTGGATTCCTGTTCTTCCTTTTGGGTAGACAGTGGTTTGGTTTTATACCAACGTTATTATGTTAATAAATAATTTTTCTGCTTCGCTCCATACTGTATATGCATCCTATTTTTTTTCCTACTTAAATTCTTCATTCTTTAAGAACTACATTGTTCGTCTGTGGTATGAATTATTCTGAATTTTTTACAGAGTATAAACGCCTAATCGTAACCAAATTTAGTAAGATGTTTTAATCTTCATGGAAGTATTTATCTTTCTGACCAAATTTATGATACACAAAAATGGTATTTAAATAATTTTTTTTTCAGAAAAGTTAATAGTGCTTAACATTATGCAATCAGAAATTAAATTATACCTGAAACGTAAATAACCATATGGCGATCAATAGAAAAGCTACATATAAGAGTGTACAGTAAGACCCCGCTTAACGCGTGCTCTCTCTCTCTCTCTCTCTCTCTATGCTTCGTTTTAACGCTCTTTTATTTGAATTGTGGAATTTCCTGAAATTGCACGCAGCGTTTCGCTTCCCGATATCCGAAGTAGTTTATCTGTGTTTCTTCTTTCCTGCGGTGCTATACGAAAGTATTTTTTTATCGTTTCAAACATTTGTTGAAGTTATTGTAAGTATAAACTTATACAATACAACGATTTCTATAATGACAAATATTATGATTTTTAGTTTTATCATGGGTGACAATAAAAAAAGCAGAAAATAAAGCAACAATAAAAAAGGCATTTCACTAGAAACTAAAATGCAAGTGATTAGAAGATTAGGCATTGGTGAACGTCAATCTCAAATTGGTGCTGCAATGAATTTGGCAACTTCAACAATAAGGACCATTTTTAAGAATAAAGAAAAATAAATTATTGCAAGTGCAACTACGATAAGCTATGTAACTAGAATTACCCGTTTGAGAAATAATACAATAGGAGAAATGGAAAACCGACTTTCTATATGGATTGACGACGAAATCGAACGCAATATCTTACTAAGCCAATCTACCTTCTTGATAAAAAAAGCAGAAAATTGGAAATACAGAAGAGACTGAGTGATCTGAAATGTAAACATACTGACTTAGAATTTTATTTTTTTAAATGTATATTCATTTATTATGTTTCGATATCTGTAAGAAATAAATTTTTGTTTTATTGTCATAAAAACATAATTAATAAATTTAATGGTATAAATTATATGTGACTGATTTTCTACCCATCTTCCCCTAACCCCATTATTTACATGTTGAGATAACCTCGTTTAACGCTGTTTCATATTACGCTCTGCTTTGATGGAACGTATACCCCGCGTTATGGGGGGGGGGGCTTACTGTATAGATAGATAGCGTGAACCAGAATGCACTTTGATATACATTTTTTAAAATGGAATTCATTTAAATTGCTGCTATTAACTTAATATTAACCACTATAATAAAAATATTGTAATAGTTCATTACGGAAGTTATGCTAATTTTACGACGAAATAGATAAATATCGCCCATTTTCTTAAGATTTCTTTTAAAGATATCATGAAGCAAAGCTGAGTGCAAAAACTTTAATTTAAGACTCAAGAATCGAACTCATTTTCAAAAATTCATTTCATTTTTTTTTAATTTAAAATTAAATAAAGTTGCTTAAAAACTACATGAGTTTCACTTGAATTGATTTCATAAATGTAACCCTTATGAATAAATGCATCATAAATAGCTATTGTTTTTTAAATTTCTCTCATTATTGGAAATAGTTTATTGATAAATGCTTCATAAATGTATTTGTATAAGTAAGCTGATTTTATTTCAGAATTTTTAAAAAAAAAAAATTCATTTTGTTTCAATAAAATGTTTATATTATACGAAATTTATGTGAAAACACTTCTCCTTTCATCTATAGTTTCAATTAAATATGACAGGAAAACACTCCAACAGCAACCCTAAGGAGAGTTAAATTGGCATAAATTACTCTGAAAATATTTTTTAAATCATTCGAACTTTATCGCTTTTCAATCCAATTGAAGCTTATTATATATATATATATATATATATATATATATATATATATAAATAAATAAATATATATATATATATATATATATATATATATATAAATAAATAAATATATATATATATATATATATATAAATAATATAATATATATATATATATATATATAAATAAATAAATAAATATATATATATATATATATATAAATAAATATATATATATATATATATATATATATATATATATATATATATATATATATATATATATATATTAACACTCTTTCATAAGATTCACTTGCATGCAATGGAATATTTGAACTCAATTTTTACCAATTTTATAATATCAGAATAATTCGAAATTCTTCACACTTGTCCAGGACCGATGACAATATAATAATTTAATAAGTTTGATCCATTGTCCTAGTAAGGATCATCACGATTAACGATTTCCCATTTTCAGATCCCAGAGTCACATCTGACGACTAATTTCAGATCCCATTTCCAGATTTGGCGACTAAAAAATTAAGTTACAACTTAGTACGATTAACTAAAGGGTGTTTTTTTAGAGGTATAGAATTTTAAATTGCAATAAAACAACAATGTATTATTCGATTGACATGAATTTTTTTTATTCGAAAGATAATCTTGTGGCATTACATTTTAAATATGATTTATGGCATAGGACTGCCACGGCTGGCTCGGATGTAGTCCAATCTGGACGTCCAATTTTCGATGACTTTTTCCAACATTTGTGGCCGTATATCGGCAATAACACGGCGAATGTTGTCTTCCAAATGGTCAAGCGTTTGTGGCTTATCCGCATAGACCAATGACTTTACATAGCCCCACAGAAAATAGTCTAGCGGTGTTAAATCACAAGTTCTTGGAGGCCAATTCACAGGTCCAAAACGTGAAATTAGGCGGTCACCAAACGTGTCTTTCTATAAATAGATTGTGGCACGAGCTGTGTGACATGTTGCGCCGTCTTGTTGGAACCACAGCTCCTGTACATCATGATTGTTCAATTCAGGAATGAAAAAGTTAGTAATCATGGCTCTATACCGATCACCATTGACTGTAACGTTGTGGCCTTCATCGTTTTTGAAGAAGGAATCCACCAGCCCATAAAGCGCACCAAACAGTCAGTTTTTCTGGATGTAACGGTGTTTCGACATACACTTGTGGATTATCTTCACTCCAAATGCGGCAGTTTTGTTTGTTGACGTAGCCATTCAACCAAAAGTGCGCTTCATCGTTAAATAAAATTCGCTTTTGAAAATCGGGAACAACGGCAATCTCGTTTTGGGCCCATTCGACAAATCTGCGCCTTGGTTGATCATATTTAAAATGTAATGCCACAAGATTATCTTTCGAATAAAAAAAATTCATGTCAATCGAATACTACATCGTTGTTTTATTGCAATTTAAAGTTCTATACCTCTAAAAAACACCCTTTATAAAAGGGTGTTTTTTTAGTTTTTTTTGAACTACAATTTTTATTTATCATCTATTAATGCTATCTCAGTTACATTAAATTATGCATCTGAGAATAAAACTTTTAATAGGAAAGTAATAAAAATACATAACTGCACCAGGATATAAATTTCTATATGAGATTGTACATTCTTTGATGAACCACAAGAAAATTTTTATAGAAAGTCTCATTTTACTATTACAAACTAATGAAACGTATTGAATTCATACACACTGCATTTGCATTTGCAACCTTAATAGATTTTCCCGTATATAAAGAATCACTCCTTTTAATTGCTTTGCGAAGAATTATGTCTGACATTATACATTTGAGGGCGTCATTTGTGTTGCAAAACCTTGAATAGATTACTTCAATACCTTGTTTGAAAGAATCTGAATTTTACTTTTTATATGTCTAATCTCTATGTTATCAAAACATGCAGAATATAGACTCAAAAGGTTCGATATTTCGAATTACAAAAGGTGTATAGAGAGGTATGGAGAATATAGCTATAGAAACATATTGTTAAGATACAATACTTAGTTTGTCAAAAACTTTTCGAATTGCTTGTGTAGTAAATATTACAAAAATTAAAAAAGATATCTTAGAAACATTTCACTGTGTGTCATAATACATTTGAATGAATATAATACAAGTGATTATCTTGATAATAGCGATAATATTATGAACTCGAGAGATCTATGAAGCTGTCATAACAAAAACTAGCGAATATAATTGATATTAAATTTCAGTTTATATCAATGCTTAATATTCACATATTTTGGTTGAATAAAAATCAATTTCCAATAACAATAATTTTCTATTTTTTTTAGTTATTTATTTTTTTACAAATAATTATATTCAAAAAGTGTCTTTCAAGAAGATATAAAATTTATTTTTTTAATTATACATTCTTTTAACAGCGCAGTTTACTCAACTAATATTTTGATACTATGATTTATTTTTAAAAGTTTAATTTTTTTTTATTATTTTTACTAGTATTTGTAATGTGTGTTACCTGAATAGTTTTCATAACAAAACCGCATTTTTCCTTAATATGATATATAAAAAAATTATCCTCTTTCTTCTTTAATCTGACATAAAATTATCCTCTTTTTCTTTTGATGTTTTTTGGACTAATTTTTAATCATATTTTACATATATAAGTAGTTCCTTGATGTACATAGATTTAACTTTTTAATATGATTGCAAAAATGTTTTGAATATTGTACATTTAGATGTAATGTTGAAATGAATGCAGAATTTTAATAATAATACATATCAATGTAAAAAACAATTAGATTTAGAAATGTACGGCACAATTTGATAACTGATTTTAAGTAATTATATTTTCTGATCCTGAGTGAAATTATTGTATATCATATTTTGCCATTACATTACAATTAACGTAACAAATGTGAACAATTTCAAGCACACATACTTTTTTTTTAAAATTAAAATGTTTGAGTGTTTAGAGATGATGAGGGTTGTTACGACGGTGTGAAAAAGTTAAAAAAGAAACATTTTCGAGGAATATTTTGACTACTGAACCGCTTTGAGTTAAAATTAATAAACATAACAATGAAAGGAGGATGCTTTAATTAATTACTTAATACAATTTTCGATCCCTTTCTCCTTTATTTTATTCAATTTAAAAAACATAAGGCATTTGCTTATAAACATTATTCTGAGCTGATATGAATGATTCTTGATATGAACCAAAGTTCTTAAACTAGTTTGAAGGTAAATGATCCACAAACACCGTACCGTTAATACAATTCCATTTAACCTAATCGCAATATCTACACAGGTGAATATGAGTGAAATAAACTACAGTTGAACCTGTTTTTGTGCGGTAGATAGGAGCCGCATAAAAAAATCGCACAATAAATATTCAAACATTTCATAAATTCTTACATATAACAAACTAATTCGTGTAAATACTACAATGAACTTTTTTCATGCAGTGGATAGGGACCGCATAAAAAAAGCCGCATTTACAAAATATGCCAATTATTTACAAAATTTATGTGAGAGTACTTCTCCATAACAAAATAGATAAATAAATATTACACATGGAAACATTTTAAAAACATATAATTTCTAATTGTATATACGGATAAGTCTTTAAAATGCACATACATCGTAATGCTCATCGTAATCAAAAGTCCTGTAATGAATACGTTCAAAATCGCTTTCGTCACTTGAAGGTGCAATTTCAATTGATTTATTTTTTGGCCACATGAAGTAAGAGATAAGTTTTTGTGACGAAAAACGGGTGGTCAGTTGCTAGTAAATGTCACGATAACATGATTGAAGCCCTTTTTGGAACTTTATACTCTTTTCTTAACTGGTATCTATTTTAAGAAAAAGATTTTCCAATTTGTTGCAAAGTTGGATCCCTGCATATTTTTAATCCACCCTCAAGGAATCCGGCTTCTTGTCCGTCCTTATAATTTATCAAATTATTGATAATGTCACTGTCATTGAAATTTTCGTCTTCAATCAAGCGCGGGTTGCTGGAGCGTTGAGAAAAAGCAACTGAATGCGCATTGTCGGGAGACTGTAACAAATGAACAGAGCGTCTTGAAATGTTTACATTTCAGTGGCGTAACGTACACCTCCGCATGACGGGGCGAGGGGAGAGGACTCTAGGGGCCCAAGGCCTGACTTATGCTAAATACGTATTTACCCAATTTATAAAATATTAAAGGCAAAACCTGATTTTCAGGGGGATCCTAACATTCTCCGTTACACCACTGGTACATATATAGAAAACATTACAGTGGAGCCAAAGCCATTGAGTCCTGTCACGAGGGGGGGAGGACTTTCGGAGCTCAAGGCTTGACTAACACTAAATACGTATTTACCCAATTCATAAAATATTTAAGGCGAAACCTGACTTTCAGGATGGAGGGGGAACCAAACAGTTTCCGTTACGCCACTAGTAAATTGTTTGAAAACGTTACAGTGGCACCAAATCCATTGGAACTCATACACCGCATAAAAATATCGCAGAAAAATAAAATCACACAAAAAATCGTACAAAAAGGAAATCGCTTAAAAAAAGACCGCACAAAAGCAGATTCGATTGTATTCCAATGTATTTCTACTATTATATTCCTACATTAAATATGAGAGAAATAAATTATTTAATCTTAGCTAAAATGATATACGTTCATGCATTTTTATAATCAAATGACGAAATAGCATCCCTAGAGGTTAAATAAAAATACGCTGCAAGTTTTACTCGTGTTTTGAAGGCTTGAGATTATTTTAAAAAATATTTGCAAAAAATGGCATAAAAATAACTGATTGATTATGGATAAAGACGGAGAACAGTTGAGAGCGTGGAGGCAGGTCATCTTCAAAATTTTTCATTTCCAATCCCAATGTAAAATGACCGAACTCACTCTCTTTCAATGGGAGTAACAAGGGCCGGCCAATAGCGAAGCGAGCTCTGGTAGCTCTGGCGACTAGAAATTTATCATCCATGACACCCTCTCTCCTCCTAAAGGGTTCTGAAATCTGCTCTCCGATTGGTCAATCTCCGAGGAAACTTAAAGTGCTTAAATAGTCACCTCTCCGAGGCAATCAGACTACCTACTCTCATATTACACATAAAATTTTGAAATAATATATTTTAACTCTTATATCTCACCCTTAATATTTTTGTTTTAATTTCTCAATTTATTTTTCTAATCAAGTTAACTTTAATTAAATATTTTTAACATTCTTAAATACAGCAAAAGGCTAAGGTAAAGCTGAACTCATGCAACTCAAAAACCCAATGATAGGAGTTTGAGTTTCCCTGCGGGAAACAGGTACTCTGTCATCTATTCAACCTATATTTCAAACTGATGTAGAAAGATGGTGTAATATGTCTCGAAAGGTGTTTTCCAGTTTATCTAACTAGTTTTAGGAGACCGGGACGAGATAATCAGAAGAGAGGTTACAGAGCTCTTGAGAGACATTGCAAGCCAAGAGACTGTTATTTGGTTTTAATACCAATGTGTAATTACAAGATGACAGCTACTCAATTCGCTAAGTCTTCGCTGTTTCTGGTGCCTATGTACCGAGATGTACAGCTTACCGAAGCTGCAAACTTTTCCTTCATAGTAGTACCTAGTTGATGTTAATGGTGACATAACTGTCAAACCTTTTAAGAAAAACATAGCATTTAGCAATGCTATCCTAAATCAACAACGTTTTAAGAAAAGGTGTTTATATATCATCTGTTAGAGTTGCTAATTTTGCCCTCTTATGTTAGTTTTTTATTATCGAACATGCGCTTTCATTCAATTGGTGACACCTAATATAATTGTGTGACCATTATGTACACTGGTGTGCAACACTTTAGCAACAGGTGGGTTTATTGCCATAACTTCACGAAAAATCTTTTGAGAGACATGAAATTCAGAAATGAGGGAGAGTATTATGTACGTAAGGGATGACGAAAGCAACGGCGCTGAAAAAGGAATACAATGCATACGGTATGGAATCAAACAAAAACAAGCTTTATTGAACTCATAGTATCGTGACTCATGATGGTCTATCCAACAAAAAGAACAACAAGCAGATGTTCCTTAATATGGTATATGCACTCCCCTCACTGCAATGGTTGCTTCGCACCGTCTCCGCATACTCAGAACCAGCTGGTGCAACATTTCTTGCGGTAGGAGTGCCCATTCTTCAATCAGCATCTGTTTGAGTTGTTGGGTGTTTTCCGAATGATGTACGCGTGCTGCAATACGTCTCCCCAAGGCACCCCACTCATGTTCGATGGGATTTAAATATAGGGAGTACGCTGGCCAATCCATTCGAGTGATATATTCACTTTCCAACAGCTCCTCAACAGTAAGAGTCCGATGTGGCCATGCATTGTCATCCATAAAAATGAAGTCTGGGCGAATGGCACCTAGGAACAGACGCACATGGGGAAGAAGTACCTCCTCTCAATAGCGATCCCGATTACAGACCCTCTATCGAAAATGTGGAGCTCATTTCACCCGTTCAGCATAATGCCTTCCCAGACAAGAACTCCAGGACCACCGTAATGGTGTCTTTCCTTGATGTTACTGGTGAAACACCGTGTCTCGATCTCTCTCCAAATCAAAACGCGTTGAGAATCGCTTCTGGTACTGAAACGACTCTCATCCGTAAAGAGGACACGACTCCATTGATCAGTTGTCCAGTTTTTGTGCTCTCTGCACCACTGTAAACGGTGGCGTCGGTGGTCAACTTTCAATGGGAGGCAGCGTTCAGGGCGGCGGGTGAATAGGTCCCCTTTGTGAAGGCGTCTGGCCACAGTAAACCGCGACACTTGTCGTCCCGTCGCTGTAGAGAGTTGCTGAGCAATGACGCTTGCTGACTGCCGTCGGCCTCTTTTCGCCTGAAGGATGATATATCGGTCATCCCCTGCAGTTGTCGTCCTCGGGCGGCTACCACCAACCTTTCTAACAGCTGTACCTGTGGTTTGGAACGCTTTCCAAGCGCGCGAAACGACACTTTTGTTGATTCCGAACTCTGCAGCTACACTGGTGACGGTACGTCCCTCCTCCAGCTTTCCAATCATTCTTCCACGTGTGAAGTCGTCCAGGTGATTTCTTCTAGCCATATTTCACGAACTGACTCACTGGCACTTGCAACGAATATGTTGAATTGCAACTGCGTCCTTCATTTTATTCTACTGTTGAGCAGCGCGCGCCGACATCACGCGTTTTGCGTACGCTCACGTCGCTTCTGACGTTTGGTTCCTGATATTTGCATACGCATGACGCTTCTACTGACTTATTTGTTTACTGTACTAATCTCCAGACCTTCTTTTCTGCAATTTCATGGCTATCTGCTAAATTTTTAAATTGTAGCTTAAGTTTTGCACACCAGTGTAGTTTTAAAATGGCTTATATACAAAGTAATTTATAATATTTTTAATCTATGCCTGATTAGACAGGAATAATTTCAAATTTTGCCATTGTTGAATTAAATAGCAAAACGTATGATTGTAATTCTGACGAGTATTACTGTTTTAATAGTTAAATAAGGATTACGATTTACCTTTTGAAGAAGGGCACAAAACATGCAGTTTTCAAAGTCTATGATACAAGCAGTATAAAGACATTTTCTTATCCTAATGTGAAAAGAACAGGTGATCAAATGATGAAAAGAGAAAAAGAAAGGAGAATTCGATCAACAATCGATTGCTCGTGTGATACGAGCTTATTTATTGCAGGAAAGAAAAGAAAAAGGCAGCAGTCTTGTCATTGCGTTATCGGAAAATCACCCCTGAACATGGCGTTGAAAATATACTATGTAGGGGCACTGTAATGACACATTTCTTACTAAAGTTATTGCAATGATGGAGTAACGAGTATTGTTATCCTAGTAACTTATTTTTATTTTTGTGGGGTATATTGAGAAGTGTACAGATATATAAGAAATCTGAAATATATTTGATAAATAAATATGCATATTTTCATTCCCGGTTGCCGAAAAGAAGAACGGAAAAAAACGGAAGAACGCAAGAAAAAAATCAAACGTAAGAAATAAAAAAATTTCAGAAAGAATTCGAACGTAGATTCTATAAAAATAGTTAATATCAGTGATGAATCCCCAGTATCATAAATTGGTCTAAATTTTTATATAAATGCTTACTTACTGTTAGGTATACGTTGACTGTGTTTTTAATTGCAAAGAATTACTTAGTTTTCTATAAAGGTATAAGTTTTTTTACATATTTTATGTATTAGTAAAAATTATTAAAAGTAAGATTTTTTTTATTGTTAAAAAAAATAGAAAAATATAGTTTAATTGAATTAGTAGTCTAATCACATTATTTTTAAAAAACCATTCCGAGTTAAATTTTCAAAAAGTGCGTAATTCAAGTCTAATTTTCCTTTTTGGAGCTGTAAAGTTTTAATTCTAGGTAAGAAATTAGTGCCTTTATCAGTGTTTCTCGAGCATAAACTCATTAATTTGTATTGGGCATGCAAAGAAAAATTAGTTTTTTTCTCAGTTCGAAAGTTGAATCTACAGAAAAAAGGAGTATTTCAAAGAATCAATAAGAAGGATAATTGACAAAAGCACGGTACTCATTAGTGATTAGGTAAATTTGAATTTGACCATAATCCATAGGTGACACGTTAATGAACAATAATGTGTAAACATTTAAATTTCTTGTGTAACAAATAATTATTGGAAAGAAATAATAAAATGAAGTGCATGGCCATTTCGAAATTATATTTAATATATTTGGAAAATGCAACGCAAGATAATCACCATCTCATTAATTACATTGATAAATTTAATTCAGTTATTTAGAGGTGCCAGACCACGACTTCTTGTATGATTGATTGCATTAGAAAGCACCAGCTAGGCATTACCCTAGAAAGTCACAAGCAGATGCGCCGAAATGGATACACTTTCGTGAAAGCTGTTTTAGTCTCGTGGAAACAATTTTACCTTATTAACACAATGAACATTTAGGCAGGATACAAAATGTGAAAAGTGTCAGGTGTCTATACTCAGGGAATTGCAAGAAAACACACTCAGAGAGTCACAGAGACGATAACATACCGGCTGTGTATCTTGGATCTTTAAGATAACTTCAGTTTTAAGGTAACTGGGACGTGAAGCTGCTTTAAACTTCGCATTTTTTTTACTTTACTTTTAAAAAATAGAGAGCACTTTCTCCATCCATAGATGCATTATTTATGAAAATGCAATAAATAGAACGCTAGAAGATTCAATTTTAAAATTGTAAGCAATTGTGATGTAAGTATGATTCATGTACACTTTCTTCAAAATTCATTTTGTATATAATATGTATTGTAAAAAACTAATTTTTTCTGTACAAAGAATGTAATTTTTCTGTATTATATGTTCAAGTTTATTGAAAATTCAACATTTTTCTGCAAAAATTACTGAAAATTTAAATCGTTAGTTACAAAATTAAAATTTTTTTTTCGGTTTTTGAAATGTTAAATATGTTTAGTTTCATGTTAATAAATACTTAGTGTAGTTCTTAAATTATAAATCAAGTGTATTTAGTACAAAGTGAATCTACTGGATTATTCTAAATTAAATGCACAGCTTGTAAAACAAACATTTCGTTTTTCCTAACTGCTTATTTTTAACATTTGAATACTCGTAAATAACTATATGTTTTTAACTATTGGTTTTGCTTTAAAATAAATATTCATATGTTAGAGTAAAAATAGCGATTCTTTTGTTATAATTTTTAAAAACAGAGCTTCATTTAAATAAGACATCAAATTAACTTTTTAAATTAATCAAATACATTTTCTTTGTGCATTTTTATAACAATAAAAATATGTATAAGGAATTCTGTAATATCCTGTAATGATGATGTTCAAAGTAAAGTAAAAATACTAAAAATTATAGACATAAATTTTGGGTATTTTAAACGGAAGAAGGTGTGAATCGTTGACAACACGTGTTGATGAAGTAAAAAGAAAGAGAAATTAAAAATACTTCTAAATAATCTAGAATTTTAAACTTACAATTTAAAAACTGAGAAATGATGCAAAATAATCCAATTAATTATGGTATGACTTTATATTACATTAAAAAATATTATTTTACAAATCATAGATGAAAATATCTTTATTTGCGAATATCTCAAAATGCATTTTTTGTTCATTCCGGTACACTTTTCTCAAAATCTACTTTACCTATATTGCTGATATTTTGCATATTATAAGATCCACAAATTTTCAAAAAAGTGAATGAATTCGTTTTCAAATAAACATTCATAAATTCTACATGTAACACACTTTCTGCGTAAAATTTAAAGGAAATTTGAATGACTAAATTTAAATTTTTTTTAAATGTTTATAAATTTATTTTTTAAAATTTCATTTCATTCATTTTATAGATTGTTATTTTTGCAAAAACTCTGTAAAATTTTATAGCTATATATGTAGTGGGCTTTATGCAAGGTGTACCTAAATGTAGGAACATGTCTCAAAAATAAAAAAAAAAGTTGTTGATTGTTTATTTCTGATACAGATTTATTTGTAATATAAAATGAAATTTTCTTACATTAACAGGTGCATAAATGTACAGATAATTCAACTTAAAAATTTTCCTTCCGTTGCTTTTAATTTAAGTGAGTATCGTTTAAATTTGGTGTAAACAAAGTTCATTTTTCCTTCTCGCAGACGTCCCAGTTACCTTAAGTTATATATATATATATATATATATATATATATATATATATATATATACATATATATATATATATATATATATATATATATATATATATATAATTAAAATAAAGGCTAAAAAATGTAAAATTTTTTTCTGAGTAAATTGGTTTCTGTGCTCTTTGTACGCGATTAAATGACATTGTTTACAGGTCAGGTAAAAAAATGCTGTTTTTTACATCTCAAAAAACCGTGAGTTATATTTAAATATTTGAATACTGGTATACTAACTTCGGTATGTGAAATATCTTATCTAAATAATATATATATATATTTTTTTTTTAAATTGAAGTGATGTTCTCTGAATCATGGTACATAACATTTAATGGAATTTTTTCTGCTTCATGTGATTGAGAAAACATCATTAGAGCAGTTTTCATTGAAATGAAGCATATTAATGTTCATTTGTTTGCAACAATGCATTTTCACATTGATAATGAACTGTTGCAACGTAAGCAAATTTTTTATTCAACCTATGAATATGTCCCCAGTAATTTTTACATTTAATTACGGTCGTAAATTAATGGATTTTCTTGGATTTTTCCTTAAATATAAATATATATTTTTGCAATATAACAGTATTAGATATTTTTTTTGTAATTATTCTTATCGTACTATAATATTTAGCATATGTAAATATATACATAAATTAAAATCGTTTATCATATACTACAGCGTTTTTTAAACTTTCGATCACCGCATCTCCCCTAATGTATCAGCCTGATATCACGGACATCCAAGAGTTTGAAGACCCCTCCTTGACTCCGAATACATGGCTGAGGGATTTAAAGATTCCTGAATAATCCTAAGACTATCTAAGCTGCCCCTGAAGAATTTTTAGCACTTTTTTCCATTTAAGAAAACATTATATATATAAACATCTAATTATATCCCACCAACTAAATCCCACATGTGCTCAATAGACGACATATCCAACGAATAAACAGGCCAAGAAAGAAGTTGCATGTACTGGGCTGTACAGAAGTCTTAAACAGTCTTTGCAACATGTGGGCGTGCCTTATTCTGCTGAAAGATAGTTCCAAGGATGCCTTGAAGGAAGGGACTGACTTTAGGGTATAGCACTTCACAGACGTACCTGTTGAGATTACCCTCAGTTCATAGCAAATTGGATCGCCCATGATACGAAATCGCACCCCGGGTGTTGGCCACTATGTCGTTTGATACGCATTCTGGAATTTAGCATTCACCGGCATAGCATCTAACACGAATGCGGCTATAATGGTCCCTCAAATTGAAGCCTGATTTATCTGAAACGACAACTTGGTGTCAATCAGCTTGCCAGGCTCTGTGCTCATGAGCCCATTGCCGATGCAGCCGTCGAGAATTTGCCGTGAGGGGGATCCTGTATAAAGGCACCCTTGCACGCAATCCATGGTGCAGCAAACGTCGACGAAATGACGAAGCCGACATTAGTACACCTGTAGCAATAGACCAACGAGCTGCCAACTGCCAGGAGGCAGCTGTACGTCCATTCGCCGCCTTGCGGAGCAGGTGTCGATCGTCGCGCGTTGACGTCACCTCCCGTCGTCCACTGCCAGTTTTTCGAGCTCGTTGGTCCACTGCTTCTCGACTTGCATCACTGTGAACTGTTCCGCTACATACGAGCTCCTACTTAGAGATTGGAAAATTCTCCTACTGGAAGGCCGATAATCCTCCTCCGTTCAAATACCGTAAGCTGTTGGAATTTTTCCTTATTTCGACGTGGAGGCATAATTAGGTCTGACCAAACGTTCGCCACTAACAAATATTCATTAACTATTTTCAACGTCCCGCAACAGCCCTATATTTATACACTTTCAGCATCAGTTCAGAGGGCCCTGCGCAAGCCACGCAACCACGCCGGCTCTGGAACTTTACTATTTTACGTAATATTCTATAATTGATTTCTGCTGCAAAGTTCATTTAGTTCTCCTGATTCATTCATGGTGTTGCATTTTTTACAAACAGCAGTGTAGTAGTAAAGGTCCATGTCCCAATCGTCGAAATATTTGCTGAGAAAATCGAATACTTCAACTGTTCGATGTGACCAGGCACCGTCTTTTCTGAACCACGTACCGTCCTCCAAAGCCCTTTGAAGGCCAGGAATTCATGAAAAATGTCCAGTATTTTCCCACAGTAATTGTTTGGTATCAGAAAAAAGGGACAAATGTTTGGAGGAAATGGTAATCTTTTGGGGAATGAAAGGATGAAGGAATGGCTGAACGCGGATTTTCCGTTCCCCAAAATGTGTCTGTTCAGCTTATCGACGCAGCTATCCAGGTCAAATATTATTCACCAGAGAGCCAAAGGCTTAAAAAATCAATTTCGCAGGCTTTCAGTTTTAGCAGCTTTTCACTCGCGAACGTCTCGCGTGCATTCAGGGCCGTTTGTAACCTCCCAAGGCACTTCAAATTGTCACACCCTCCCGTTCCCCGACTATTTCCAGAGCGCCCCTTCCTTCAGTTCTTACCTTGCCATGTTTAGTTCAAGAGAGATTTTCTTTAAAAACTTTTACTCTTTACCCCCTTTTTTAATATTTTGCTCTTTGTGAACTGTCTTTATATTATCCACCAGCTATGAAACTGCCGTGTCCCGGAAGCAATCAGCAGCGTAAGGATAAAATTGTGCCATGGTTTGGCCACTCTAGTTCATTTCTTACTTAACAGCATCATGAATCATCTACCTTTTTGTGAATTAGTACAGTAAATTAAAGAAATCGTTTGTAATTCTGGTATAGAGTATACACTATTGCATGAACTGTTATCTTGATAATTATCGCTTATCGCTTTACTGTATTTTACTTTTACACATCATTATTCTTTGTTAAGTCACTGCCATTGTACTTGTACAATAAAGGTTTTCTTCGATTTTTGACCATTGTAAAACTATTAATGACATCAATGTAATCAATTTACGTTGTAATATCATTTTGAGTGTGTAGCAACATCAAATTGTTAAAATTTTAATTTTCCATAGTTTCGCACGCAAGAGCGCGCACGCACACACACGATTCGCTTGGCGGTGGTTCATTCACTCAGTAAATTTAATGTTTTCTTTTTTTTCGCCCTCCAATTTTTGCGCCCTAGGCACTTGCCTAAGCGGAAAAGCTGCCCTGCGTACACGAATGACATCAGCTGTTAGAGGTTGGCGAGTATGAACCTTGTAAGGAAGCATTTGTAGTATGTGGCACAGGATGCGGTGCTCAGTCATTCGTTGTCTAGTTCAGTCTGGCAAGCAACATGGCGAGCTGAAACTTAGGTTCACTTTTGGATGACTTGCTGAACGAGAGTTGTCTTTTATTCCGTAACTCTAGCGATTAAACAGACGACATTGCTAGTATGGTCTTCATTAACACTTCCAGTACGTTGAGATATTTTGAACAGTGCTTTTATCGTACTGTTATCCATTCGGTTTTTGCCATTCTTTGGAAACACTGCGTCTCTTTCTATCAAAACTATGGTCCAGGTGATGAAACCGTACAACAAAAAACATTAGCTCTTCCAACGAGTAACATTTCTCTAGCAAACGTCAGAATGTTGTGCGAATTATAGGCATTCGAGTTAGAAGCGCCAACTGTTATCAAACTCAGTGACTAATTTGTACACTGGGTGAGAATAAATTCCCTGGTAACCTAAGCAGATTACATCAAATCGTACTGTTGACTTCGGTTTTTCTTTGATTTCTTATTTTAAATCATCGGTCATTTTTAGGATAGCAGGCACATATATATACACATAATTTTTCGTAATATGAAATGTAGTATGAGATAATTTTACGGATGTTTTATTATTAAATGAGAGTTTTTTCAATGAGTTGTCTTTATTTTTGATATTTTTTCTGAAAACTTTATAATAATACAAATACTTATGAATACACTGTTACATTGAAAGTTTTAGATTGCATGTTAATGATACTTTTAGAACGAAAGTGAAACTAAGAAAGAAAGTGAAGTATAGTTTTTGTTGAATGATAGCCAAGAATAAGTTTACGGGAAAAAAGTACTTCTGAGTTGTAAAGATCTCTGAGAATTCTACGATATAAAGTGATGCATTTCATTATTTGATCTGTTTTCTAAAATATACCAATTATACAGGAGTAAAATACACGCATTGTAACATAAACGTGTTTCATATCTTGAATCCAGTTATTGCAGCTATTAACCGAATCAGCATTTTGATGTAAACTGGTGTGTAAGTATAGATAACTAAAGATAAAACTAAATCTCAAAAACAAATTTTTAGTTTACATTACGTAAATGCACATGTGCGTGTGGTTTGTACATTTAGAGAAAAATACTTTGTAAGCCTAAGTGCCTATTTCCATGCTGCTTTTGTTCACACAATTCGGCGACACTCATGGTCTGTTTTTGTATCATTCGGTGAAATTCAAATAAAGCAATTACAACAAGTAGCAACCACAATTTGGGTAATGAAATAAAGTGGCTATTTGTAGGAATACTTAAGGCAGGGTAATCTCAAGTGCACAGAGTGCTAGAGACGTAACACCCAGTTTTACAAATAGTTTATGGAGACAGTTTCATGGGACCGGATGCGTTGAGAAAACGCAATGTAAAAATCATCAAAATATACTCTATACTCTTCAACACCTCATTTTTAAGGTTACGTTTAAAGCAGGGTACACGAAGCAGATAATCTTTAAAAACAACCTATATAAGAATATTAATGAACCATTTACCTACACATGTGCATAGAAAAAATATTAAGTCAGTTTATTTGTAAGAACGTTTTAAATTATGTACTATGAATGTTAATTGATTATAAATGAGCAAGTAAAAGGGTGTTTTTTGAGAGGTATAGAACTTTAAATTGCAATAAAACAACGATGTATTATTCGATTGACATGAATTTTTTTATTCGAAAGATAATCTTGTGGCATTACATTTTAAATATGATTTCTGGCATATGACTGCCACGGCTGGCTCGGATGTAGTCCAATCTGGACGTCCAATTTTCGATGACTTTTTCCAACATTTGTGGCCGTATATCGGCAATAACACCGTGAATGTTGTCTTCCAAATGGTCAAGCGTTTGTGGCTTATCCGCATAGACCAATGACTTTACATAGCCCCACAGAAAATAGTCTAGCGGTGTTAAATCACAAGATCTTGGAGGCCAATTCACAGGTCCAAAACGTGAAATTAGGCGGTCACCAAACGTGTCTTTCAATAAATCAATTGTGGCACGAGCTGTGTGACATGTTGCGCCGTCTTGTTGGAACCACAGCTCCTGGACATCATGATTGTTCAATTCAGGAATGAAAAAGTTAGTAATCATGGCTCTATACCGATCACCATTGACTGTAACGTTGTGGCCTTCATCGTTTTTGAAGAAGGATTCCACCAGTCCATAAAGCGCACCAAACAGTCAGTTTTTCTGGATGTAACGGTGTTTCGACATACACTTGTAGATTAGCTTCTCTCCAAATTCGGCAGTTTTGTTTGTTGACGTAGCCATTCAACCCGAAGTGCGCTTCATTGCTAAACAAAATTCGCTTATGAAAATCGACCATTATTTTCGAAATAAAATTGCACAATTAGAAAGCGTTGTTCAGGCGTGAGTCTATTCATGATGAATTGCCAAACCAAACTGAGAATAAATCACTTGACAGCTGTTAAATCGGTCGCTACCTTGTAAAGTAATGCCAACTTAAACTTCTATACCTGGAAAAAAACACTCTGTATTTAGTATAAGAAAGAATTTTATTTCAGGACCGCTGAAAGGTATTTTGAAAAACTATACAAATTAGCTGAAATTTGGGATATAAAAATATAACATTATTATAGCACAATAAATAAGAATATTAAACACGGCATTATAAATTTAATTCTCAAAAATATTTTTGATGCTGATAAAAAATTAAATATCTTTCTTATGGTATATAAATCTAATCGGCTGTGTGTTTCTTCATTTGACATATTATTCACTTTAGCAGCTATCATATAACTAATTCGAAATATAACTAAAGCTCAAAAGTATTTTTTATTTTAATATCTTACAAAGTACCTAACAGAATTCGACATAATAATGCAATTTAAAACGGATTCAAAGTTTAACACTCATAATATTATATTATGGGTGTTAAACCTTGAATATGCTGCTTTATTCAAATATGAATCAAATAATAATTTTTCTGTAAGGTTCTGTTTGGATTCTTTTAATATTCTTATTGCATTAGATAAATTACATTTAAAAAATACATTTTATGAAAGGGTCTTAGGAAAAATGAGTATTTCTTACATTAATGTTGCTGTACAAGTGATAATGCTGAGGCGAGTAAGTTTATCCTGTATTGTTTTGTCAGCATGTATATTTTAATGACATGTCGCAATACAATTTGTAAATGTTGAAACAGAGTCAAATATTTAGTATATCTCTCTTTGAGAAAGTATTACAGTAAATATATACCAAAATGCACGTTGTAGATCTCAATGAGATTAAGATATATTTCACTTATTTCAAAAGTGTAGGTTTAGCGTATGCACCTGGAAGAGGTCGTAGGATACAGTGACATTTCTCAAATAATATTTCTGTCTATCATTTAAGAAACCTAAAGCGTAAAAGGTAGATCCACTTTTGTAATGAGAACGCAGAACTGTTTGTAATGGTCGTTTTCAAGGATTTTATACAGTCGGACGAATTTTAAAAGACAAATGTTGGATTTAAAGAGAGTCAAATAATACTTTTACTGAATTGTAGAACATTGAAAACATTCAAACAAAATGTCTAAAACAACTTAGTAAATGGATAAAACTATAAATTTCTAAGTAAAAGAGAGGTATTTTAATTAGTGTTATTGAAAAGAATTTTTACCTGTATTTTTTTTTAAAAATATCGTTAGAACTATTCATTTATTGATAAAAATACTGTAAATTGAATTGAAATAGAAGGCAGTGAAGTGAAATGTAGATCAGTATTAACTGCCATAAAACTCATAAATTTTATGAAGCTAAGTAAAAATGGGTAAACTATTTAACATCATTAAAAACTAACGTAAAACCTGGGAAATTAATAGTTAATTTCATGCATAGCATTTGTCACAAACAATCAATCTGAGAAGTTTTTGAAATATTAAGATATGAAAACATTTATCAACGAACTTTCTATTTTTGCTTCCTAGAGATTATTTACGGAATTTTTTACTTCATCTTTCTGGAAAGATAACAAAAATGACGGAGAAGAAGATTTCTTTTATATCTTAATTTACTTTAACTAGACTAATTACGAAACACTTTCCAATTTTCTTAAATGTTTTTACAAATTAAATTTGATTATAAAATTGGAAGACTTTAGAATATAGAAATAAATCATAAGTCTTTCTTCCAAGAATTTCATATTTAATCTTTGTGAATTAACCTTTTTTATCAGAGAAAGTTCATCGAAATATCAAATCAAACACTTTTTCTCTCTCAAATTTAGTTGGAATTGCTGAAGATATAAACTAAATGTTTTCCAGGCAATTATTAATGCTTTTATTATTTTTAAACAATTGCTAGACCATTGATCATTTGGTCACTAGATAACGAGTGAGTTCCTATAATTTCCTAAATTTGCTTATTAAATTATAAGAACACTTTGAACAAAACACTTCTACATGGATAAAAAGCCTTTTTCTCTTTTCAATATCAAAACTGCGCAGTCAAAACTCATCAAAAGTACTGTACTCTAAATAGAATACCCCTTTTAATATGTCAACATATTAAACTGGGAGGTTTTAGAATAGATATAATGTCGTAGAATTTAAAGTATGAAAGAGTTATATTTTCCTGATAAAGGGAGGTTTAATTTAGATATGATCCAGAATGCTGGAATTATAAGCACGGCCTCTTTTAATTTGATGATATCTGTTCAAAATAGCTGCATGTGGGTTATTATATTGATGTGATTTGTTTGGGGGGTATCATGTATTGTTAGTATAATATTTCCATTAAAAGGGAACATACAACCTTTTAGGGGATTATTTATTGCTCCCTTTATATAACAAATCAATATCTCATTGGATGTTTGAGCCAGATTATATTTCAGTTTTCAAAGTAAGTATAACATGAAATGAAAAGTATAAAAGGAAATTTACATGATCGAATAACCAGTTTTATTCCACTTTTAAATACTGATAATGATACTTACAGATAGCATATTTAGTATATTATTTTAAATAGTTTTATCAATATAAGTATCTGTAAATACTCACAGTATACATAAATACACCAAACTTACTTTAAGAAACAAATGTTTCTTGCCTGTTTCCGACAATGTATACTCATGTGTACTTTATATCACTGCTCATGAATTTTGAATGAAAACATTTGAGTTTAGTGTTTGATATTTAGTTGTGATAAGAAAAAAAAACACCTCATATTGGTTGAAGTAAACCACCTGCTTAATACTGAGAGTCCCGGGAGAATCTAAATGGATAAGTCATTGAATCAAACTCGAAATGATGACAACAGAAAATATCAATAATTTGCTTTTTTTAAAGTTAAACACTCCAGTAATGACTACGCGATAGACAGACAAGAAAAGTTAATCACATCTGTAATGTGAATGAAATGCAACCCTTTGAACTTGACAATCCGAAAATCTTTGTAATTTCGAATACTAGAAATACGCCAAAGTTGATTTAACAGGAATCAATGTAGCAATATATCGTCCACAATCATTAACCATTATCTCATTTCGTCATTTATCATCTATATCACTGACTATAAAAATATTATTTGGAAGTTTATTCTTTTGAGTTGAGGTGTTATTCTAACTTAAAGGGCCAATATGGTTAGATGGAGGAAAACACTAGTTAGAATGAATACACCTCACAAATAGCTATTTTTCAAATTAACTCGAAAGATAAAAATATTTAATGTATTCATAATATTCGAATATGCATACGTAACTCTATTCAAACATGTGCTATTAAATTAAAGAGGATTACTTTTAACTCGTATTCTACCCAAATCTTATTAACTGTAGTAGATATTTATTTTCTTAGAAAAATCTAAAAACCATTTGTGCAATATTAGGTAGGAAATTTATCCGAATGCTTTTGTATCAGTTTATGGATGTGTTATATTGATGTGTTTCAACTGTAAATATAAATGTATCTATATAAATAAAAAATGGCATTCAGTTATTGTGATAGTTATAAGTATTTTCTTGAAGGAAAAATCAATTACTACACGTGTTCACCCTAAGAATTTACAGAATCGTTGCTGAAAAACAAATTTGTTTGAAAATGATCTTCATTTCTATTCTTTTCATATCATACTTCTATTTTGTAAATCTTCAGAATAGTCAAGGAAAGTTAATTATAAAACTTCATTTCTCGGCTGTACTAGAAGGAAATGGAAATGGACTAGGATGACTCATAATGATTGTTTGAACCAAGTTACATCTACCTCAGGAAAGTGAAACTCGTTTAGTAAATACCTCGTCATTTACTCTGTATGAAATAATATTATTCTTAGCAACTAATTTTCTGCAGAGAAAAGTAATCGTTAAAATTTATTATTACAGTAACAATGAAATAATCCTATTTGGTTCATTTCATGATTTCCACAGTTTTAAAGAATATGGTGGTAGGACTTTAATTACGTAATACAGCATGATAATTATTTTACATAGCATAAACTGTTTTATTATATTTAAAACTAATAAAACAATTTTAAACATGCTCAGTTTCTGGAAATAGATTTATTTGGTATTAGCTTTTTTTATTTAGCATGCAATTATTTTTGATTTTTTATAAACTTCTGGATATTCAAATTTTTACAAAAAAAGTGTTCAGTCTCATAAACCCATTTATCTATACCTATGTATATCTTTTTGAAATTTAATGCACTTAAATCTATTTATTCATTTATTTGAATTCTTATATGACTAATTAGTGCAGCGTAAAACGTTGAATAGTTGAAATGGTGGCATCTATTTTTACTATTAATGTTTTCTCATGTTAATAAACTGAAGCTTCATTCTAAAAAGAAAAGAATGACTACAGAGTGCCTTATTAGTAAAGAAAAGCGTGTCTTTTAAAGTTTTTTTTAAAATTTATTTTCTAGTTTCTCAGAACTATGTCAATGACGCTTTTGGTATTGAGTTCACTGAAGGCTTTCAAATGTTTTTCGATTGTTACAAATTGCTTGCCCATTTTCGTAGTCATTCAATGCTTGTTATATATATGAGTTACTTTCTGCCTATAAACTGAGAGTGGAAACAGAAATAAAAGGAAAAGTTTTTCTTTCACGATTTTATCCAGAAAGGGAATGTATTATATCTGACGTTTTATATGAATCCTATAAAGATCATTACATGAACGATGATAGTTACTCATGTAAGTTTCTTTAAAGTTACAAAAAGGGAAAAAAGGAAAGTCAGAGCTCTAAGGTGAAATGAAGACGTAATAAGAGAAAGAAAGTCAAAATAATAATGATAAGAATATCACAGAAAATAAACACTCCTTTTAAATAAACCTATAACTTTAACAGAATAAACCTATAACTTTAACAGAAGATAAACTTTTAAATAAATCTGTTTTGACCTATATATATATATATATATATATATATATATATATATATATATATATATATATATATATATATATATATATATATATATATATATATAATTTTCTATAGCTTACACACATTTATTAAAACATTGAAATAATATTAAAAAGTTTCAAAGTGGAATATATTATTTCAATAAAACACAACTAATTTCTGATTAAGTCAAATTAAAGAAAATGCTGAAGTTAAACTTTTTGTTGTACTTGTTGGTTTTAATTTGATTAGTCTTGCATTGAAGCAGGGACTTAAAAAAATTACATTCTATGGACGTTTTAGACATTAAAAGCTAATGATTCATTCTTAGATTAACTCTGTCTGTGTAATGAAAAACCTTTTTAACCCTTTTTCTACCGCATTATGATTTACTGCAGTTTTTTTCATGCAATATTTTTTTTCAATCACTACATTGAAAATTAAGAGATATACATAAACAAAATACTCAACTTTGGGAAATTTAATTAGTTAGAGACAATTAATTAATTAAATATATTCTACTATAAAATTAATTATACACTCTGTTCACTTAAAATAAATAGTCAAATTATTTTCTAAGGTCTTCATTAATATACAAAAAAATAAGACCCTTACCTTTTGCCATTAACTATCTTTTGGAACAGAATTGGCAATCTTCGCAATCCGAAGAAAAAGCTATTTCTGCTATAAAACTATTCACCTTCCTCACTAAAATACTCATCATAGAACCCATGCTACCATACATCTTGGAATAGTGGATTCAAAAGAATATTCTTGGTAAGTATCGTCAGAGTATTCGTAAAAATGGTTATTCTATATAATTTTAAAGCGAGTGGTACTTACAAGTACCGTCGGTAGATAAAGGGTTAAAAACTTGAGCATAATAAACATAAATAAGTAAAATTAAAAACTATGAAGAAAAACAACTATATCGAAAACATCGAAGTATGAATTGTTAAGTTATAAAGATGTGCACATAACTCATATATCTTTTAAGATCTTTTAAATTATATATATATATATATATATATGTATATATATATATTGTAAAACATTGTAACTGGATGTCATACCCATTTCCCTTAACTAGTCTTTAGGAATACTTTGCTACGATGTTTGATATGAGAATTTCGAATCGTGAAATAATTGTAATGTACGTATTATTATTTAAGTAGAAGTGCAATGCATGAATGTGAATAAAGATGGAGCATAGGATAAACGAGAGGTACACGGATTAAATAGTGTTCAGCGTTACTGAGGACAGATAGAGCAACTTTACCAAAAGCGGTTCTTTGCATGCATGCATGAATAAAATCCCGTTGTTAGAAGTCTATGCTTGGAGATCCGAAGATAAGTAGGTATTACAATAATTCTTATTTGATAGAGTCGGGTTAAGTTTAATCACCTTACATACCTAAATAATATTGATTATTCAAAGTTCAAATGAACTAATTATGGGTTAAGTCTGGTATTTATTGAATAGTGAATCTCTTAATGATAAGAAAATACAGTATTTACTCGAGTCAAAGCCTCCATCGATTCTAAGTCACCCCCCCCTCCAATTATCTACACTTTGTTGAGAAAAATAAAAAGTTGTGTAAAAGGTTAATCGCGATATCCGATACTAGGAAATTTTTTTAAAAAGTTTTAATGTGTGAGAAATAATATAAAATTAATAATTTATTTATTTTTTACCAGTGTTAAAAACTTTTAAATACATGCATGAACCTATAATTACTCAAAGCTTTAATATCATGTTTCGAAAATGATTCGTCACTCCCATTGTCACAGCTGACTTCGGTATTGATGCCAATGTCGCCATTTTCCTCATGATGTTGTCTTCCGTGCCATCCAATGCATTTCTTATGCAACATTTTTTTAAAAGAATGTTGAACACTTACAAGAACAAATTATATCATTTGGTTTACGCCATCGACGTATATGTTTCATCCGTATCAAATTTTCAGTGGCCGCTGCTGTGTTTCCGTTTTTTTTTTCTGCATATAAAATTGTCTCTTTTTTCATACTTGCAGCATAGGGAACTCGTTCTGATGCAACTACTGATATCTTTGATGCTCAGGTGATTAAAAGAAAGCGTATACAAAATAAGTTTCTTAAATACGAGCAGGCAACGATTTTTAGGATGTATTGAATACTGGAGATAAGCAGTGAAATGGGATAAGTCATCGATGCAAGTGGTCAGAATGGACGGTTACAGTTTTTTTTTGAATAGGGTAAAAACTCAATTTTTCCCATCCAACAAATGTTTTGCCTTCGATTCTAAGCTGCAACCGATTTTCAGTTGCGTTAACACTGGGAAAATAGTACGGCTTAGATTCGAATAAGTACGGTGAGTCAGTCACAACATACTTATATAGAACATATGAAGAGTCTCAAGAAAAATCTTATTTATTTCCGTGTTGGTGAAACTATTTCCGTCATTGTCTTGAATAAGAGTTTTATTAATAGGAAAATATTCTCTTAATGGCAAATATAATTAATGAACCTGTAATTTATAATATACATTTCTAAGAAACGAAAATGCAAAATCAGTGTAACTCAATCCGTATAACTGACACTCAATAAACAGACTGCTGAATTTTTAAAAAAAATTAACCGGCTCAAATATATCCGGTAAAAATTAATTAATGTGATATAAATCTCTCTAATATTATATCACAGAGGAGAACTAAATATATATGTATAATTTTTAGACTCTGAAATGCAGCTAAGAAACTGCAAAAATGCTTATGTTAATTAAAACAGTTTCGTCAGTGATCATTTATCAATTTGTGTATTGCTGCTACCAATGTCAAAATGAAATCGATAGATCTAATTTCAGTAACACGATCTAAATCGGAACAATCGTTAAATATATAAGATATTGAAGCATCTGTATTCTGCTTCACCGCATGGGAAAAGTGTTTATTTCTTTTTAAAACAGAAGAACCGTCATTTATCATTCTTGTAAATAATCGTTTTCCGATATTTATAGCAGATATTGTGAAATTCTAAGAACTTCAATTAACTATCATAAGAATATATTTTTCTAATTAATCTTTCGTAATCGATCATATTTAGAAATAAGCGACAACTGATCTCTGTGTGACAAACATATTTTTTTTTAAAAAAAGAATAATCTTTTTTTTATAATTTTCTGTGATTTACATTAATCATCGTCGTTGACTGTTTTATGGATGACTAATACAGATGATCAGTTCTAAAGGAATCATACTTTAGATTTAATAAGTTTAAGAGAATTATTTTATATTGCAAACAACAATTAAATTTTTAAAATATACGCTTAATAAGGATTAACTTTTGTGAATATTTTGAGTAGTTACTGAAAATGGAGCTATCGTTGAATAATTAAATGTAATTTTTAGTATAGAGTGTCAGGTTTAAATATTTTTATTTTAAGAATTACTTTTAAGAATGAAATATTTGAGTAATTATGAATGTAGCCTTCTACAGATAATGTTTATAAATTTCTAACTCATCTAACGCTTGAATTACAATTTATTTCAGAGATAAAAATTTTAAAAAAAGCTTTCAATTAATACAGTGGGTGATCAGTTAACGAACAAATCGGTTAACGAACACTTTCACGAAAGATTTTTGTGTTCGGATATATATAACGAACACATATTCGGATAACGAACACTTTCAAGAAAGATTTTTTTTTTTTGTGTTTGGACAACGAACACATATTCGGGTAATGAACAAAACGAATTCTAACGAACACTTCTTGGCTCTGAAAAAAAACTAATATTAAACATTTGCTATCATTTTACATACAAAATAAGATCACTGAAAGGAGAAATGTTTAAAGCATGCTTAGTATTCTTAATTATAAAATGAAACTTGAATCAACAAGGAATTTAAAGGCCATTCAATAATTATTATTATGACTAAAATCAATGCACACTTGAATTCTTGAATTTCAATATGAAAATCAATATTTTCTGACAGCTGATAAGTTATGGGTGAGTGGATTTGATGACATGGCGAATAAATTAAGCGAATTCTTAATTTCTTTAAATAGTGCAGACTATAAAATATAAAGGTGCCGATGACGTGCTACAGCCGTAAAAATACGTGAAATATGAGAAACGGACTAAAAGTCGTTTTTCATCTCTCCTGAATTATGTTGCTTACCTATTAAACTTCAAAGTTCTATTGAAAAAAAATTCTAATAGAATATTCGTACAAATTAGACCATCAGTTTTGGTTTTGATTTCATTCAAAACAGAAAATTATTTCATTTTGAGCGCTTCCCCCCCCCTCGTTCATTCCTCGTCCCCAAAATGTGTCTCCTTCTGACCAAGGGGAAGACGAAAGAGGACCAATGCCGACATCTGCCATTTAAGATCTTTTGAAAAAGTGGGAGGATGTCAGAGCAATGGTCTTAGAATGGCACCCAAACCAAGCTGATGTCAGTAGGGTTGGGGATCTTTACAACGACAATGCTATTAATTACTTCCGGAAAATCCTGAAAAAGAGAGAAAAGCAATCGACATTGGACATGTTTTTCAGCGCCCCATAAGCAAAAAATGGAGACTGATTAAATATGCAAGACTATATATATGTGTATGTATTATTTTTTTAAAAACTTACTAAGAAATTATACATTTTTTTAAAATTTAATTTTTAGGGTCTCCAGAACGAATTAATCGATTTTACATAGAAGTCTATGGTGAATCGATGATCGGTCAGTGGCGCACACAAGGGGGGAGGGGGATACTGGGTTCCGGACCCCCCACCCCAAAGCCCTTGATTTTTTTTCCGATTGATTATAATTCTATGTATATAATACGTAAAATTTAAGTAAGTATTTGTTATTATTATTAATGATTAATTTTATTAATTAATGCTAATTATTTATTCAATAATTCGTTTTTTACTGTATTTTGCTCCCGAAAATCGACAAAATCAAAAGGAGCATGATACAAGAATGGGGATCTTTCGACTCCGGCCCCCCCTTAAAAATTCCTGTGTGCGCTTCTGTGATCGGTTAACGAACAATTCGGATAGCGATCATAGTCTTGGAACGGATTATGTTCGTTAATCGTTGTATGTTGAAATAAAAACTGCAATTCTATGCTATATGCATTAAATACACTGGTGTTAAAAAATAAGAGAATTTGTATATTTTGTCGAATTCCATGAAGAGATTAGAACGAAATGCAAGATTTTGCTTCGAAACAAAGATACATATCTTTTGTGTTGAATGCGTAAGCGCATGCGTGTGTAGAGTCAGAGTTAGTGCAATGACAGGAAATATAAGCGCGCTTGCCATAATCTGTATTTCTATCACCAACATACCTTGCCAAATGTCTTTTTTTTAAGCAGTTGGTTAAATTGAAACTCAGACAGTAGACATGAGTATCCACCAATGTTTAGATGATGGAATGAGGTGGTGAATCGAGGTAGGCAAGAAGTAGGCCAATCTCAAATACAGATATGTAGATAATTCAATTTAACGCACAACATCGGGTTCAACTTATGGAAAAAGTTTCAGGATTCCGGATCCGTCGAGAGAAAGCTTTCGCATGGTCGTGAAAGACCCACAATGACCAGGGAAGGTTACCATTTGTCCATTATGGCAAGGCATAACAGGGATACTACAGCTTCACAGCTCTTTCTTGAGTTGTATACAGCCACAGGAACCCGAATTTCAAGGGTGACTATCTACAGAAGGTTTCATGAGAGAGGGCTGTTTGTAAGACCATTTGTTTGCATTCCACTCTTGTCTGCGAACAAGAGAGTCCGTTTAAAATAGAGCAGAGATCATAGATTGAAGCATGGATGAGTGGGTGACCCTTCTGTTTACTGAGAGATTAATCCCGGTTCACATTCTAACCAGTTATTCTCGTCTTAATTTCATGTGGAGAGAACTAGGAACCCACTTCCTGCCTTCCAATGTCCGAGAAATCGACCATTACAACAGCCGAGACTTGATGGTTTGGGCAGGCATCTCTGTGAATTTCTACATACACCCCTATGTATTTGCAAAAGGCACTGTGACTGCTGTTAGGTATATGGATGAGGACTTGGAGCCGATGTTCGCCTCTTCACGGGTGCAATTGACCCCGATTTTATTTAAATGGATGACAATGCGAGGTCCAATAGAGCTTATCTAGTCAACGAATTTCTGGAATGTGAGGATATTCACTGGAGGCATTGGCCAGTCAGATGTCCAGATCTCACCCCTATAGGGCAAGACTGGGATGCTCTGGGGTGGGCAAATCTAACTCACAACCCTCATCAGAGAGCCATCCAAATGCCTGAAACACACAGTTGCTGAAAGAGAGGGATTTATTGACACAGAAACTCATAAACTCCCTTATTCTCAGTATAAAACCAAGCTGCTAGGTCTGTATATCTGATAGAGGGGAACACTTCCCGTAATAACCAATTTGTTTTCTTCTATTGTACAACTGATGTTTCATACCTTCCGATTCCGATGGCTGGTAAGCACGATCATGTGTGTGTACTATAAATGTTGAATTGTTATTTTTTGCATTATTTAAACTCTATATACAGACCCAATTTCAATAATATCTGTCCAGGAGCTCTAGAGATAACCAAACAAATGTGAAAATTCTCTTAAGAATTATTATTAAAAGATATTAAAATAAAATTTAAAAATTCCAGTTAAAGCAAAAGCTATTTTAAGAAAGTAAAGCACTTTTGAAGATATTTCTATTTTTTTAAAAAAGAGTAATTTAATTATATAAATATTTTCGCAAAACATAAATTTAAATCCAGATAAATAAAACCGACTCTAAATGAACTGAAATGATTTGTAGCGTTACATAACTGTGTCAGCACTTTACTAAACTTTTTGTTTTTATTTTTAAACTTACTAATTTTTGGGGGGAGGCATATGAGTTTTCAATATTTTTTTATATAAAACTAGTTAATATTTTTTTTTCATACAGAGTATCCTAAAATCTCTTTTAATCTAAAGAAAAAAAATATTCCGTGTATTAGTGTTTCTTTTTTTTTCATTTTAAATTTTTAATTTTACTATTTGATTATAATTTGATTGTTTCTCCAGTTTTGATCTCTTTTGGGATTACTTTCGCTTAAGCCGTGTGATGATAAAATACCATGCCATTTTGTTCTTTGCCAAAAGAGTCTTAGGTACATTCACAGCTGGTTAAGGCTTATTTTGAATATAAATCATGTGAAAGATATGAATAAATATGCGACACAAAAATATAGATACTTCTATACAGCATAAGTATACATTACATACATTCGGCATATAGTGCGACAAGTTCCGTGAAAGACATTTCCAGGATTGGTAGATCGAAAGTTGTTACACCCGATTTCATGCAAGAAACTCAAAGAAGCATATAACTATCTCCTCATAAATGCTCAAGAGGCTTGTTTCATCAACAAATGAGCACTTCAAATGGGTCAGCATATAAGGTTAAACGATTTTTGCTTTTTAAGGTGTGACTTGGTATTCTTTGAACTACTTTCTTTCCTTATGTATTTAAAAATTATATTTTAACATTTTATGTAATGTTTCTATTCAAGAAAATGATCTGAGATGAAATTTTTCACATATTATTCACAGAATTTTAAAAATTTAAAGTTTTTGAAAAAAATTTGGGAAATTTTAAAATCCTACTCCTGTAATTTTCAATTTTTTGACCTGAATTTTTTGTAATATTCTTATGGATGTTATAAACAACTTTGGGGATCGATTTTACAATAACTTAATAAAAAATAAAATGTTGATATGCATGCTAAAAATCAACGAAAAAGCCAATATCTCTTACATTTTAAGTTTTTTAAAAAAAGTATTCAGTTTACAGCAAAATGGATCGCTAATTTTGTCACATGCTTTATACGCAACATACACGAAAGAAATGGAAGTGATTGGTAAATAGTTGTGGAAGAAGTAGCATTTTGAATGCACTAATGCTTCGAATAACACAAACTGAGAAAAACCACTTTAAAGTTTATAATTCTGGAAACAAAATTACAATAAGCTTAAATAAACTTAAAATACAAATTTAAGATAATACTTATATATTTTTCTTTAAAAAAAATGCATTTTCGTGTTATTTCAACCCATACATTTTTATAAATGATCAATTTTAAGAAGGTATTAATTGCACTCACACAAGAAAATTCAAGAAAAATGTTAAAAAAAAAATTTCTGCCAGACAGAAAGTTTAGTATTTTTCTTCACATAATATTGAAGTATTACATTTGTATGAAAAATATATTAGGAATAAGAACTAAAAAATTATGAACTTCTTAACATAAAATGCCTTAATTCAAAAATTTTACATGCACACATTTCACAAAGGAAAAAAAAAATTAGATTATTGTATTGCCTCAGAAATTATCTGCTTCATATATTACACATTCTTTTTGTATAGTTATTATTTCTCTTTATAAAACAGATTTTTTTATCGTAACGCTATTTTTAGCTTTTTTAAAAAGGGGGCGTGGCCGAATTGCCTAATTTGTTTTCAAATGAAGTTTTATTCAACTTCTAACTTTCTGACTTGCACAAATGATATATCAATCGAAAGATAATAATGCAAAGAATAAGATTATATATATAAAAAAACTAAAGGTCGGTCATTTTTGGGGTACTAAGTCCTCTTAATGTTTATTGAATAAAAATGTTATAGGAACTGAATCCAACGGGCAATGGTAAGAAATTTCATTATTGCTGGAGATTTATTAACATCTCTGTTCAACCTTTTGAATAAAATATTTGCCTCTGCTTGCGCACAGCTTAAATGAAAAATGAAGCCTTTTCAATTCCTACTATTAGTTCACTCTCTCCTATATATATATATATATATATATATATATATATATATATATATATATACATACATATATATATACATATATATATATACATGTATATATATATACATGTATATATATATACATATATATATATATATACATATATATATATATATATATATACATATATACATATATATATATATATATATATATATATATATATATATATATATATATATATATATATATATATATAATGTAATAATTCCCTCTAGTATCATTTTTATTAAGTCTTTGTACTAATATTCAAAATAACTTTAATTCTTTGGTTTATAAATAACATTGTAATCTTAATCGTAATCGGCTAGTCCGAAATCCCTGTTCCGCCCATTCTATCCAATCAGAACTACTATTACGTTAAAACCACTGCCGGTATAAAAGAAAACATCTTGTGTAATCGCACTATTTGTCCGCTTGTCTTCATCATGTAATCAGCCGGCTGCCGCGCATTCTGTGTTTGTCTTTGTATGTGTTTGTGCCACGATGCTTGCTTCTTGTTGTGTGTAATGCCGTCCCTACTTGATCTTTATGTGTTTCCAGATGTGAATAAACTGGATTATTGATTTGCATGAGTGCCTCTTCGATACTACAATACTCGACCACGTAACACAGGAAAATCACACCACCAGCCAAGCCCTACCTTTGGTTTGCCAGAGTAATAACATCCACTCGCCACGTCTAAAAGTTATTTTTACCACTCAACAGGATTATTGCAGAAGCATTTCAATGGTCGGCAGGATCCAATAGCCTGTTGTTTGTACGTTGGAAATAAATTAGTAAGTGAAGATAAAAAAGTTGGATAATATTTCAAGTAAAATTGTAATAAAAAATCTTCGTGCTTTCAACGCCCTGACAGGATTACAGGAGAAACAAAGGATTAACGTTCAACATCCGGGAAATCCCCGTTTTCCTACTTCACCTCAAGGCTTAAATCTTCCTGAACTGCAATAGTATGCATGAGAAAAAAAGAAGGGTTTCAAGTGAAAGTATTTTGAAAAAAATGGTGCTGATATGTGTGGGAGATTGTGAAAGAAGAAAAGTAAAAAAGAAAAGAAAATACAAATCAATCATATGAGAATTGATGATTTTATAGTTTTTTCAAGAGTTTACTGCATTAATACCAAAATTTTGATATTTTTTTACTTTGAGACTTTTATGTTGATACTATTTGATATATTTATGTGGTTTTAAGAATGATAAGATTTACTCTATTACAATAATACAATTTATCTGATATGAAAACGAACAACTTTTAATGTGTATAAAATGATAATGGTATTGAGAGCACTTAGGCTGAGAAAATATTAATAAATAAATAAAATTATAAGTAAATATTTACATAAGAGGAAATAATAGATCAGAAGGGTTTTGTAAGGATTGTGCATAGTGAGTACCTCAAAAAGGACTACAACTTTGACTGTCAAAATAATATTGCCTCCTAACTTGCACCTTTTTTTTGAGAATTAAAGCATAATATTAAAAAAAATCATAAAGAGTTTTAAAATATATATATTCTTTTTTGGTTGACTTACAGTTTCCAGTCTTGTGAAATTCTGTTTTTGAAGTTATTATGCAGTGTACTCGTTAAGAAGGAAAACTTGTCTTAATGATTGTGAAAGCGTGGGTCAATCTTTTAATTTGTTTTTTCTAGTTTGTTTTCACCCTCAGTGCTCTTGTAAATAATTTTGATCTATTTTTGGGAAAATTTATTTTCTCTATTTTAGGAATTTATATTTTTCAATTCATAGTCAATAGTAATAAGGTGGTGGATGGTTGTTTAAATATTTTTACACATTTTAAAATTATATTTTTGCCAATTTTTGAATATTTCTACGTTAATCTTTAAGTGAAGGGAATTTTTTAAAAAACAATGTTTATCTGAATATTTTAATTTAAAACTTGGTTGATTGATTTATTGATTGATTTAATATTAACGTCGCACTGTTCAGCTACACGAGGGCTTTTGGCGACGGACCACGTAATTTTGAACCATGGTCAAGTGACGTGGACGACACCTGATCTGGCACCCCCCTCTCCTAACTACCACACCACACCAACGGGAGGACGTTTCAGCTCTCGACAGATTTAACGTGCATCGCTGCCCTACACGGCGGGTCTTTAGTGGTACTGGGATCGAACTCGTGACCAGGCAAGCCACGATCCGATACCTATACCACTCGGCTACCGCGGCCACTTTAAAACTTGGTATCTCTCTGTAAGATACAGGAATATGTCAAGGACCCTGGCACACACACGCGTCTTACGGAGGGAGGAAATGTAATAATTCCCTCTAGTATCCTTTTTATTAACACTTTGTACTAATAATTAAAATAACTTTAATTCTTTGGTTTATAAATGACATTGTAATCTTAATCATAATCGGCTAGTCCGAAATCTCTGTTCCGCCCATTCTATCCAATCAGAACTACTATTACGTAAAAACCACTGCCGGTATAAAAGCAAAAATCTTGTGTAATCACTCTCTTTGTCTGCTTGTCTTCATCATGTAATCAGCCGGCTGCCGCGCGTTCTGTGTTTGTCTCATTTTACTACATTGTCAGGTTTATTATCCACGTGTTAGAAATAGACCTAACTTTTCAACATGGCTCTATTTTTTTTCTTTTTTTCCACTATGTCAAACATCTCTGCTGTACGGGAAATGTGGATCCATAAAGCATTGCAAACCCTAAATCGCTGGCCTAATTCAGCGACAGCTTTAGAAATCATAATATGTTTCCAGTTTAGTCCAAAGACTTTTTTTTGTACCTACATTTGTTGAGTCTCATGAAATCAAATTTCTACTTTCTTTGGTATTGTCGGTTTTAGAACTTTTTAACTGTTATTTTATTATACTGTACACACACACACACACACACACACACACACACACACACACACACACACACACACACACACACACACACACACACACACACACACACACACACACACACACACACACACACACACACACACACACATATATATATATATATATATATATATATATATATATATTTTTCAAAAAACTTACAACGATAATGAAATACTTTCTATTCATCCATTCAAGTTCAAATACATTTTTTAAAAATGTAGTGAATGATACTTGATGCTAATAAAGTGTTTTCTAATATTAATTCATTAATTAAATTAAAGATAATAATAAATAGAAACAAAAATAATATCCCAACACCATATATACACTGCTGGACAATTGCTAAGGACGGATCACAAATTGCTATGTAGCATAACATTAAGCGAGACATGAGGCCTAGCAGGATAAAAAATATAGTTGCCGCACTGTTCCGACATTAGAATAAAGAATATTTATTGTTCTGGAAAGTACAAAAGCTGTGAAACATCTGAAAGAAAAAAAAAATGTTCATTTGATCTGCGTACGGAGAAATGGAACAATGCATCTAAAAGTCAGCAGGCACCTTAAAGAAAGGTATCAGTACGGGATATGTCCACCGTGGAGTGTGATGCAACATTCCACACGTCGTACCATACTTTGCACAACGTTATCCAGCAGCTGTTGAGGCAATCTATCCCATTCCTGTGTGAGTGCACGGATGAGGGTGTTCTTGTTTGTCGGAGAATAGTTTCGACCAGCAACTTGCCTCCCCAAAGCATCCCACACATTTTCGATGGGGTTTAGATCTGGAGAACGCGCTGGCCATACGAGACGTTGAATACCCTCGCTGTCTAGACAATCCTGAACAGCGAGTATTCGATGACATGTTGCGTTGTCGTCCATAAAAACAAATTTATCACCGACAGCACCACGGAAAAGACGAACATGAGGAAGTAGAATTTCATCAATGTATCGTTGGCCCGTCATAGTCCCATTCACAACCACATGTAGGCGCGTGCGGCCATTGATCATGATGCCGGCCCACACCATGATACTGAATGTCGGATATCGGTCCTTTTCCTGGATATTTTCTGGACAATAAGCAGTACCACTCTCGCGCCAGATCAGTTGGCGTCTACAATCCGATGACAGACTGAACCAACTCTCATCTGAGAATAGTACGCATGCCCTGTCCTGTTCAGTCCAATTGTGATGCTCACGACACCATTGCAAACGGGCAGTACGGTGCTGTCTGGTCAATGGGACACACACAACAGGTCTGCGTGCATATAGTCTTCCTCCCCTCAAACGTCTGGCAACAGTTTTTCGGGAGATCTGCTTTCCTGAGGCAGCAAGAAACATACATATTTATATTAATTGCAACTAAAATAAAGTTTTTTTTGTTGACCGAAATAGGAATTGACTTAATTTTTTATATTACTTGTTTTTATTTAAATGGTTACTTGAAGATGGAAAGATCCTATGAATGGTCGACGTTAAATCCTCATTATTTAATGTAAAAACTATTATATCCTTTAAAAGCGTGCGGCTCAAACAGATTCTTGAACCTATATTTTTCGAGTCCTTAATGGTACTATATACAGATAACTTTTCCAACAATTGTGCATGATTAGAGATGCATGGATGATGTCCTCGGTTCCAAAATGACAGTTCAAGTTACCATACCAGAAATGAAACCATGACCTATTTGAAAGATCTTTTAGCGATTGACTCAAAGAATTACTGAATTTAGTTATCTCATTACTCAGATCTGAGAGTCCTTGAATTGTCCCAAGAGAATATTTAAAGAATTAAGTTTATGAAGACAATACTCACATAATGGATTATCTGAAAATTTGCTACAATTCAAAGTATTAAAGAAATTACTCCAGGCATTTTGAAATGCATTTCTCTAAATATGTGTAAGAAAATTCAGGATTGCTTCCCAGAATAGGGAGGAGGGCATTTTTAACACTTATTATTAATTAAGTTCAACATTTTTCTATATTAATTTATTAGTGCTTTTAACCACTAGCGCACAAATAATTATTTAAAAGATCGTTGTTTTTATATAAATAATTTACGAATTGTCAGTACAGAAGCTTTAAGAACACCCTATATAACGCTTCGGATTTTTCTAACCTATTATACGTTTGACTGTTTTAAAGAAACTGAGATTCTAATTCGAAATAAAAATTAAATTTAATCTATCTGAAGTAATTGTAAAAACTTGTTTAATATGCTTTAAAATGTTTTAAATATAACTAACTGCAAGGACACAAATAAAGATAAAATATTAGTGCATTTAAACATGACTTATTTTAGTCCTTTCAGTTCCGAAACTATAAGAGGAGTACAATTACAGTAATTAAGGATTTAGTAAATTAAGTAATCCAACTAATCACAATTTGCTAATTCTGGGGAAGAGGGAAGTCCCCTTTTTACTACATAAGGAGAGTGTTTAAAGAGAGTTTCATCCATCCGACGTCGTCTGAGATGACTTTTCCCTAGTACAAGTGGAATAAATTTCTATTCAGCTGAAAACGCATCTTATACTCGGCCATTTTATGAATAATACTCCTTACTTAAACTCATTAAAATTCTACTCTTTCATTATTTTAATCAGCTTAAGTAAAATTTTCCGAGATAGTCTAGCTTACATTACCGTCCTATTTTAAACAACAATGAGCTGTACTTGCATGTTGGAATTATCAGTCATTTCTCAGAACGTGTTTTGATAGAAGAAATCCTACAGTCACATCAAATAAGCAATTTTGAAAGTTCATACTTTCTTAAATGCTAATTATCTCTTGAAAATTGAAAGCTCTTTATAGGAATCTAACTACAATGGTGTTCAAAATTAGGAGAATTTTTAGACTTTTTCGATTATCTCTAGGACTACTGGACAGATTGCAACGAAATTTGGTATGTATACAGGACTGATATAACAAAAAAAACCCCATTCAACAGTTGAAATACGAACACATGATAGAACGTAATATTTATTGAAGTCGGAAAGTATGAAACAGCAGTTACAGGCACCGTGAATTTATACTGGGACACAAAGGAATTTATAAGTTTCTTTGGCAAATCATTCCCCTCGTTTAGCAACTTTGTCTTCTGACCGATGGTTCCCGGAGGAATGTTGAGAGTTGTAATTGGCCTCCTCTGAAATTTCCTGGCGTGGTTTATAGAGATGTGGTCAGGAGATCTAACTGGCCAGTCCATCCGGTGAATATCCTCACTTTCCAGAAATTCCTCGACCAGATGAGATATATGTGACTCGCGTTGCCAGCCATTAAAAAATCAGGACCAACTACACCCATGAAAAGTCGAACAAGGTACTCCAATACTTCATCCCTATACCTCACAGCAATCACAATGCCTCTTTCAAAGACATGGATGTGTAAGTGGACACCCATCGCAGACCGTTGTCGAAGATTTGTGTCGAGAAAAATCCGGTGTCCTGAAACTTCTTCCATAAGTTGAACATGACGCTGGGTGTTAAATTGCATTCTCTACAAATCTGGATTTAAGACTAGCCTTGATCAAGCCTACCTACATTTTCCCACCTCATTTCATCATCTAAACACATTTGTGGTTACAAATTTATACTATTTGAATTTTAATTTAACTGATTGCTGCAAAAACACCACGGAATTCGATAAGGTGTGCTGGTGAATGAAATACAGATTTGAACACGCACGTTTATAAATCTTATTACTCGAGAAGCTATGCTCTCAAATACACGTATAGCCTTACGTATTCAATACACAAGATATGCCTATTTGTTTTGAAGCCGTACTTTTATATTTCGTTCAAATTTTTTCATAAAATTCATTGATATGAAAATTCTCTTAACTTTGAATACCAGTGTAGAGAGTATGCGGGTGATATAAAATAGTTCCTATTGCTAATAGTTATCGTCAAATTTATTAATAACGCTTTAGTTACCTTGTATTTTTTGGCATTTAAATACATTTTGTATTACAGTTTTTCTCTCAACTCCATGAAAAAATTTAGATATATTTCAATAATATCGCATTGGTTTTGATTTATACTTCACTTTTTTTTATACAGCAGTGATAGGCCGTAGTATCCGAAAAGTTTACGAGTATCATACCAATAAAATTCGAGTCAAGGCTAAGGTTCGAAACTTTATTTGAAACTAAAAAAGTCTATGAGGAATAACGAGGATGTTATTTTTTAAATAAAACTTGGCTTTAAAGTTTTTCCATGAATAAGATAGAAGTTTGGCAATGGAGGCATCAAATCAGATAACAGCTACATCGATCGACCATGTGTCGCGCGGGATTACAAGAACAATTGTTTAAGATCAAATAGCTTAGTCTGGTATATTTGTGAAAAAACAAATATTACTTAAATTATAACGTTGAATAATTACTAAGGGGCATATTATCAATGGTCAATACAGCACTGTATGTGCTACATTATCTATCAATCAAAATTCCTGAACACCTTTTTCTTTCTGTTCTTTATCTTAATAGCTGAAAATTCTGTTATATATTGTTACGTATATCGGTGTTCAAGGATTTTAAGCTGTCAGTCTCAAAGAGCAAGACAACTCCTCAGAAGCCATGAAAATTTATTGTAGAAAAATAATCCTTGAAATACAGGATACAGCAGCAAAAATTCACTCAATATATCTCAGAAGGCCTTCACACCTTCTACGGCGCTCAGACATAACTATCAGTGCCTAAAATATAATTACTTTAAAAATTATTCACAATCATTCCCTCGTCCTACAGCCGAATTAGCAGAAGTAATCACTAATCAATGGCGGACTCATCAACAGCCAATACAATACTAGTTCTTCAATGGTAAAAACAATACAAACTCTTCAATGGTCAAAACAATACAAACTCTTCAACGGTGAAAACAATACCATAAATCAGTTTCGACGAGTAACTCTCTATTTAAAGACTCTGTATGGATTTTTCTCAAAAAATTTCTCACACCACAGATTGTGATATTAGTAGATTTCGTCAACAATTTTCAGAAGAATCCATATGGTCTCCAAATCGCCAAAAATGATTCCATTTTGGCTCTATCACTAAATTTCCATTGAATTCCCATTATAATGTAAGGAACGACGTTGCTTGCGAATATTACAATTTTAGTATAAAATAAATACAACAGAGAGAGTAATATTAACGTATTACACATCAAGATATAAATTACTTGCACAATGTTATGCATTCACTTATACAAAAATCATAACGATACTATAATATATATTTAAATAAGTTATAATAGAAGTATTGATGTCTCATTTGCAGATTAAACTGTTGCTGAATGCCTATTAAATTGTTGAAGAATTTTTCTTATATAAGTAGCATAAATACTATTTATGAGAGATATCAAAGTTTTTATAAACATTTGCTGGAGCCTTTCAAGTTTTGAAAGTCTTCTGTAATTTGATGTGAAATATTGAAAAAAGTATATTTGATTACCTTTAAAAAATCAAATATTAATAAGAAATCCCTTCATCAATAAGAGATAACTTTTGAAGTCTTAGAAGAATGATGTATAAAAATTTCTTAATTTTTCTGTTTATTTACATACTCTATCTAAACATTTTCAATGTGTTCTTGTGACTTGAACTTTATCTTTAAGTATCGTTTACCCTTCAGAAACGAATTATTTCTAATTACACGAACGTTAAAGTACACTCTTTTTATCATCACAGCGTTCAAGTACTTTAGAAGCGTTGCCACTTTACATCTTCGACAGCAATAAAAAGTTTCTTCAAGAAACAACGTTTTAGAAGAGTTTTCAAGATGCGAGAAAAAAAAGACTTTACGCATTCAACCGTGGCTCTTGAGCTAAAATTGATTTTTACAAGTTTCCTATGCATGTTTAATGCAAGGTTCTACTTTTAACAAGATTTTTTTAACACTTCACACATTCTTTAGTACTTGTCCGAAGGCTCGAAATGAAAAGAGGCGGCCTGAAATGAAATATTTAACTCTCTCTCACATTCTGATGCTTTTTTTCTGAAAAAAAATCATGTTTCAGCAGATATTGGGGATATTTTTTGTGCTTTTACATTGATTTGCTTGTCGCTAATTTGTATTTATATATATTTTAAAAAGTAAACGGTCTTATCTCTTTGGGATCAATTTAAAAAATTTTGTTAAGGAAAACTGTAAGAAAAGACGTAAAAATTTTTGATAAAAACTCTTAGCCATTATTTGGAATTAAATTAATTGTTACGTATTTGCAATTTTATACAAATTTGAGTTTAAAACGATTAATTTTTTAATTTTATATATTAAAATTATAAACGTTTATGCAATATTATAATCCACTCTACACGGTGCTTGTTTAGTGACACCAGGACTCAAACTCATGACACGTCAGCTACGAGTCCGGACCGTACCCACTAGGCTACCATGGCCTTGATTAAAGCACGGCATTTAAAAAGTTGTAATTTTGACAATTTTATTCAGTAATATTTTCCACATCTGTATAACAGGAATGCCATTATAGGGAAATCATACCTATTCTAAAGATTCATTTAATTTTACTCGAGTGATACATCTTAGAAAATAGTACTTCCCTTCATAGCGAGAGTTTCAGTGCTATGTAGCGCCTACAAGTGAACACAGTTGATTAAAATGAACCTGAGCATTAATAATATATATATATATATATATATATATATATATATATATATATATTAGTATAAGTATAAATTTATAGTTATTGCAATAAGTTTGTCTAGAAATATTAAATTAATTAGGGGTAGAATTCAGAATAATACAGGTACGAAATATTGAACGAGACTTAATTGCCAAGGCGAAATATTTCGTTAGACAAGTTGTGCTGTAGAACATTTAAGGAGCATAAACATTTAATTAAGTAATGTTTAGTTGCAATAAATATAAAGACTCTTGAAAGCTGAGTGGAGTTGGGGGATATTAACGAAGTATCAAACGGTTTATAGAAGAGTAAATAAATTATACGTAAGTGACAAATTACTTAATACGCTAAAATGAAGACGAAGCTCTAAAGGATAATTTCTTTCCGTGTGAAAGTTTGAATAATTTATGATCTTAATCAATGAATTCCTTACTTTATATCAATTAATGGGATTTTGTATCTGTTTATCGTCTTTAAGCTTAGTGTTGAGGAATTTAGCGTCATGAGAATAATTATACTTCAGAGTATAATTCGTTACTGTGTTTATTTTCATTTTCACATTAATATCTGAATCCTTAAATAACTGTATTTGCATGTTCAATTGTATAGAAAAGTGGTGTATTGAATACTAAGTTATAATTAGTTTAAAATAAAATACTTTGCTTTTTGAAATCTGATAATATTATAGATGAATTGTTTATTTTGAAATGTGCTCAATTTTCTATTGATGATTACATAAGTTTTAATTATGCAAAGGGTGTTTTTTTAGAGGTACAAAACTTTAAATTGCAATAAAACAACGATGTATTATTCGATTGACATGAATTTTTTTTATTCGAAAGATAATCTTGTGGCATTACATTTTAAATATGATCAAGCAAGGCGTACATTCGTCGAATGGTCCCAAAACGAGATTGCCGTTGTTCCCGATTTTCATAAGCGAATTTTGTTTAGCGATGAAGCGCACTTCTGCTTGAATGGCTACGTCAACAAACAAAACTGCCGCATTTGAAGTGAAGCTAATCCACAAGTGTATGTCGAAACACCGTTACATCCAGAAAAACTGACTGTTTGGTGCGCTTTATGGGCTGGTGGAATCATTGGTCCGTACTTCTTCAAAAACGATGAAGGCCACAACGTTACAGTCAATGGTGATCGGTATAGAGCAATGATTACTAACTTTTTCATTCCTGAATTGAACAATCATGATGTCCAGAAGCTGTGGTTCCAACAAGACGGCGCAACTTGTCACACAGCTCGTGCCACAATCGATTTATTGAAAGACACGTTTGGTGACCGCCTAATTTCACGTTTTGGACCTGTGAATTGGCCTCCAAGATCTTGTGATTTAACACCGCTAGACTATTTTCTGTGGGGCTATGTAAAGTCATTGGTCTATGTGGATAAGCCACACACGCTTGACCATTTGGAAGACAACATTCGCCGTGTTATTGCCGATATACGGCCACAAATGTTGGAAAAAGTCATCGAAAATTGGACGTCCAGATTGGACTACATCCGAGCCAGCCGTGGCAGCCATATGCCAGAAATCATATTTAAAATGTAATGCCACAAGATTATCTTTCAAATTAAAAAAATTCGTGTCAATAGAATAATACATCGTTGTTTTATTGCAATTTAAAGTTCTATACCTCTAAAAAAAACACCCTTTATTTGGTTGGATAATAACTAATACAGTAATATTCAACTGTAATAATAGAATAATGCTATAAAATATTTTGAACGCGATTGCTAAATTAATAAAAGTAATTACAAATTTAATTTTAGTATATATATATATATATATATACTTTTATACATACACAGAGAGAGAATGTTTATTGTTGTCGCACTGTAATGCAATGTGAGGACCATTGGCAACGGACATCGTAATTTTGAGCTACAATCAATGGCCGAAGGTGATACCTGAGCTGGAACGCTACCCATACATATATAGAGAGAGAAAGAGAAAAAGAGACAGAGAGAGGTAAAGATACATAAGAGATCTTAAATAAAATATTCATAAAGTATTTCTTCAATTCTAGAAAATATTAAAATAAAATGCTTGTATATGTGAATCTTTATACATCTTACTCATTACAACTTATAGTTAAGAAATAAAAGAAAAATCTCGTGAATTATTTGTGATGATAATGTATTGAACTGATATCATTCCAACATGTCCATTTATCAGTAGAAATCTACACTTATACCTAGAATTACCTTTTGTCACTAAAGAAATCAGATAAATTTCATTAAAACAGACCAATATCATGATCATTACCACTTCCTTTTGGTAACAAAGGTTTTTATTTCCAAAATTTGTTCTGCTGATTCCTGTAAAGCTCATAAAGTTTCATAAATTTAAACGAATAATTTATATTTAGGGAACCGTCATATTCATTTGATATATTAGGTGGTTGATCGCCTTTCAAATGAAGAAAAACGTTCATGGAATTAACAGGAAAATAAAAGTAATTTAAATAAATAATTCGATTTAAATGCCGACATTGTCGCTATTTTTTTGCTTTGGTTTATCGTTTTTTTTAGTAATTTATTGTGTTGAATCTAATAAACTTAAATCTAATTAAATGTATTTTAGGATTAAACTTAACTCTCTCTTAATTGTATGTGTTGTGTTTGCGTTGAGTGTTGTGTGACAACTTTTATAATATTCTTAATAATCTGTAGGAAATCAACAGGATTTGGAGAAGGACGTAGTATTAATAATAATGTATACTCTATCCTGCATACTTTATTGTTAAGACTTTAGCCCTTGATCTTCCGCATTATGATTTACTTCAGTTTTTTCATGCAATATATTTTTTTTTAAATTACTACATTGAAAATTGAGGAATATACATAAAAATTACTCAACTTTGGGAAATTTAACCCGTTAGAGCTAATTAATTAATTAAAGATATTCAACTGTAAAATTAATTATATACTCTGTTCACTTAAAATAAATAATCAAATCGTTTTCTAAGGTCTTCATTAACATACAAAAAAGTAAGACACTTACCTTTTGGCATTAACTACTTTTTCAAAACAAAAATGACAATCATCACAATCCGATCAAAATGTCAGCTGAACAAGCAACTTCTGCTATGAAACTATTAGGCTTCGCCGCTAAAATACTCATCATAGAACCCGTGCTGCCAAATATCTTGAAAGAGGGGATTTAAAAGAACATTCTTGCTAAATATCGTCAGAGTATTCGTAAAAATGGTTATTCTATGTAATTTTTAAGTGAGTGGTACTTATAAGTACCGTCGGTAGATAAAGGGTTATGAAATTAAGTGGTATATTTATTAACAATGAAATATTATAATTGTGCTTAAAATAATCTTAAAAATACTAATAAAAAAGCTCTTTTTTAACTTTTTCCAATATTTTTTTCATCAGTATTAATTTGTGATTACTGTTAAATCGATAAATATATTCTATTTTGTTTTATTTCATATAATTTACAGCACTCAATCAAATGTATTTTCATAGATATATTTCAAATAGATATCTTACTTAACTGTGCATTTAACTGAATGAATGCAAATCGAAGCAAACAAAAAACAGTATTTCAAATCATCGTTGTCAAGCCCGTACCTATTATGCGCAAAAAGTATAACTTTGAGATTTGAGACTTTAAAATATATTTATAGACAATATTCTGGCTGAAGAGAGTATGTAGCATATTTTTATCGACAACATTCTTCTGTATAATGCTTAGAAACACATAATAGTCTTTAAAGGAAAATTTCGTTGATAAACTAGTCCTAATAGTTAAAATGTCAAAATATTCAAAAAGTGCACATAGCACAAATTGATTTGACAACGACGAAAAGTAAGAATTTTAAAGCAGTTCAACAAAAAATAAATTGTCATGTTAATGAGAAATACTCTAACAAACCAAATTAATGTTAAATAATGTATTAATGATTGATTTACTCTTTATGAACTTGCATTTAAATTTACCAACCATTTTATTGTTTCATATAGCCCTTCACATCAGCAAATTACCAGTATAAAAGAAGTAAGCAATTAAAAAACTTTCAATAACACATTAACGAAAAACAAATTTCTGGTTAGTTTTAAGAGGAAAACCTAGCGAGATAATCTGATACAACTGTATCAGGTTATCCGGTTTACGTATTGATATAAAAGAGGTTCTTAAAATATACAATGTTAATTTTTTCATATTTCGCAAATTGTTGAAATTGTGCTTATAAGTTTCCCAATTTAAAAAATAAGCTTTTATGTAAAGAAAATAAGATATCAGAAGATTTTACCAATACGACATGACGATCTAAATGTTCTACAACAATAAATATATGACCTTTTCCAGAATAAGTTACCACAATAACTTATATCTTCGGAATTAAAGCTCATAATAACATTGTACTTATATCAATACCGAGAATACCAGCTTTCTTGAAATATTAAGTTAGTGTCATGAATTCAAAACTCACTTCTGGTTAATTGATGAATATGTATCTCTACCATAAAATAAGTCATATATTGAGATCATTAAGGATACAATAACAGAACACATAGAACAACTATATCTTAGTGGCATTTCGAAAAGTCTTGATTTGTGGTTTAAGAAAATTATTGGAACAGCAGAAGGGATTATTTGATATTATACCTTATAGTCAAGAAAAATAAGTATTTAACTAAAGAATAAGATTATTCACTAGGATTTTCAGAGAAACTAGTAGTTAGTTAAAAGGTTTTAAATAATTTAAACATCCAGTTAAACTAGTTTCAATTTTCTTTTGCTATTATATGTAATATTGCTTCCTGAGAAATGGTAAGGAAAAGGATTTTGTTGAAACATATGTCTTTATATCAGAGATGTGAAAATGGAAAGAAAAGGAATATCTTCAGGAAATTAGCAGATAAACCCTCTCATTTGCATATACTTTTAAAACTTTTATGTTAAAAATTTTTTTTTTCTAATCATTCCTTAAATTGTTCCATAAATATTAAAAATAATCCGGACACTTTGAATTAGATATTACGTTTCTTATTTAGTATGCAGCTAATCATTACTCTATGTAGCCAAGACATAACTGCGTTTATGAATGAAAAAAGGTCATTTTTCAAGTATTTATGAGTAGTACTCGAGTACAGTTCGAGTGCAATTGTCGAGTATTTTTTTTTTATGAAGATCTTCGTTTCATTTTCTGAAGTCAATTTCTAACGAAAATCTTAGATTGATTGAGAAAATCTTTAGAACAAAACTTTTGTTAAAAAAGTTTTTGACGGGTTCTATCCACGGAACTTCTACTAATCCCCTTGTGGAAATTTTTTGTTTAACTGTGATTTCAGTTTAAAAACCACTTCCCGTAAAGATGACTTACTTTTATCCTTATGTAAATGGTATTGAAACCCATGCATTGGGGTGTATGAGGTTAATCGGGAAATTTTGGAATAGTAAAAAGCGTTTTGTGACTAGGAAGTAGAGCGGAATGAAGTTAATATTTACACTTGCAAGCATCCGGAGTAGTGGTAGGTGGATTTGTACTAAGTGTTTGTTGTTCGAGAAGGAGTTGTCCTAGCAACTACGAGCAATTCCAAAGATAAGTCTTTTTGAATAATCTTATAAGTTAGATTAAGCATTATAGATTTAAAATTACTCCCAAAGTTAAGGAATAAGTTAGCGATGCTGACTTCTGGGCCGTAGGGCCTGGGTTCGAATCCCGGAGAAGGCATGAATGATTGTAAAAAAGTACAGTGCCTTCGTGGTATAGAGGTACACTAAATAGCCGTCGAGCCACAAGTCCTCTCGTGGGGTTGGTGAAAGGAGAGGAGAGGGGGAGGCTCCTACCATCCCTCTGGGTGTTCTCCCTCAAAATTGGGGTGGAAACGAGCCAAATCTTACTGTCACCAGCATGAAGTTCAAAGCTACGGAAAACGACAGGCGTACAATTTAGCCATTTGCTATGATAAATTTTGTAGGCCTAGATATGACACTGTCAGACAGGCGGCATTAGGGACATTAAGAACAACAGGTATAAGTTGTAAATTGTTCATTAAGGTATCCGACTACATACAACTTTTTTTAAAAAAATGGAGATAGATTTTTTCGTAGTTTTTAGATTTATTTAGTACATTTTAAGAAAAAAGGTTAAAATTAAGAAGAGAAACATAAATTATTACTACTAAAATGGAAAAGAATGGGTAAACATTGACAAAAAACGACATATAAACGGGGTCCGCTCTGTACAAATAGTAAATGAACAAATTCTCAATTTTTCAATTTTGATGTGTTACTTTGCTATTCCTTTTTAAAATGACCTTCAGAACAGGAGATATTTTAATTTTTACAAAAACTAGAGCACTTACTCTTAGCTACCATATGAAATTGCTTAAAAAAACACAGTGATTTATTCGCATAAAGAACTGTAAATTTTGTAATAAAACAGCGATTGATAAATCTGAAAATCAAAACACTTCTACTGTTATGCAGAACATACGCACAAAATTTCAGCATATTATTTTAAAAAACTTTTTGAGTAATCGCTGTCCCCGTTTGAACTTTTCGAAAAAAAACACATTTCGAGTAAAACGCATTTTAAAGTTTGACATCTTATGTAAATTATGGCATCTGCTCTTACTAAAACACTTGTAGTTTTTATTCTAGAGAATGGAAAATAAATAGCTTGGTATTTTTATGAAGCTAATAAGATCGCCTTTGAAAAAAAATCATAAAAAATTGTCATTTTTTTAAAAAAATCATTTTAGGGTAGTTGGATAACTTAAGCGTTAGATCTAAAATAAAAAAGTAACTTTTTAAAATCATGTCTGCTTCTTCTCCAAACCCTCTTACACCTATAACCTCCGAGTGCGACAAGTTTTAATATTGTTAGTTTATTTCAGTTAGATAATTTCTCTTATTCTAATACTTCATTAAATTAATCATGATCACAAATGACACAATTAAAGTTTTCTATTGTTTATTGCTTATAAGCTCGAATCCAGAAGTCACTAAAGATTCACCGTGCAAAGAGGCTGAAGCCTATTAAATCTCACGAGGTTGAAGAATTTCATGTTGTCACGGTAACAATAAGGCCCATTTAAAGGTTTTAAGACAAATTTAAACAATAAATAACTCTTTCAAAATAACAAATTCTTCCTTTGCTACTCTTCCGATCAATTAGAGAGCTAATAATTATCCCACATGCTTTGGAAAACATTACTACATAAATCCCTTACTATTCTTAATTTATTGCATTAATTCGCAGTTTTTGCTTATATCTACATTCGTTTTAAATTTATGCAGTTAGAATAATTGTCACAAGGAGGTATAATACTTACAGTCCCAGGAGGTCTCTCTATACACTTTAAACTATTTATTAATCCATGTAAAGTATTATGATTTTTAATAGACTTACCCCCTGAATAGCATAATTTTATTTTGATGGTATTTGTTTTATTGAACATACTATATTACTCTGTTATTGAAAATCTTTCAAGAGAAAAATTAAAACGCTAAGCTCTACGCTGCTCAAAGGAATTGTTTATCAAAATAAATTCTAAATTAATATAACACCCTGTAAAATAAGCAATATATTCATAAAATATTTTGAAGTATTATTTTTTAAACCACAGCCTAAAATTGAAGAAGTTTTCCACTGATATCAAGCAATCCCTTCAAGTAAGGCTTTTTAATAAATTCAGTACAGATTTTTTATAGCCTCTAATAATCTAAATATATGTTGATTTTAAAGTTATTTTACAGTTGAATCTATTTGTGAATCTATTGTTGAATCTATCTATTAAGCATGAAGAAGAAAATTGATTATTTAGCAAAAAACCATTATTCTTATCGTTCTTTTTAAGAAACATCATATAAACATGATACCTAGTTTCATTTGTAATTAACGTCATAAGAAAGTTCCACGAAATTTTATTTTTTTCTTCAAAACATAGTTTGAATCATAGTTACTTGGTATTAATTAAACTTAAAAATATTTTATTGTTATTTAACATGAACATTTTTGTCCTAAAGTTTTTTTTTCCTTTAAATGTCCTGAGTGCATCCGTTAGACGCCAATAATTATTCTTTATGGCCTACTCTAAAAGAATTAAACAAAAAATTAAATATTTCTAGTTTTTAAAGTTGAGACATTTTCTGATCGCTTTCGTAGTTTTTGGGGAGAATTGGCATACGGCTGAAGGAACTAAGATTGAATATTATGGAGATTTCGATTTTCAAACCACGGTAACAATAAATTTCCCAAGCATGTTTACCAGGGAAATAAATATATCATATTTTGTCACAAACTTATGTAAACTAGAAAACCTTTTAAACCAAGAGCAATAAAGAAATTTAAAGTAAAAATCTAAAAATATATACAAGATTCTATTTTTGGAAAATTAATTATAAAATCAGGCAATCATCTAATGAAAATGCAGTCCAAAGTAAAAAACTTGAGACTTAGTGGTGAAATTCTTCAAAAGTTATATTTCAAAATTTCCCTACAGAGAGCCTTGGAAAGTAAAAAAAAATTAGTATCAATTAATAAAAAATGACAACGATAAACCCTCATCTGCGTGTAAGAACTCATTATAATTATTTATGTAATTTTCAGAAAGGAAAATCCAGCACCACTATAAAAACTCTTTCCAAACAGGACTTTTATAGACAAAATAGTTGATTTTGTATTTATTTATGAAATATCTTGCGTTTAACCCACTTTGTATTTAAAGAACCGTTTTGAGATTCAGGTGGTTATCAAAATATAATAGAACCACCTTATATTTATAAAGAATCCTTTATTAGTATGATGTAGGGTCGTCTTTGGCACGTAATACAGCTTGGATTCGCCTAGGAATTGATTCATACTAGTGCTAAATAGAGTTTAGAGGAATATATTGTAATATTCTTTATTTAGATAATGTGAAAATTTCTGGAGAGATTCCGGTACAGGATATCGATTCCATATTTAAAGCTCTAAAATAGACCATAATGGTTCAATTAGATTGAGGTCAGGTGACTGTGCGGGTCAAGATAGATATTGAACCTCTTCCTCGTGTTCATTACACCATGATAGGACAAGTTTCGCTACATAAGTATGCGCATTATCATTCTGGAAAATAAAATGGATCAGGACAGCTGAAATTTTTCGATACTTCTCCCTAGTGATCCTTCCTTGCAGAGTTATGATTGGTCTAGAAGAGAAACATGACTCGGGGCTGCTATGACAGAACCACCTCCAGGCTTGTTTGTAGGAAGGAGACAATCACTATTATGCTTGTGCAGTTGTCCTTCAAACGTGCATCCGTCCTATTGTAGAAAAATGTGAAAGACGATTCGTCAGACCATTTTATTTTTTCCACTTATCAATTGACCAGATGTTGCGAGTATGACACCACAGTAAACGACGTTCGGCATTAACATCTGTAACAAGTGGCCTGGGAATTGCTGCTTTCTGTTTATAAAGGTGCCTTCTAGCTGTACTTTCGGACTAGGGATATAATCCAGATGCCAATTAAACTGTGGCCAATGTTGCTGTAGTTGTTCTGCTTTTAGATATTACAATCCACTTTAATACTCGTCTGTTTCCTGCATTGTGTGAGCACCTCTCTCCGTCTACTATTTTCCTTTGCCAAGCTTGTCTATCCACGTTGTTTGTATGCTGTCATGACTTTAGACACCGTGATAATTATCATACTCTAATCAACAAGTTTTTCTGATAACTTGTTGCCAAAATTAAATAAAATATATTTTAACTATGCCTTTATTTTTGTGGAGAAAGACAACTACTTTTTTAAAAATACTTTTTCAAGAGTTAATTTTTGTTTCAAAGAATGTATAGAGTTATGGATGATTTAGAAGGAAAAATATCGATTTTAGAATTTAACTTTGATTTTGTGATAAAAATATCGTCCTTAGAACTAATTTTCTTTAATCTGCTATGTAAAAAACTTCGTTTATATAGTATTAGAACAAAAACTTAAAAAAGTAATAGTCCCAGAATAAAAATGTTCATTAATTATACCACATTTTATATATATATATATATATATATATATATATATAGTTAGTTCCTAGAGGAAAACAAACTTAAAAATGCACGAAAAATTGAAATCCCATTTTTACAAGATTAACACATATATGCATTGGTACTGTGTCCATATTGTTTAACTGCCATATAGTATCCATAATTTTAAAGAGTAATCCTCTTTACACTTATTTTGAAACAATTTGATTGAGATACAGAACTGTGACTACTTAGCAATTTTACTTTGATCTAAGTTTTGCTTCATATATATATATATATATATAATAGCAACTTATTTATTTAAAATATTCAAAAGCAATGTCAAAATGACAAATACCATAGCAAATTGTCTAGATTTAGATTTACGTTCCACTAGAAATCAAAAGGTGCAAAACTGTATGGCTTTTACTAGTTCCAGTGTTACTATTTATCAAATAAAAACTTTCGAAAAACTTACAAAAGAGCAACAGTATAATGTTTTCGGGTTTTACCAATAAAAGCTTACACGAGACAAATAAAATAAAACATCGTTGAAAACAACTTTATCAAATTCTTTCTATTTACTGTTATTCAAGTGAACCATGAATATCTAATAAATAATGAAAACACAACGCAATAGCAAGCACAATGTATTGACGACGACAGCAGTTAGAAAATAGAAATCCTTTGTTTACGAGAAAACTTAGATCTGTAAAGGAAAATCTCGATGCGCGATATTGTAGTAAAAAGAAACATGGATCATTTTATGTGTTATGAAGGCTACGAACATTACTTACGAATGGTTTTTATCTTCTGCAACGGGTGGAAAACTACTATTTTTTTTTGGTTCATTAATGTCACTTCGCGTGAATTGTTGATTAGTAGGTTTCATGAAATTTTTTATGAAATTGTAATGATTTTGCTTATCAGTGCGTAGTTTTGTAAACATTTCAAGCCATATGAATAAAATTTTAGTTATTCTTGAAAAAATGCGCTGCTTATCTTAAAAAGAAGGGGGAAGATTCCATATATTTGCCGTATGTACCGCCACCTAAATATTATCAAATATTTAGGTTCATTCAAAAATAATTACAGTAAGCCTCCTGTTGTCACATGATATTACTTTATTGTGAGATAGAAGGAGCTATATTAAAATAAATAGTAGTACTCTCTTAGCAAATCATTATTAATATTATGAGATTAGAGAAGCTTCGCTATATCTTTCATTAAAAATATTTTCTTTTATATTTTCTGTTCATTTTTATTTCTATAATTTATTTTAATGCATATTCAATTAAAACAATAAAAGAAATTCCAATAAAATAAAAAAAAAAGATATGTAAACTTCCTTATATTCATACAAAAACTGATTCAAAAATACTGTTCAAAGTTGTCTAATAGAAAAAAATGAGGAAAATTCAAACCCTCGTCACAACATGAGGAAAAAGTTATTTCATTCCGCGCTTGTGCATCACAGTATTTTCGATTTATTCTAAAGCAGTTTGAAGTTACAGATCCCACTTGCAAGTAAACATCTATAATAAGGGGATTACTTAATCTTAAAAAAAATATATATATATATATATATATATATATATATATATATATATATATATATATATATATATACTCAGGAACATTAAAAATAGCGACCCAAGAAGGAAGCTAAGTACAATCGCGAAACTTAGCAAATAAGTACAGCGTAATGTGATATGCAAATGATCCAAGTTTTGTGCCAATACGCATGCTCATACATGCCGAGGTGGTGCTACAATCAGGAAGAGGGTGCTATATAAGTCAGCGCAAATTCAAAGATTCATAAACGTGACGATTACCCGTCGATTGTAGGAATACATTGGTAAGCGAAACATGCTAGGTAAACGTGTTGGAAAGCATTTCTCACACTTAAGCGAGTTTGAGAAAGACCTGATCACCGGGATGAAAACTGCAGGCTGGTCGACGCACCATGTTGCTGGCCAGTTGGATCGTTCGGAGTGTGCCATTAGAAATTATTGGGAGCAGTGGGCACGAGAAGGTACCCACGCGCGGAAAACAGGGTCTGGAGCGACCAGGAAGACCACGAGGAGAGAGGATCGAAGGATCGTGCGGCAAGCCCTTGTGGACCCCACAGTGACTCGTTCAACGATACGAGCAGACGTAGGCGCAGCAATTGTTCCACAAACAATTTCTAGACACCTTGCAGAAGCAAATCTTAAATCCAAACACCCTTTCCGTGGACTCCCTTTAACACCGGAACATCGGCAACTGCATCTACAGTGGTGCCAAGCCAGATCAATGTGGAATGTCACAGATTGGCAAAAGGTTGTGTTTAGTGATGAATCCCGGTTTGTTTCGGGGGAAGATGATAACCGTGTATGGGGGTGGAGGCGCCCTGGTGAGCGGTACAATTCCCCCACACTGTTCTACGTAACACTGACCGGTGTATTGGTCTGGGGGGCCATAGCCTATGATAGCTGGTCCACTTTAATTGTGATGCGGGGAACTTTAAAGGGCCAACGTTACGTTGATGATATTCTTCGACCTCATGTAGCACCTTTCCTAAATGGTCTCCCAGGGGCAATTTTCCAGCAAGATAATGCTCGTCCGCATGCAGCAAGAGTTGCTCAAGACTTCCTATGTCATTTTCAGACTCTTCCATGGCCGGCCCGCTCCCCCGATTTGTCCCCTGTAGAGCCCGTGTGGGATCAGCTAAAACTGCAGATGCCATCGTGTTACTCTGTACATGATTTAGAGTTGGCTGTTGAAGATTTGTGGACTTATCTGCCTCGGGACAACATAAGGTGTCTAATCAACTCAATGCCGGAGCGTGTGGTGGCATAAATTGCAGCTGGAGGTGGTCCAACGTGCTATTGAAGTTGCCCAGTATTTGTGTCGTTGCACACCCTGTATTCCTTTAATTGTCTTGTTTTTGACATCAAGTGAATCTCTGATCTGTGTCATTATGTGTATTAAATTTCATTTCAATCCGATGCTTTCTTCTTGGGTCGCTATTTTCACTGTTCCTGAGTGTATATATATATATATATATATATATATATATATTAAGATGGTAAAATAATTATATTTTATATCTCCTAATGTGTGTACAATGATTATTAATGTGTTCCAAAAAGGCAAATTTCTGATGTTTTAAGAAATTTTACAGTGTTTTGAAACGCCCGAAAAAGAAAAACTTCAGATGCTGCTCTATATTGATGACAGATGAAAATAACAAGAAATTGTTTAGTGATTCACGCCAAAAGGATATGATTTAAAAATAAATCACACTTGACTATTAATTTCGGAGTACTTAACTCTAATCTAAAGAAAATAATCAAACAAGTATATCAAATTACTCTTTCTCAATCACTACAATAAGATTTGCATGCCAATTTAGCTTTTTAGCTTCAAGCATCAGTGTCAATTCGTAATTTTTCATATCATTTCTAACTAATCTCAGAAGTCTGACTGATGATGAAAGCATAAATGATGTTGTATGTTTTGATGAAATTAAGATATTCAAAGGCCACTGAGAATAAAAGGCTGAATAACTTTTGATAAAGAAACCAAAAAAGTACATAATTATATATAATAGGTACTTTGAAAAGAGGATTAGATTTTTTTTGTTACTTTACGGGGAAAACAAGAAATAAAGAAAAGGAAAATACGCAGTGGAGTTCTCTTTCAGAAATCATATTTAAATATTGATTGCTTATGAAAAAATCATTTTACTTGACTGCCATCACAGTCACAATATGAACCTCGAGTCAGGATGTGGGCCTGTATTTAGCACAAGTATTCGAATAGATAGTGCGACGACGAGTGTCTTCTGGTTGTGATTATTATTGTAGCTTCTCTTGAACTTGCACCATAGAGACGTGTAGCAACAGTGATGCTCCTATGACAAAACTGGATACAAAAGCGGCATCACATCGCCGTCGTCTTTTCAGACGAGTCCCGGTTCTGCTTGCAGAATCGTGATGGACGCATCCGTATCTAGATGTACCCAGAAGAATGCACGTGACCTGCTTGTGTTCGATATCATCATACGGGTCCGTGTCATGGTATGGACAGCCATCGAGTACTTAAAACGAACACCTGCTGTTTGCGTCAACGGTAATCTGAACAGCCAGTGTGATTCTGCCCTATCTTCAAGTAAGACGCACTTTTTTTAACATGAAGACGCAAGACTCTGTTGTCCTTCATGTCCTGGCTTTAACACGGATGATTTTCGACTAGCCAGCTTGTCCTCCAGTACTAATGCTAACATTAGCATTTTCATTTGCGAAGTAGACACTCTTAGCTTGTAATATTAGGGCAGTGAAAAGTAAGTGATATACTGATTTTCATTAAAATATGATTTTACTTATAAACAGTCTAGGATAAGTAAGCACTTAAAATGTATTATAATGATAATAAGCCGTTGTGTTGAGCAACATTTGCACTTGAATACTTTTTATATTTTTTAAATTTTCTTTTCTTTCATACATGAAGCAAACGAGGCATTTTGTAACCAATCAACTGAAATATTGGAAAAATGCAGAGTGTGCTTATCTCGAATATTTGTTTTCGTACTATCACAAAGAAAACAAATGGTCTTTTAATTATTTAATGCATGGGAAGCGTTTGGCTTACTGTAATTTAATCTCCAGTGGTTAAAGTTTTCACGTTTTATTTACATAGCTGAAAATAATTTTTATATACACAGCATTTTATTTTTCAAACATGATTGATATTATCTGACAAGTTATAGTAATTGAGAAATATATATTTTATCTAGTACTTCTGATAAAAAAAATCTGATAATTTATTTTTGATGAACGGTTAGTTAATATACACTGGTGTGCAAAAATTAAGAACGAGACGGTTTTTTCAATATAACTTTGTACAAAAGCTTTCCAAATCAACACATTTAATACCGTAAGATCCCCAATACGTAAGGACATGTGTAATGTAAGCAACACTTACTAAAAGAGAAATCAGAGGGATAAAAAGAAGCTTTATTGAAAAAGTAGCATGGAGCGCAATGCGACTGAAGGCCGAAACATGCCTGTGATGGGTGTCCAGCAAGAAACATCCGGTCTTTAGTAGGGGATATGATCTCCCCTGACTGCTAGGCAGGTTTCATAGCGTCTGCCCATGCTGAGAATGAGGGTGTCAATGAGTTGTTGAAGCATTGCTGCCCATTCGTCTTGCAGCGCCAATCGAAGCTCCCGAATCGTTACTGGTGGTAAGGTAAGAGTTGCCAAGCGTCTGCCTAGAAAATCCCATACACATCCTCGATGGTATTGAGATCCGGAGAAAGTGCCGGCCAATCCATACGTTCAATATCCTCACTATCTAAGAACTATTCGGCAGCTACTGTGCGATGACATGGTGCATTGTCGTCCATGAAAAAGAACTGCAGACCCATATGGAAGAAGAATCTCGTTACAATAACGGGTCCCGTTGACTGAACCTGCGTCGAAGATGTGAAGGTCTGTACGACTACCAAGCATGATGCCTCCCCAAATGAGAACACCGCGACCTCCATACCTGTCCCTTTCAATGATGTTCGAGGGATGATTGTGGCTTCCCGGCTCTCTCCAGATGAGTATGCGATGAGAATCGCTACTCAAACTGAATCTGCTCTCATCTGTAAAGAGTACTCGTCCCCATTCATTGTCTCTCCAATTCCAGTGTTCCAGGCACCACAGAGAACGCCTTCTCCGATGGGAAGGCGTTAAAGGTACACACCGTACAGGGCGTTGTGCAAACAGACCACCACCGTGCAGTCTTCTGGCCACGGTAAAACGCGATATCGGTCGTCCAGTCGCCTGTGTCGTGTGTGTAGCGATTTCTCCTGCTGTCTGCCGCCTGTTTCTTCTGGCCTGTAAGGCAATGTACCGGTCATCTGCGGGTGTGGTTCCTCGTGGACGACTACTACTAAACCTCCGGATAGCTGTTCCTGTAGTTTGAAATTGTCTCCAAAGTCGTGAAACGATGCTGTGAGCAATTCCGAACTCTGCAGCCACACTTGTCACACTGCGGCCTTCCTCCAACTTCCCAATGATTCGACCTCGGGTAAAAGCATCCAGATGTCGTCTAACAGATTAATTATTCGCCATTACTCGCTGAGGCAGCAACTCGGTGTGATTTTAACTGCTGTACGGCGTGCAATCTCGTTGCCAGAAATACTGATCTTACACCGACAACATGCCTTATACTACTCAGACACTCCCCATTACGTCTACCTGCATATCTGCGCATGTGATACCGTACATCACCTTACTTAATCCCCTAATTGGTCTTTCTGTCCGCTCTGCTTCTTCGTTTAGCTGATATGTTAATTTTTCGACTTCGTCCTTAATTTTTGCACACCAGTGTATATATATATATATATATATATATATATATATATATTTTTATATATATATACTTATTTTTCATATTAATTATGCTTTATATATATATATATATATATTTCTACATATCTACCCCCTATGAAAGTTCTTTCATTTGTTTTTATTTTGTAATAAATTTATTAAGCACTCTCTAATGAATTGTCCATGATAATAAATCCGATTTTATTTGTTGAAAAATATTACTTTTTGAAAATAAGTGTACTTATTAAGAAGATTTATTATTGTTTGTAAATCTTCCAAAAATAAGATAGATACGAAAAGTGTAGTTATTGAAATATAAACATAAGTAAAATCTGTTATATTAAAGAATACAATTCTATTACACAATTAGAAAAATAAATTAAAACATTTAATGATTTGTTTTTCATATGTTTAAAAGTTAAAAAGTGAATTGAACGAAAATTTATATCTGCACATTATTTAATATTTCAATTGGACAGTTATTTTAGCTCTATTGGATGTGAGTATGGAGGAAGGGAGATGAATTCTAACTTTTCTTTCATCGAGGACCATACTGTGAAAGATGTTGGTCACTAATTGTTCAATTCACACTCGAAAATGTGACTTTGCATTTGTGAAGAAGTTAAAATAATGAATTGCCTAATCAAATGTAATGTACACGTCATGTTTCAAACATGAAATTATTGTTATCAGTATAAACCCTTATATCACTTAGTACAAGAGTAAATTGAACTAAACATTTTAGTATGTAACACACAAGTAATTTTTTATTTTCTATTATTGTAATTTTATATACGTATTAGGTCTACCAGAAGGTTATGTCCATTTATATAATAATACAAAATAATAATTTTTCATACCTTAAATAAACTTTTTTGAGGAATATATAACTATCATTAATATTTGAGACTTCTTGTTAGCGTGGTGGCAATTTGTATATCCCTTTTTCTTAAAAAAAATGTATCATCTCTAGAGATTAAAAACTGAACTAGTGCTTGTGTGATTTCTTCGTTTTTGAATTTTTTAGATAAGAGAATTTAGATTTTGTAAGCATAGAGACCCCAAAAATCATCAGATGATGCTAAATTGAAGAAGTATGGTAAAAGCGACAGAGTTTCCCGCTTTTGCTTTGCAAGTTTCTGACAAGTCCCCAAAACAGCATGTAGTATGGGTGTATCATGAAGCATAATGCTCTGCTTACCGAAGATCATCAGGTTTTTTTCTTGGAGTGCTGTTTTTCAATTTTACTATAGCTGTCAGTACCTCACCAAATTTAGAGCTCTGTTTGGTTTCAACAACTCAAAATGTATCGGTTTTCCAATGGTCCCCCATATACACTCCATTCTCTTACTCAGGCTCAACTTCTGTTTATAGGGGGTAGATTTTCCGGGTTCACATAGTACCTATTTCTGTACAATGATTTTATTGGTAATCCATACTTTCATCCCCAGTTTTCATCCGGTACATGAAGGGTTCGATTTCTTTTTCCAGTGCAAGCAGATATGCATATGAAGACAGGATTATACAAATTCTTCTCAGTTAACTTTTGTAGCACTCATTTCGTATATTTCTACAGTTAGCTCCGGTGGCTTAGAGATAGCGTGCCCGCTTCATAAGCTAAAGGTTTCGGGTTCGACCCCTGCTCGAGTCGATAGTTTTTCTGAATGCGAAACTCATAGGCACATATGTCATATTATTATGGGGCATGCAAAAGATCCCCTGAGTAACAATTTGGCTCTGTTACTCTCGGCAAAATTAAATCATGATATTATGTGGCATCCGACGAGAGCTTGAATTGAAACTAATCCAAGCGTCCAAATATGGTAGTGAGGGCCGTTACTATATGGTGCCACAATGAAATGGCTCTTACGTTTGGGGACTTGCCGTGTCTGCCAAGGCTACGTTGCTAAAATGCAACCCCATTGGAAAAGTAAAATATTTCCACAGCAATCCTAGTTTTCGAAAATGTTTGGAAATGTGTGTGTGGTTTCTTTGAGCAGAATCACACACACACACACATACCTTTGACAATCGCCGATGTTTGTCAAAAAAGCATTTTGCCTTAAGGAAGGATCTTGGCAATATTGTTACGGTAAAGGATCTTGATAGTATTGGAAAAGTACCTTGGTAATATATTGTTATTGATCAAAGAGGGTCGCCAAGAGAGTGGTTTATAAGAAAGGCTTAAATCCTACTTGAAATTTTCCGAATCAACTTCTGTATGTTCTATCGGAAACTATACCTTCACCACACACTTTTACTAAACTTTTACACGCTTCTGTTATCTGTAGTCATGTGGGTATACGATCGAGTCTCACTATATACTAAACTGAATCCTTTTTGTTTTTGTTCATTTGCGACGTCAGTATGTAAACATTCAGTGATAAAAAGATAGAGCCAAATATGGATCAAATGAATGTGCAGATACTTATTTAAACTTGTTGTAACTGGAAAGAAAAAAATTTTCCGGTACACGCTTAGTAAATATGTATAAGCTAGTCGATATCACTTTAAGCGAAACTAAACCAAGAATCAAAATTAGATCCCGTTGTCTTTTTAAATGACCTTAGACTGGGAAGTCTTTGTTTGGTTTTTGTTTATTCCAGCTCTTCAGAAATAAAGCTTTCTTGAATTAAAACTAAAGAAATAACTTTTAGGTAATTTGTTCATAATTTTGCATTTGCTGATGACATTGGTGCTGTCACTCACACCCGGTAGCACTTAAATAAGCTTTCTTTGGAAACTGAAGCAAGTAAAATGCGTATTGTCTTTAACTAGAATAAAACAAAATATGTGACATGTTCCAGTTTTAACTATCCTAACTTTGAAATAGAAGAATACTGACTTGAAACTGTTGAATTGTTTCAAATATTTAGGCTCTGAAATGAATACACTGAACAACTTAAAACTAGAGGTTCACAACAGAGTCATATCTGCTATCAGATATTTTTTTACTACAAAAATATTAGTAGAAAACACAAGCTGCTGTTTTACAAAAAATACTATTTGGCTCAAAATTTTATATGTTGCTGAAAATTGGATGATGACAGAAACATAAAGAGACTCTAAATTTCAAAGAACAATTGTCAGAAGGTTAATAGTTCTAATTAAATGTGATAATTAGTAGAGAAGAGCCAGCTTGTCGGAATTTACAAATTATTTAAGGCTGTTTTAGGTTAATGTTAAATAATAGGACCCCGAATTTGGAACATTTTTTCATATATAAAAGAAATGAAAAATTCATGTGATGTTCTTGCTTCACTGCCCCTTAAAGAGTAGTATTTTTTTTATCATACTTCCGTTTTTTATCCGAGTGGATTCATTTTTTTCTGGTGTAAAATGTATTTCGTGTTTTTCCTCCAACATCGTAATGTAAAATGGGCTACGCATTCAGTAATTAAAACGAAAAAGAAAATATTCATGGAATATTTTGAAATTTTTAAAAACACTATATTGTTAACAAAGATATGAGCTAAGATACACACACTGCAAATTTCCATGGAAATTGAGGCATTTTTCTGTCTGAAAATGTGCTTCACGTTTAGTTCAAGCTCTCGTACTTTTACCAAAGATGGTCTTAAGGAGTCAGATATTAAATTTATAGCAATACAGAGAATTAAATGGGCATTACACTTAATAGATTGAATCAAAATAGAGTTACTACAGAAGATCTTTTTGGCTAAAACCTTTTGGTACCCGAGAAAGAGGAAGACCAAAACTAGGTGAATTGACTGGAAAGAGACTTGGGTGGAAACTATTAAGATAACTAACTGACTGTAAATCCTTAGCAAAGAACCAGAAGACATGGTAGGGAACTCTGAGGATAGCAAGGACGCGCCCGAGGCTGTGTATATCGGTTTTTGCAACATTTTTGACAGTTTTGTCGATATAATTGTAAAAATATGCCTGTTTTGTTCGAATAATGCTGATTATATTATAAGATAATTTAGTATTATTTATTTTATATCACTTAAATTAAAGTATCAAATAGTAAAATAATAAAATACAATTTAAGATGGAAGAAGTAGATCATCAGGTAATTCTTAGGCTGACGGCTAAGACAAGCAAGGACAACAATATTTCAAGCTGTCAATTTCACCTTTTGTTTGTCAATATTATACTTGATAGAAATAAAACTTAGAAAAACTATGAATTAAAAAAAATATTGTTAATTTTAATTTTTTTGTAAGTGCTCATTAATCTGGATCCCATTAACTGTATTTCAGTATATCGAGGCAGAAATTTGAAAGAGTACGTTATTAATAAACGCAAAATATTTATGTTATTAGCAATTTTCTTTTTTTTTTTTTTTGTTCTACTATGTATCATATAAGTAATGTTTTGTTTTTTAAAAATTATCTTGTTTAATCCATTATTTACAATTTCGCTGCGTCTTGTAAAAAATACTGGTTATTTTTATTAAATATAGCTTTTTTGCTCCTTTGTATGCGCATTTTTTTTTACTTAGGCACCTTTTGCGGGTTATTTCATTTAGTTTGGTCTTTACTTTTTACTCTGGAAGACTTGGAACCTCTATTAGTTTCTCTCTCTCTCTCTTTATATACATATGTACATTTATATATTATAGGTGTGTATGTCTACACGTTTGTGTGTAAAGAAATTTTTATAAAATAAGTTTACGATTATATATAGCAAAATGCACAAACATGAATAGTTAACACTAATTATGTTCTGAGAAAAAAACTGTCTACTAAATTAGTGTTGAGAATAAAATGAGATTAATTTTATTTAATTACAATATCACAAAGTGGTTTCATTTTGAGATGCTATAATGTAATTTAGTTGGTATTAGTTTTACAGAGTACTTGATGAGAATTTTTAAGGAATATATATTATGGACACTACCTTGATATTTTTCTGCTTTTGAATATACACGTATTCATATGAAAAAAATTAATACAAATATAAGTTATCACTCAAGAAATAAAAAAAATGAAAGTTAATATGTATATATATATAAATGGATGGCTATTTGTGTGGTTTTTTGTATGAATCAAATATGTTAATTCTTATTTAGAGGGATTTGTGGCTAAGAGCCAGAGTACCGAGCTTATACTCACATCAGCGCAACATTGTAATTTATTTATACAAGTCAATTTTAAAAATATTTCCATTAAGTGGCAAACTGGATCAAAAATTCATTTTTTTATCAACTTAATAATCATGCATAAAATCTTACCGAATTCTAACCAAACGAGAATTATTTTTAAATTTGTAACATAAGCTAAATCCCAAACCTGGTTTTGATTTCTATTGAGCATTTAATTCTCTCTCATCTAAGTAGCGAAATCTTTTAAAATTCTTCGTTGAAAATACTCTCAATTAGAGTTAAAATATTTCAAAGGAATTTATTTGCTTATCACTTTATTCCGCACTCGCATATTTCAGACAAGAATGAGTTTCCAATAAAATGAGAACTTTCAGAACATAGAAAACAGCTCAGGAATCCACGCTAATTTGATGGATGCAATAAAATCAAACTTTGGTTGTTTAAAGTGTTTAAAACTCCACTTTGCGATACACTAAAACCATTTAGCAAGTTCATTTTTAAAAGTGATCTCATTAAGAAGTTTTAGATTCTTCAGAAGTTAATTTGTCGAACAGTTTTTGAAGTGCGATTGAATCAACCCTGAAACACTAGCCCTTTACCTCTACTTCAGGCGCCAACAAGAAGTTAGAGGGACTGAAATCGAAAAGCGTAATTTGCAGACCGAAATCGGGGCGTAACAAACGGGTGTGTGTTAGAAGGAGTGGAATGCTAATGAGACCGATGACTTGTCATCAGCAACTGGTGTCCATATTGATGGATAGCCAACGAAATACGTGGAAGAGAGGATTTTGTTTTGGAACTAGATTCAACGGAAGAAAAAAGGGTTCGAGAGGAATTTTGAATGCTTTGGAGTTTATATATTTTTACGAATTAAGCGAAAAGGTTTTTGATCATGTTCTTCAATGAATTTTTCTTGAAATGAATGGACATGCCATAAGATAGTATGTACTGATTAATGAATGAATGTGTTGAATATTTGTTAAATAAATGTACGTTAAAATTGAAGTAATTAAACTTTCGTGTTTTATTTTGCTTTGCATTAAAATTCAATTAATTAATAATTAGTATTTTTTAGTGTTTAATTAGTATGAGTAAGAGAGAAATTCTTATGTTTGATGTTAATTATGGGATGCTGGGTTTTTGATCATTAATTTGGATTATCAGCAAATTCTGGAACAGATGTTTTCTTTTTTGAACAAAATTGCGAGGAAACGATGTAAGGTATAAATAGTTCTATTTTTGTATAGTAAACTTGCATGTACTTATACTATTCAGCTTAAATTTATTTTTGTTCGAGACCAAAAAATATATTAAATTAGTTTAAATAGAGAAAATACATTGAATATATATGAATATATATATATATATATATATATATATATATATATAATATATAATATATGCAACACAAAAGCTCGAAATATTTAGTTTACAAAATTGAGAGGAATATATATATATATATATATATATATAAAGCCCGAGAAGTCAAGTTCTAAAATTCCTATCTATGAATTTTTGAGACCTTTAAATTGATGGAAATCTATTGAAGCCGAATAAAGGGTAAAGTTTTAAATGCAATCACGAGTCTTATTCAAAATATTAAACTACAAATACTCTTTGGATATAATTATTTTCAAGCAGTAGTAAATATCACAATTCAGACCAATATCACATTCATTTTTCATTTGCTTTTACTATATAAAATGTTTTATAAATGTAAATGTTTCCTTCATAATGTTCGAAAATAAAAATTATTGTTTCACCAAATCAATGGTCTATAGTTTTCCCTAAAGATTTATAACTTTCAGAGAAGCAAATTAATATTCATTTTAAGGCAATTTACTATAGACCAATGAAACAAATTTGAAAGCATGGTATTCTATTCCCTTTTATTCAAAAATAAATCAACAAATAATTGAAATAAAATGAACACGGAGATAAAAGACAAAGTAAAACTAAAATAATTAACTAAAAATAAAATAAAATTAGGAAAAATGGCAGAAATAAAATAATATAGAGACATTAGAATCCTTGATTTAAAGTTATTAGGACTGTGAAAGTATATATCAAGTTTTCCTTCGACGAACAAAACAGTGTATTTGAAGAAAATCTACTTTTCCGGTCACTAAGGAAAAAAAATACATTGAAGAATTGCGAAAAGTTTTTTAGGTGTCCCAAAACAGACATCCCACTGATTTAGATCAATGGTAGGATACAGGAAGTTAGAAAATGCTTCTGATAACACAGGTTGCTAAAGTCTTTGATATCCCTTCCCATTCCACTTGAAAAACTCTGCAGGAAGATGTTCGTCTATTTCACTCAACTGTCTCCGGATCATTCCTTTGGGACTGATCCCGGATGTCGTCAATGGACCGTGGTGCAGCATTACCTCTCTCTCTTGAAGTAAATCAAATCAAATTAAACCTCTTCCAATTGTTATTTTAAGGTTTGAGGATCAATTTCAATCAGTTGAAGTAACAATTTGTCAACAAAAGTTATGTTATTTTCAAGAGTTAAACTCCAAAGGAGAGGCATTTTTAATACAAAAAAAGAATATTTAAAGATTTATTGCACCCAATATGATAGAACGTTGCATGGAGTTACAAGATCGAGTCATTATAAAAGGAAACCTTGTGTTTAGACATCAAAAGATTAATGCTATTTAATTATTAGTACCAAATTTTATTACGGTATGTGAATTTCCAATGTTTGAAAAATAATAAGAATGGATTTTTTTTGGAAAAAGTAATTTATTCATTTTTCAACACCACTTGATCACTTTCAAAGATTATTATACTCGAATTATTTGGTTAAACAAATAACAACAATATTTATAGATTAAAGTATTACTCTTTCAAGGGAAAATAATGCAAGAATTATTATAAACTGAAAAAGAGAGCTAAATGGATTATTGTGGCCATCCAACAAAGACACTTAGTTCAACTTTGGTTTCAAAACATTTACGACCGATCTTGAAATGGGTGGAAATAGTACCAGATTTTCAAGCAGGAGTTTATGCAATTTCTGAATACATTGACGAGTTGGTTGTTTTGCTCTAAGCTACAGTTCTATAAGACTTCTCAAAAGAGCCGTATTGGATTAGGATGCAGCAAATTAACAGCAACGGGCATCAATTGGAATCCCACGCATTCTCTTCAAACCTCTGCATCTCGTTTTCTGCCTTGTGGCTTAGAGTGTTGTCTTTCTGGAAGGCTTCATTCTCGATAAGTATACATGTGTATCTCGATAGGGAAATAGTCCTCAATGACATACCCGAAGTATTTGTAATGACATCCCTCAAACGATGATAAAAACACCACCAATCTATTTCTGATTTGTGGTACATGTGTTCACCTAGAAGACAACATATACTGTCACATTTCTTTCATGAAGGGAATAATTTGAAATTATGATTTATCCAACCTAGCAGCTATCTTCCATTGTTCCATGGTCTGCTTATAATGCTCCAAGATACAATGTTGGTATAAGTTGAGATAATGGCTCGTTAAAAGATGCACACAAGCGGGACATTTGCTGTAAAATCCCATAAATTACAGAATATTCTGAGTTGTATGCTGCAATACTGCTATTTATATCTGCATTGCATTCGACTCTCAGCTGAGCTTTTGATTACTGCCGATTTTGCATCATCAACGCTGCTTTTCTTCAAAGATGTACGGATGTCCTACGTCGTGTCATCTGTTATTGATATTGTTATAAATCAACTAATTTTCATTACAATGATAATTCGTGAACACCCGTAGAGTCTGAAGTTTCAGACATAATTGCGTTGAGTAGTGGTTTATCTCAATATGCCTTCTACCAAAGGATCAGTAACCTTTCCAACGCATGCATAAGTAATCGACAAAATGATGCCTCAGTATAATTAGGTGCAGTAAATGTCATTACTACTATAGATCCCGTGTTCTCTAGGAAAGCAAATCGAAAGGATTAGAGCTGTAATTACACTAATTGTCATAAAAATTTGCGCACTAAGAAAGAATTGTCAGAATAAAACGAAATTTTACATATATAAGTATAACGGTGATCTAAGTAAACGATTAGCAAAATGATCATTTACTGTGGATAAATTACAAATGAATGGAGGTCTAAGAGTATCCTATTCAGCCACCCCTAGCGTGAATGCATGATATGATAGGTCGAACATTGATGCTAAGAAGTCTCGTATAATGTCTCGTGACATTTTGTTCCATAGTTGAGGAAAACGCGAATCTAATTAAACCAAACTCGCAGGCTGTCCAACCTGTCCTCAATGATCCCAGATACACTCAATCGATGGAAAATTTGTCGATCGAGAAGGGAAGGGAAGGGAGGAAATGTGATGAAGATAGTCCTGTGAAATCCTTGATGTATGCGAGTGAGCGTTGTCTGATTGAAAAATGCCTTATGGGAGCCTTTCCATGAATGGCAACACATGGGGCTGAAGAATGTCACGAAAGTACCTCTGAGTTGTTTTAGTGGAGTAAGTCTATATTAGAGGTGACCGCGTGTCGTATGCAATGTCATCCCATACCATCACTCCAGTTGTGGCTGCATCCTCTGTACATCGAAAGCAGGATGAGATGTTAACCACGGGGCCACCATACACGTATACATCATGTTTTCACTGCTCAAATTGTATCTCGATTTGTCGTCACAGACGACGTGATTCCATTCGGCTTCAGTCCAATATCGTTAAGCGTGATGCCACTCCGAACGCATGTGACGGAGAGTGGGTGTCAATGGCAGTATGCTTAGTGGGTGCTGTGATAGCAACTGTCTTTCAGCCAGTCGCTTTGCGTTAGTATGGACTGACGAAAAGACCCGTAGTGAAGGTGCTTTCTGTGTATGGATGACAGATGACATTTGACACTATGCTTGCTTGTTGTATGATGTAACTGTCTTACCGAGAATAGATCTGTTGTGTGGGCAGGCTGAGGCTGTCTGCTGTGTTATAGATCTCCCTCTTGTCTAAATGTCCCAACACTTCCTCGCTATTAACTCAGAACGGTCTAGGTGGCGATTTACTTTCCGATCTGACCATCCGGTTTCCATCATTCCTATGTTCTTTCCCTCTCGAATGATATCTGCTCATATTGTCTCCGACGGCGGTTTAATGATATCTCTAATTAAAAAGTATCCTTTTGCAGCAGATTAAATGTAAGCAAATAAGCTCTTTTTACATGCTTCTTATAATCCAAGAAGAATGAAGTTCAACGCCCTTAGGTGGCATTGCACAATGCTTAATCACGCTGCATTTAACTATTTGCCTGATACGTATCTTCATGCAAGTTTCGTAACAGTCATACTCTTACTTCCTAGTGCACAAATTTTTATGGCAATGAGTGTGTATTATGTGATTTAGCATTTCAGGGAACAAGGTTCTTATATCAATACTAAATTTAGAATATTTCCCAATTTTATTTTTAATTAGTAATTCATACGGCTGCAAATCTTCAAACAAAAATTTGACTGATGAGGGATGGATTCAACAGGTTGTTTGAGCAGTTTACACAACACACAAAACAACAAAACACTTCTATCCAATTTGCCCTTACTTGAGTATAACTTGTTAAATAATCTAGTAATATAGTTTTAAATATGTACTAATGAGTAGTTAAAACAATTCATGATCAAAATCAAAAAAGAAACTCCAAGGAAACTGTGTCCGTGAACTTTCAGAGTTCACATCTTTGTACAAGTTTTATGAAGTTCTCAACCACCTCCACAATACAAATGTTAATAAACCATTGCTCCTCAAACTTTTAATATTGGCGACCCAATTTTCAATCATAATTTGCATCACCTCTTCCCCACCCCCTTACACAATGACAATGTATTGAATACAATAAAATGTACTTTTACGCTAACGTCTCAACACGATTTTATTTATGAATCGTATAAACTATCAATATAAGCATTGTATTATGCATATGTTACTTTTAAGTAATAAATCTTTAAAATTACTTTTTAAGTATAAGGATAAGTATTATATTACTTTCAAGTAATAAATATTTAAAATTACTTTTTAGTAATAGGATAAGTATATTGTTACTTGCAAGTAATAAATATATAAAAGTATTTTTAGTAATATGATAAGTATTATGTTACTTTTTATAGTTTAGAATGCATTTTGTATTACTTCATTTAAATAAATTAATAATTTTTTTTTTTAAATAATTTTTTATCTTCGACTTTTCGATATGCTCACGGCCCCCACGAAGCTCCCCTAAGGGGGCGCACCCCACTGCTTGAGAAACACTGTGGTAAACATATTTGAAGACGTTTTGGAAGTATTTTTATAGTACTGTGAAATAGACGACTCGAAATATCTATATACACTCGGAGCTTATGATGTAATATAAAACACTATTATATTAATATCATATACACTGGTGTACAAAAATTAAGGACGAAGTCGAAAAATTAGCATATCAGCTGAACGAAGAGGCAGAGCGGACAGAAAGACCAATCAGGAGATTAAGTAAGGTGATGTACGGTAGCACATGCGCAGATAGGCAGGTAGACGTAATGGGGGAGTGTCTGAGTAGTATAAAGCATGTTGTCGGTGTAAGATCAGTATTTCTGGCAAAGAGATTGCACGCCGTATAGCAGTTAAAATCACACCGAGTTGCTGCCTCAGCGAGAAATGGCGAATAATCAATCTATTAGACGACATCTGGATGCTTTTACCCGAGGTCGAATCATTGGGAAGTTGGAGGAAGGCCGCAGTGTGACAAGTGTGGCTGCAGAGTTCGGAATTGCTCACAGCTTCGTTTCACGACTTTGGAGACAATTTCAAACTACAGGAACAGCTATCCGGGGGTTCAGTAGTGGTCGTCCACAAGGAACCACACCCGCAGATGACCGGTACATTGTCTTACAGGCCAGAAGAAACAGGCGGCAGACAGCGGGAGAAACCGCTAGACACACGACACAGGCGATTGGACGACCGATATCGCGTTTTACCGTGGCCAGAAGACTGCACGGTGGTGGTCTGTTTGCACGACGCCCTGTACGGTGTGTACCTTTAACGCCTGCCGATCGGAGAAGGTGTTCTCTGTGGTGCCGGGAACACCGGAATTGGAGAGACAATGAATGGGGACGTGTATTCTTTACAGATGAGAGCAGATTCAGTTTGAGTAGCGATTCTCATCGCATACTCATCTGGAGAGAGCGGGGAAGCCGAAATTATCCCTCGAACATCATTGAAAGGCACAGGTATGGAGGTAGCGGTGTTCACGTTTGGGGAGGCATCATGCTTGGTAGTCGTACAGACCTTCACATCTTCGACGCAGGTTCAGTCAACGGGACCCGTTATTGTAACGAGATTCTTCTTCCATATGGGTCTGCAGTTCCTTTTCATGGACGACAATGCACCATGTCATCGCACAGTAGCTGCCGAACAGCTCTTAGAGAGTGAGGATATTGAACGTATGGATTGGCCGGCACGATCACCGGATCTCAATCCCATCGAGCATGCATGGGATTTTCTAGGCAGACGCTTGGCAGCTCGTACCTTACCACCAGTAACGATTCGGGAGCTTCGATTGGTGCTGCAAGATAAATGGGCAGCAATGCCTCAACAACTCATTGACACCCTCATTCTCAGCATGGGCAGACGCTGTGAAACCTGCCTAGCAGTCACGGGAAATCATATCCCCTACTAAAGACCGGATGTTTCTTGCTGGACACCCATCACAGGGATGTTTCGGCCTTCAGTCGCATTGCGCTCCTTGCTACTTTTTCAATCAAGCTTCTTTTTATCCCTCTGATTTCTCTTTTAGTAAGTGTTGCTTACATTACACATGTCCTTACGTATTGGGGATCTTACGGTATTAAATGTGTTGATTTGGAAAGCTTTTGTACAAAGTTATATTGAAAAAACCGTCTAGTCCTTAATTTTTGCACACCAGTGTATATCATGAGTTTATCAAAATATGATATTAAGAACTTCTTGTAATAATTTTTTTCTGCTTCATTCTATCTAAGTAAAATTTTTGGAAATAATTAGATGATTTGAAACTAAATAGAGTTTTTGTGTGCATGATTGATATAAGAATAGGAACAACTTTTCCTTATGATACATGGGTGTTTAAAAAATGTCAATTCAACTTAAGATTTAAGGATATCGATCACAAAAAAAAAAAAATACAGTTTTTAAAAACTGTTTCATAATATTCGAGATCTCTTCTATGTATAACTAGCATTACTGCATATATATATATAAAATTTTGATTTTTTTTTATATCTGATGTATCATACAATTAACGTAAGTTTTATTTATTTATAATTCTGCAGGATAAAACGTGCAGCCTATGTAGGCATAATTTAATTTCAAGTGCTATTATAGTTACATTAAAAAATCTATGTTAAACATTTAGTGTCGTATTTTTCAAAAACGTTTTCATTTGTATACACTCCATTGGAAAAAAGTCGAAGCACCAAGAAGGAGTTGTCCGATTGTGATGAAATTTCGTAGGCAAACACATCTTGATAGAACATGCAAATGATCAAATTTTCAAGGTCAATGAGCATGAATTGCGGTTATTTCTGCTGAGCAATTCATAAAATATAAAACCGGTAATAGAGAAGGAAAATTTATCTTTTTTTTCGTTTTCGCCGTTGTGATTCCCTCGAGAAAAAACAATTGATGTGATCACGACGTTTTCGAAGACCTTACAGGCAACTGAATGACTTCGAACATGGGCGCACTGTTAGAATGGGTGAAGCTGGGTGGTCATACCAAGCAATAGGTTGTCACCCGCAACGTACAGACACAGTTTTGCAAAAGTTCTGGCAGCAGTGGCTGCAGTGAGGAACTTATCGACTAAATGAACGTCCTGGAAGGAGAAGATGCACAAATGCAAGGCAAGATAAGATGATTCTTCAACAGACCCGAACAGCTCTAATGGTATCATTGTCTACTATTCAACGTACAACAGTCTCTTCACTACCTCTCGTTGTACCTTCCCCCATTTCATGGCACTTGGCTGAGTCGGGGTTACGCTCACAGTGATATTTAAGACGTCTGCATTAGACATTATAGCATCGGCAAAATCGTCTGGAGTGGTGTCACAGCGAATCATCATGGTTGTCATTGAACTGGCATTGCATAGTGTTCAACGATGAATCTCGCTTTACTCTTGAAGCAGATGACCATCGTCTTCATGTCTGAAGAGTCCGAGACCAATGGTCTCAATCAGCGTTTACTTTACAAAGGCATAAAGCTATAACCCCTAGTGTGGTGGTGTGGGATGCTATCTCATAGGACAACTGGTCAGATCTAGTCATCCTCCAGACATCTTTAACAGCTCAATCATATATTGACACCATTCTGCGGCAGGTTGTATTATTCTTCATGGCACGTCACCTGGGGGGCCAGTGTCCAACAAAGTAATGTCTGGCCCCATACCATTCGCATATCTGTGGACAGCCTTCATGCCGTTAATACTCTTCCTTCGCCAGAAGTTCATCAGACCTTTCACCAATCTAACATGTCTGAAACACGGTAGGACGCCAGATTCGGGTACTCCATAACATCACAGATCTGGAGCAACAAATGGTGAATGTCTGACAAAATGTATCGCAGGATGGCATTATTAACTTCAATCACTCTTTACCGAGACGTATACGAGCATATATCGCCGCAAGAGGCGGTTCCACCAACTACTGATTTCAACATTCAAGATGTAATCGTGAGTCGTGGATGGGCCCTATGGCCTTCATATTTTTATCATCTCGTTGTCTGTGTGTATGGTTTGTACACATATTTAATTTCATTAAAAACAAACCCTTCTTTCATGGTGCTTCGATTTTTTTGCAAAGAAGTGTAAAATACAGTTCAATATTATAATGTTTTAACATGTTGGATAACTATTCTTTTTTTTATCTTAAATGCTATATCTTGTTTTAATAAAACTATTTTAAGGTTTTTGTGGGTCATCGTTTTCTAACTTGGGACCCTCGTTGTATCTGTTTAGTAGTTGATTTGAATCCTGATGTCTTGACGTAGAGGGGTTGATGTACGTTAAATATGATGAGGCTGAAAGTACTCATGTTGCGAGATGAGGGACTTTGGAGAGTGGAGAGACATATCAGATGTTATCCACGTCATTCAACTACGATTCAAAGTTGCCTGGTCCATCACCAATAGTCTTCTTGTAGGTTGGTAGTTGAACGTTAACAATCGAGGAATCAATATAGGTTTTGTACATTTACATTTAAAAAAGTTGACTTATTCGAATGAAAGGTTAAATAAAACTTAAAATATACTTATATCTGAGATTACGCTCCGAACATTACATCAATGTATTTATAAATTATTTGTATGACTTATACTGGATAAAAATGTATAATACAAGGGACTATTGCTTTAAAAGCATTGTTATTTCACAAAATGTTTCATATACATATAATTGCCAAAGTTATTGTCAATGTTGGAAAAACAAATTAGCTTGAGGTATCCGACTACGTTCGGAAATGTTATTTTGCAAAAGCGCATAAATGGATAATATTTAGGATATTTAGTGTCACTTAGATTAGAAAATGTATATAAAATTACTTTGATGATAGTATTACAATAAAAAAATTATTTAAGTACAATATTTTGACAAAAAATGAACATAGAATGACCAATTTTCAAACTATTCTCCTTTTGCGAAAAAAGTTTCTTTTATAATAATATTTTGCCTGTATATAGCTCAGATCGAAATGTATAACTTAGAAGTGGGTTTATACATGTTTTACGACAACAGAGGGGATAAATTTTAAGAAAAAAACGCCGATAATTATTTCGATTGGTTGTAACTCTGAAATTAATGTGATTTTTTTCAGAAATCATAGTTGAGCCTCTGTACAGAGGTCTGACAAAGTATTATTATAATAGAAGCATTTTTCACAAAAAGAGAACATTTTGAAAAAATGTTTTTTGAAGTTATTTTTTTGCCGAAATATTGTATTTAAATAATTTTTTTGTCAAAATGTTCTTAAATCAATTTTATCCATGTATTCTAATCTAAGTGACACTAAATATCATGAAAATTATTCATTTATGCGCTTTCTTAAAATCACGGTTCCGAACGTAGTCGGATACTTTAAATGGGAAACAAATTGTACTTTATAAATATGTAATTATTTAATCTCATAAATTTTTCCTCTTTAGTTCTATGTGTGAATTAATTCAATACAACGCAATCAAAGCAGTTAATTACTAAACAGTAATATAGCCACATTTCTACTTCTCTCTATCGTTTCAATTCCCAAAAATAGCACACGCTTCCTTTTTTCAACTTTGATGATCAAAAGTCAACTTTTCATAATAATTGCAATTATTATGAAGAGTTAAAGAAAACATTGATGAAAGGAAGGACATTTTGAAATTACTCTTTTAAGACCAATTGTCATTTAAGGCCTAAAAATCACAAACCTATCGTTTTTTTTATTTTCATTTAATCTTATTCTTTGCATTATTATCTTTCGATTGATATATCACTTGTGCATGTCGGAAAGTTAGAAGTTGAATAAAACTTCATTTGAAAACAAATTAGGCAATTCAGCCGCACCCCCTTTTTAGAAAAAAAAGCTAAAAAATGCGTTATGATAAAAAAAAATCTATTTTATAAATAGAAATAATAACTATAAAAACGAATGTGTAGTATTAAAAGCAGAATATTTCCGAGGCAATACAATAATGTAATTTTTCTTCCTTGTGAAATGTGTGCATGTAAAATTTTTAAATTAAGGCATTTTATATTAATAATTTTATAATTTCAGTTCTTCCTGATATATTTTTCATACAAATGTAATACTTTAATATTATAAGAAGAAAAACAGCTAAAATTTCTGTCGTGACAGAAAAAAATTTTTTTAACGTTTTCTTGAGTTTTCTTGTGCAATTAGTACTCTCTAAAAGTTGATCATTTATAAAAATGTGTGGGTTAAAAACATATGAAAATGCAATTATTTTAAAGAAAGACGTATAAGTAATATCTTAAAGTGGTATTTTAAGTTTAATTAAGCTTATAATAATTATTTTTTCAGAATTATAAACTTTAAACCTGTTTTTCTCAGTTTGTGTTTTTCGAAACCTTAGTGCATTCAAAATGCTACTCCTTCGACAATTATTTACCAATCACTTCAATTTTTTTCTTGCATGTAAAGCATGTAATAAAATTAGCGATCCATTTTGCTATAAACTGAATACTTTTTTTTAAAAAAAATAAAATATAAGACATAATGGCTTTTTCGTTGATTTTTAGCCTGTATATCCACATTTTATTTTTTCTCGAAAACAAATGAAGTTATTCTAAAATCGATCCCTAAAGTTGTTAAGAACATCCATAAGAATATTATAAAAAAATTTCAGGTCAAAAAATTAATTTTTACAAAAGGAGTAGGATTTTAAAATTTTCCCAATTTTCTACAAAAAATTTAAATTTTTAAAATTGTGTGAATAATATATAAAAATTTTCATCTGGTAACATTTTCTTGAATAGAAACATTGTATAAAATGTTAAAATAAAATTTTTAAATACGTAAATAAAGAAGTTTGCTCAAAGGGTGCCAAAAAAAAGTCCCCTTAAGAGAGCTTCAAAAATTTCCTCTAAAAATACTTTGAAACCATTCAATACCTCTAAAAATTGCGCGTTATGTGTATATTCTTACAGTTACTTATATTTTTTATGTGTAAAAGGAAGAAGAAATAATTATAACGTGTACTGGAATTGTTTGAAAATTACACAAAAAAAATTATGCATTTTCTTTAAACCCTATCAATATGTTTTGAAATTTATTTAGAAAATCACTGGCAGATACAACAACAAACACGAAACAGTTTTACATCTTAAGATAGAAAAGCAAGACACATATCGATCGAAATTCGAGCTGAAAAATTACGTATTCCCCTTCTTCTCGTATAGATTGAGTGTGTAATGTAGTATACACCTGTGTTTGACATTTAACGTAAAAGAGATTTGGACTCTCAAGCCATTTGTAGAAAATCCGAGTGCTTGAATTTCTATATATACAGACACTACTTTTACGCATCTCACCGTTATTTTCTCTCCTAAAGACGACAGAAGCCTGTCATAATGATGCAAATATGTTTCTCCTCAAATCTTTATTTTCCATTTCTATATTTTAAATGCATTCGATTTACTATGTGATGGAAAACTTTGAGACACATAACGCTTTTATTTTTAGTCAGTTCTTAACTGGTGCTTCAATGAAAGTTTGTGAGTATAAGAAAAAAGAAAATAATTCTGTCTTATATATAAAAATTTTTCCAAACTTATTTGAGAAATTCTGTTCGTTATAATAATATTTCCCACATTTTCTGACTGACTCACTTTTAGATTTTTTATGCACATTTAAAGTTTCACAATTTTTTTTTCTAAGTCTGCACATAATTTAACTTCTTAACTGTCTGGCCCGAGGTTATATATATATATATATATATATATATATATATATATATATATATATATATATATATATATATATATATCTCGAGTACTGCACTAGTGCTCAAAAATCTCACGCCCTACTATTTTAAGGGGTAATTTTTTTTGAGTGCATCTTATTATTATACCTGAATATATATAGGAAGAAGTTTATGTGAGCTCACAAAAGGACACAGAACTGAATTATGAAACTACTAATAAGAGTTCATTTTTATTTATTTTCTATTTTATTTTAATTTTTAGAAAATAATACTCCCTTAGAAGCGATCTTTACCCAAATATACGAAAATACCCAGTTGCTACTACAAAATCTTTATAATTTGTAGCATGTAACTCAAAATATCAATTTTTAAATACTAAGTATATTTTATTTTGTATTAAGCATTTGGTTTTTGCAATAAAAAATTGACAATTTATACATCAAAAACATCAAATCAGTTAAAGGGTTTAAAGTAGAATAATCAATTTGGATATTTTTTGCGATTTTCCTAATTTTTGATAAAATAAACGCAGATAACAATTTTATTTATTTTTTTAAAAAACTCTATCTTGTGTGAGCTTGTCTGCTCTTATATAAATTATTTTATTTTTATATAAACCATTCTAAAAAGAATATATTAAAGAAGCATTGTGTATAGTTTAAGGTAGAATCTTTTTGTCGCAGGGTCTCAAAGTTTTTGTTTTGCCCTTAAGCCTTTATAAAATAGATCCAATCATATTATTTTTTTAAAGTTATAAGTTTACTTATTTCTATATTTTTTGGTTATTTAACATCTTTAATTCCAAGGATGAATCAGGCTTACTGAAGGAGAAAAACTTTGAAAAAAAAAGAAAGAATCGTGGCTTTTCATCTCAAGCCATGGACCTTTTACAAAGATTAAAACTTGTTGTCAAAAATGGATAAAAATAAACTTTATAGTCTAGTTAATTTATCTTAACCAAGGAAAACAAAATTTGAAATGTCAGCTAAAATGTGATATATCTTTAGATTTAAGGGGAAAAAATAAAGTTTTATAAAGTATTGTAAAACTGTTGCCGTGATAAGTTCACTAAATTTGTGAAATGGCTTAGAGATTAATGTATTCTACATTTTTTTTCCCTTTTTTCCATCAGATACTTTTCATCCGATTTAATTGTTTAAATAAAAAATAAATTTTAAATTGAAAAATGAGATGCGCAACTATTCTTACAGTACAAAGTAGTTACTTTGATATGTTTAGTTAGTTTTTATCTTTTAGATTTGATTAATGTTAAGACAGTTGAGGGTTCTCTCTTGTCTGCTTTTCCAAGTAGTTGTAGCTACTAGTCAAGATTGGAAGACTAGTATATCTTTCTGCTGTGACTAAATTCTTCCTTTCTATTTTAATTGTATTTATTCTGGTCTAGTACATATATGAAAAACATTTCTTCAAAAATAATTTTAAAAAGTAATGTTTTTTTTTATTTACAGTGTCTTCAGCTATTTGATTCACAATTAGACTGAGATCCTCTCTTACTTGTAATATTTTTAAATTTACTCAAAAAAGTCGTAGAGCATTGAGTCAGCATTTCCAAGTCCTTTTTGTAGAAAAAATGTATTTGATTCTAATTAATTCTTCCTATTTGGAAGGAAATTTCCAAATGTGTATTTTTGATAATTTTTTACTACGCTGTTTAGTGAAAAATGCTCTTTTTACAACATGTTACTCTTACATGTGCCCTTTTTGGTACGGAATTTCCCCCTATCTGATTTCATAATCTTAATAATTATTCTAAAGAAAGAACAAATTAAGGATTTTTTTTCTATTTCAGAAATTGAAAAACTAGAAATTATTCTTCTGATAAATTTATTATTTTTATTTCGATAGTTGAAGATACTTCTTTTCAACATACATATAGAATATGCCGCAAGCTGAAGAGTAATCATTTTATTCTGTTTAGTAGTATTATATGCATGTAACAGATTCCGAGTCAATTAGACCTCCACCACGACCAAATCTGTAATTTAGCAGTATCAGTTCACTCGAAGTTTAAGGTCCTGATGCCTGTAAAAACTTGCCATGTAGTGGGCTGATACACGTAAAATCTGCACAGGCTTAGAGTCACAATGTTGGCATGGTGTGGAAGTTAAGAGAATGTGGTGCTAAATCAGGTGTCTTCCTTTTCACTAGACCTTAGCTAAAAAATATAAAGTACATCCTCAATAGTTTTATACAAAATAGCAGGCAAGTAATCAACTTACCGTGCATTTTCTTAATTAATTTGGGATCTCAGAAATTATAAGAGTTCTCCGTTAAATTTTCTAGTCTTTAAATATTTCATTACACTTCATTAAAACGAGACTTTTATGAAGATCAAAGTTCTTACGTTGTGTCATTTGAAAATTCAGAAGATACTTCAGGTATCGTATTCTTTATCTAGCCGCCCATCCGGTATAGTGGCTAGTAATGCTAACTGCTGTGCCGTAGGGCCTGGATTCGAATTTCGGAGGTGACATGGGTGTTTATAAATGTATAGTGCCTTCGTGGCATGGGGTACTCTAAATAGCCATCAAGCCGAAAGTCTTCACATGTGGTTGGTTGAAAGGGGAAGATAGGTGGAAGGTCCCTGACCACCTTCAGGATGTTCTCCGTTAAAACTGGGGTGGAACGAGCCAAATCGCACAGTCATTGGTATGGTACTCAGAGCTACGGCTAACGATAGACATTCAGCTAGACCTTTGCAACGCTGAATTTCTTGGGCCTCGATCTGATACCTTCAGACAGGTAGCATTAGAAGTAACAACGATGATTTTTATCTCATCGTAAATCAATATTACGAAATCTCTTAGAGTGGAGTTGTGTTAATAAGAACTAGGATATAACTTTATTTTCATCGTATCACGTCAGCTTGATAAACTTTTGTATAATTAGTTTCATATCTATAACATAATGAATGGAATTCCGTCACAAATTTGAATTGTGGTTGTTTAACCCCATAACTGGTTTGCGCGTACACTGTTCGAACTACCGAAGGCTGGCCACAATCGGCTTGCTCGTAAGCTGTACGGGCACTAATATTTTCTTCTTTTTGAGATATAGCTTGTCCATGGTACTGAAATACTTCTCATCCGGGATTTTCTTTGGCGGGGAATTTTTATTGAAGACAGGAGTTTAGATTCTTGAAAATATATTTCATAAAGAACAGGAATTTGTAAGGCAATTTGCAACTTGTTGCCTGACAAGAAAAGAAAATGGAAAGATAATCCAAAGAAGTCGATATTATGTCTGCCCATTACAATATAAGACTTAGTATTATTCAAAATGTGTGAGCATATATATATGCACACACACACAAAATATTCTACCGTTTGAAAATGAGGTACTGACATGAAATATTTTTGTAAGTATGAGAGAAATTATTTTAAGATATATGAAGCATTCTTCAGAGCATGCAGGATGTAATTATAAAAAGAAAACTTCTAGGGTTTTTTGTGTTCCACAATTATAAAACAAAAGACAGTGTGAAAACTTTAAAATTGAAACTTCAAAATAAAATTCTTCTATTTTCGCATTATGTTATGTATTATGCTTAGTTATATGCAATAAAAGAATATGACTTTTTTTGGAACACTTTGGGTGAAAACATTTATCGATTAATGGGTTAATGTATTAAGTGACATATGTTCTAAAGACACCCACGTCAATGATAATTTATACTAAGAAATCAACGAATGTAATATCAAACTCAGCTCTCAAGAAGCATGCTAATTAACTGTCTACAGAACTAAATATAACAATTAAATATCTGTCGATAACCTTTTTATTTGATTTTATTTAAAACAGTTGGAAGACATACCGCTAAGAAATCTCATTGAAATCTCCCGATGGGCTAATTTAGGGAGTTTTCATTTAGGGTTGCGCAATATTGCGCCAACTGCCTCAAAATAACAGTAACCATTATTATCTTTATTTCATTGGGTCAGCGTTTCTCAAACTGTGGGATGCACTCCCTGGGGGTGTGATAACCCTATGTGGGTGGGGGGCGTGAACATATCGAAAAGTTGAAAATCAAATATTATTTCAAAATTATTAATTTACTGAAAAGAAAAAAAAACAAAATACATTCTGACACATTTACACTGATTCAGTATACTTATAAATGTATCAGTACTGCCCAAGGTATTTGATAAATAATTTATCAATACTAAGATAAGAATCATTTTAATCATTATTAATGACTTTCATGGGCTTAATCATATAAAAATTATGTACAAAATTTAATATCTTGATAATTTTTACGGTTTATATAATTAAAGCCGTATTGTAGCTTTAGTGTCATATAGTACATTATTATTGCATTCAATACATTATTATTGTATGGAGGGGGGGGCGAGGAAAATTATGGTTGAAAATTAGGTTACAAACATTTAAAGTTTCAGAAGCACTGCTTTAGTCTTTTATAGGTATTGAAACAATGCATAACTGAAATTATATATATATAACACAAAATTAGTGGGAAAAGACCCCGATTAAACAAAACTATAGCAAATATTCTACTGTTTAGAATTAAATGGAAATGTTTAGTGGGGTTCAACAAAATATTTAACTGTGTTATATTTATTTCTTTTAGACATTTAATTTATATGCTTCTTGAGAGTCGAGTTTGATAATTCGATATTACTAATCTAATAAATAATTTAAAATAATTGATATTTGATTCGTTGATTTCATAGTATAAATGATCATTGACGTGGGTGTCTTTAGAACATATAAATCGAAATGCATTCAACAACGAGCAATAACAACTCAAATGCGCGACGGAATTCCATTCATTATGTCATGAATATGAATCTAATTGCACAAATGTTTATCAAACCGACGTAATACGATAAATAAGTGAAACGAAAACTAATTACAATAATTAAAGATTATATTATGGGTATCTCCGATGACTTTACTCGGGATAAACTTATAAATACGATAATTAACTTCAAATAGATTATTAATAAATACATAAATCTTTGTACAAATTTCATTCGCTTTCATCGTGTTGACCACATTCTAATAGTTAAGTAGTTATTAGTATTGGAAATTATTTAAATTAATTTCATTGAAGTTTGTAAACAGTGAGGACATTCAGAATGATTTCATTTCATTTACTAAGTTCATCTCGACAAATGCTGTTTAATTTCGAAGGTTAGAACAATTTATATTTATAATTAGAATTGAATTTAATGAACTAATTGAAAAATACCCCTAGAGGATCTGTTAAATATTCAAATAATTTAGAGTTTTAATTCATTTTTAAAGTTCTATTTTCTAGATGCGAACAATCCCAAATCTCAAGGGACGAATATTTAAATTTAATTTCAGGTCGGTATAAGTAATGTAAAAATATTACTGTGACTGATTGATAGGAAAATAAGGATCGACTTTGAAAAAAATATGAGAGCTATTGGCAGATGACCTCTAACATTTTAACTACAGTCAACGGGCGAGGACGATACCCGAGCTGGCACCGGTTTTCTAATCTTCCATACCACACCGATGTGAGTACTTCGAGCATTTACAGATTTAAAAAGATTTAATTTCTGTATAGAGCGTCTTCAGTATGATGCGAAGCTTCAACTCTCTCTTGAAAAAATAGATATTTCAAGTCCGTCATAGTTAATCGAGCTCTGAGCGTAAAAAGAAATTATGGTTTATTTACATGATTTTAATGTTACGATAAGATAGTACATTAAAGAGTTATCTGGGAGACAGCAGGAGAGAGATTCACACATATCAGCTGCTTCTTTCCGTTTACATTTTCGCAGAAACGATTCTACGGAGATTACTTTCATGTGGCCATTTTCTGTCGTACATGCTTTTTTATACTCGAAACCTATAACAGTTAAGGTATCCGACTACGTTCGGGATCGTGATTTTAAAAAAGCGCATAAATGGATAATTTCCATGGCATTTAATGTCACTTAGATTAGAATACATACATAAAACTGTTTTAAGGGGAGTTGGAAACCTATCTCTCTCTCTATACTGACAATGTTAAATTGGCTGTTTTCGATGTACCTTTTCTCAAAATATGTTTTATGTACATGCTTGAAATTTTTCATACTATTAAAGTATACCTCTCTCATTATACTAAATGAGCTTTCAGCTAATTTTTGAATTTTTTAATAAATTATGAAATATTTTATCAAACATTGCGAAATTTGACACATTTTTTACTTAAAAATTTGTAAAAATTAAATTTTTTGTTTTTTACAAAAAAAAGTTCATTTTAGTATATATTAGACATCATTATAAATAACTCATAAAAATTTACATACCTGTGAACAGTAGTTTCTCAGAAAAGGTACATCGCACATTAAAATTTACATTTTGAGATAAATTGATTTTAATGAATACAGTGAGACTTCTAATCTGCTGGGAAATAAAAAAATAAAAGGCTCAATTTAAAAAAAAAGATACATGTTTTGGTTTATATCGGTAGTTACACTTTTAAGCAAAAACGAAGTAATTTGTTTACAATGTTCACTATTAAAATGGGCGTGGTCCAAATTCAAGGATTATTTAAAAATACGTTTTAAGGGCTTCTAAATACCCTAGAGATTAAAGTAAGGTATTTTTAGAAAGGTTAAAATCTATACAATGTGAAAATGTAAAAGAATCTCAAATTGTCAAAAAAAATAAGATTTTAGCTTTCCAACACCCCTTAAGGACATTTTGATAAAAAAATTTATTTAAATATAATATTTTGGTAAAAAACTAACTCAGAATAATCTTTTTTCCAAATGTTCTCCTTTTGTGAAAAATGGTTCTATTATAATAATATATTGCCTGTATATAGATCAGACCTCTCTACAGAGGCTCAACTAGAATTTTTGAAAAATTACCACCAATTGAAATAATTATTCGCGTTTTTTTCTTAAAATTGCTCCCCTTTGTTGACGTAAAATATGAGTAAATCCACTTCTAAGTTATATATTTTAAAAATTCTAGTTGAATTTCTGAACAGAGGTCTGAGCTATAAACAGGCAAAATATTATTATAATAGAACCATTTTTCACAAAAGGAGAACATTTGGAAAAAAGATTATTCTGAGCTAATTTTTTTGCCAAAATATTGTATTTAAAAGATTTTTTTTTGTCAAAATGTTTTCAAAACAATTTTATCCAAGTATTCTATTCTAAGTGATACTAAATATCATAGAAATTATCCAGTTATGCGCTTTTTTTAAATCACGGTTCTGAATGTTGTCGGATAACTAAAATTTCTACTCAATTTAGTCCCTATGCAAGGTCTATTCAAAAAGTATCCGACCTTTGGCCAGAAACAATATCTTAGTTATTATGTGGGAATGAAATCTTAATTAAAAAGTAAGTAAACTTCTTGAGCATTTACCCTCATAGCCCAGCATCCTTCCACTGCCAAAAATACTTCTAAAAGGCTTCTTTTGGAATAGTGACATCGCATTCTGCATTCTCTAATCTCGACTCTGAAACTGGACCATTTTTATTTTCGGAGAGAGCCAGAAGTCGGAAAGAGCCAGGTTCAGCCTTGATAATGTCCAGTAGGTCATTTATAACTTGATGACAGAGAAATTTCCCAGTCACTGTGCTCATTATGTTACAAAATTGCATGTGCAGAACTTAAATTTATCTCAACTTGTTTAGTAGTCTCTCGTGCAGTCAAACAGTGATTTTTCACACATTAACAGATTTTTATTCTACTCAACAACAGCTGCATTGCGATTGGCTTGTGGCCTCGTAGAACGCTGGTCTCTCTCTACCGACGTGCGCGTCCACTTTTTGAATCAGTTAAACCACTCTAAATTTGCGTGACTCCGCATAGCATCGTATCTAAATAAAGGGTGTTTTTTTCAGAGGTATAGAACTTTAAATTGCAATAAATCAACGATGTATTATTCGATTGAAATGAACTTTTTTTATTCGAAAGATAATCTTGTGGCATTACAATTTAAATATGATTTCTGGCATATGACTGCCACGGCTGGCTCGGATGTAGTTCAATCTGGACGTCCAATTTTCGATGACTTTTCCCAACATTTGTGGCCGTATATCGGCAATAACACGGCGAATGTTGTCTTCCAAATGATCAAGCGTTTGTGGCTTATCCGTATAGACCAATGACTTTACATAGCCCCACAGAAAATAGTCTAGCGGTGTTAAATCACAAGATCTTGGAGGCCAATTCACAGATCCAAAACGTGAAATTAGGCGGTCACCAAACGTGTCTTTCAATAAATCGATTGTGGCACGGGCTGTGTGACATGTTGCACCGTCTTGTTGGAACCACAGCTCCTGGACATCATGATTGTTCGATTCAGGAATGAAAAAGTTAGTAATCATGGCTCTATACCGATCACCATTGACTGTAACGTTGTGACCTTCATCGTTTTTGAAGAAGTACGGACCAATGATTCCACCAGCTCATAAAGCGCACCAAACAGTCAGTTTTTCTAGATGTAACGGTGTTTCGACATACACTTGTGGATTAGCTTCACTCCAAATGCGGCAGTTTTGTTTGTTGACGTAGCAATTCAACCAGAAGTGCACTTCATCGCTAAACAAAATTCGCTTATGAAAATCGGGAACAACGGCAATCTCGTTTTGGGCCCATTCGACGAATCTACGCCTTGCTTGATGATCGTTTTGATGAATTGCAAAACCAACCTGAGAATAAATCACTTGACAGCTGTTAAATCGGTCGCCATCTTGGAAAGTAATTTTAACTTAAACTTCTATACCTGAAAAAAAAAAAACACTCTTTACTTGTTAAATCTTACGAATTGCTGATTTCAACAGAAATTAATTCAGTACTACTGCTGAAGTTGTTCAATCATCGTTAGAAAAATGAAAATCCAACGAACACGTAAAACAGCTTCTCATTCGACTCCTTTCTGGAAATGACTGGTAAACTAAAACGAAAAAAAAAAACACACAGCAAACATACGTATTAAGCTATCACCTATCTCTGTGTACAGTGGCGCCTCCATAGAATATCTACTGTGAGTGGAAAAATTCAAGATCGGATAGATTTGAACAGGCATTGTATGTTCTTATAGCCTACATTTTTGGTCAATCAGCTTAGGTTATGTATCCGGTTACCTTACGTAGTCATTTTTCAAATTAAGGTATTCCGACTACGTTCGGAATCGTGGTTTTAAAAAAGAGCTTAAATGGATAATTTTCATGATATTTAGTGTCACGTGGAATAGAATACATGTATACAATTGTTTTAAGGACATTATGGCAAAAAATATTTGAATACAATATTTTAGCAAATAATTAAACTTAGAATAACCTTTTTTTCAAAAAAAATGTTCTCCTTTTATAAAAAAAAATGCTTCTATAATAATAATATTTTGCTTATATAAAGTAAAGACTTCTCCAGAGAGTCTGAACTAGGATTTTTTGAAAAAATCACTTTAGTTTCAGTGTTACCACCAATTAAAATAATTATCGGCGTTTTTTATCTTAAAATTTCTCTTCTCTGTTGTAATAAAATGTGGATAAATCCACTTCTAAGTTATATATTTCAAAAATACTAGTTGAGCCTCTGTTCAGAGGTCTGAGCTATATACAAGCAAAATATTATTATAATAGAAGCATTTTTCACAAAAGGAGAACATTTTGAAAATTGGTCATTCTATGTTAATTTTTTGTCAAAATATTGCACTTAAATAATTTTTTATTGTATTAATATTCTTAAAACAATTTTATACATTTATTCTAATCTAAGTAACACTAAATATCATAAATATTATCCATTATACGATTTTGCAAAATCACAGTTTCGAACGTAGTCGGATACCTTAAGGGACTAAAAAAAATTTTTTTTTGCATCTTTTTAGAAATTTTCTGAATGTTATAGTTTCCTGTTATCTAGGGTAAGTGTGAAAATCCCCGAATAGACTGGTGGCGAATATTACACCTCTTCAAGGGATACCAAGACTCGAGAACCCCAAGGACTCTACTATAACAATGTTATAGTGAAATCATGATCATGATCACTTGATTGTAGGGGATTTGAAATGTAGGTATAATAATTTTTATAAAAAAAAAAATGTTGCTATATTTACTAGTAGTTTCAAATTTTGGAAATATGAGAAAGTTATTAAAATCTAAAGAAAGGTAAAAGCTAATTTTATATACCTAATCACAATTATTACTTCTTTTCAATTTGATTTATATTACAAAATATACTATATAGTATCAGTAGTTTGTCACGTGGATTATTTAAAAATTTTGTTAAAAAACTGAACTGCAATAAACCCCAATAACGCACTCATATTAATTCATAAAACTTTTTAAAAAAACTCTTAAATATGGCAAAAGTGTTAATGTAAATATTTTTTTTGCATGGATAGAACAAAGACTATAATTTATTTTATTGTTTAAAGCTTTCTCAGTGTCAAATTGTTATTGATTATATTTTATGGATTTTATGCTCAAAATTTCCTGAAGAATTTTTACCATACACATATAATTATTTGCATCATATTTGGAGATGTATTTATGTACATTTAAATTTCCTGATAGATACTTAATTGAAATATATGTCATATGAAAGATAAAAAATAATATGTTTCATATTTGCATATCATATACACATTTTCGTTGTTGGATTCGAAGTAATTACTATAATGATAAATGTATTATTGATTAAAAGTCGTCGATTTAATAATAAAGAAATACATATATAAAGTTTTATTTTATTTACACATATACTCTTTTATATTTAATAGAATAAATCAATAAAATATGCTCTAAATCATATTAAAAAATACACGAAAATTATATTTTGATACAAATTTAAATCTTAATAAACCACAGGGAGCTTATATAATATTACCTTGTATAAAATGTTATGCAACTAGCTCTATGAAAAATGACCATTTCTATCATCCATCTTATGATATATTATAAAGAAAATATATTGAAAAAATGTTACTTTGATTAAAATATATGCTATCCAGATGATATAGTCCAATATATTTTCATTTATTTTTTCTCCAGATTATTCTAAATTTACTCGAGCAATAATCATATCAAAGGAAAAAAAATATTTTTCTTACTTATATTTTATTTCAATTAATTTATGTCCATGTAATATCTTTTTTTTATTACGATTGCTTTACGAAAGTAACGTTAAAACTTATTTAACAAATTTCAGCATAATTAAATGTTTATTAACAGCAATAAATAATATCGCATGGTTTAATACTAAGCTCTATTTAGCCCTTAAGCATGTTTCTACATTTATGTTAAGATTAAAATAAAGAATGACTTCTCCCTCATCGTAATTATCATTAACTTCTATGCAATTTTTCTGTTTTGTTCGTTTTGATTAGATTGTATTTTTATTTGCTACTATTATAACCATCATTTCAGTTGATGAAATTAAATAAGATTTATGTATTAGCCAATACTTATCAGTGATTAAAATTACCTCCGTTAATAAATTCGATAGAATTCCAAGTATACTTCATGGATATATAGTAGATTCCCTAAAAATGGGAACTCGATAACCTGGCAATCCAGATAACTTGGCCACACCATTGTAGAAATTTCGATGCAGAAAGTATTCCTTATGTCACAGTTAATGAGAAAATACTGTAAAATGATGAAGAGGTTAACGTTGAAGACATCGTACAAACTTCTAAAACTTTACATAGTGAGGAATTAAAAGCTCTCAAAATCGCCCTTCAGTATTTTGAACTTGGTGCATCGGTAATGGACTTACTGAACACAAACAAAGACAACAGTACATTACATATTTCTCATTCATAATCAAGTAAATTACTGCATACTATGTATTTTTTCACACACACACACACACACAGTACTTTTACTATGTACGTACTTTTCATTCATTTAAGGTTATTTGGGTTTTTATTTTCTGTTTTTTTTATTCCCAAGAAAACAATACATAACATATTTTCTGAGGAAACACATTCTTTTTTAATTCTATTCTCGATATCTCGATCTTTTCACAAATTGGGTAACCCATTGGTTAAGATTAGGTCGTGTTTTCGGGACTATACTGTATTGTCAATTATTTAAGGATATCAACTAAGAAAACACTCATAAAACACCCACGTATGCTTTTATTTAGACATTTTAATGATCTTACATATAATGCTTTCAATAACCCAACGCTTTTAAAAATAAATGCTATATAATTTTCAAGAGAATTAACTGGTACTATTGCAAAATCAAAAAGCGAGATAGACAGTTTTCAAATCCCACATTTTATGTTTTTTATTTGAGATGACACAAATATTATGAATGTTCATGAATTTATTTTGTTAAAAAAATTCATTTTTTTTATAGAAATGTTTTTCAAACAGTATATACACGTATGAATTCTAATGAAGAAAGGAAAATATATTTTAATGATGTGATTTTTTTTTTGTAATAACTAATAACTTATGCAATTATCATCTTACATACACTCACAAAAACCAATAATTTAAGTTTGAGTTTCAGTTTAACGCTTTAAGATTAATGTCCCTTAGATTCTGAAATTCTGAATAATAAAAACAAAACACACATAATTTTTCTAATTACTAAAATCTAATTTAAATCAACATTTAAAATGAGAAATAAACTATATTGGTTCCACTTCCATTTTATTGATTTTAGTTTTAGCAAAACTGATTAATTAAATTAAAAACCACAATTAAAAGTTTCAGAGCAGCTGGTTTTATCGTAAATTACAGTAATACATCAATGACAAAATACAAAGCCCTTTATATTAAACTATCATCATTTAAATTATCTGAAACCAGCTTCAAGATAAATTAGAGGGTACTTTTTCTTTAATTTCATGCTATATTTTTGACAAATGAATTTTTTTATCTAGCAACAACGGAATAAAAAGTTTTGCAATTATATTGTACCTCATCATTCATTTTCCTACTTATCGTTTCATCATTCAATCTAATATAAAATCACAGCATTTCTTTTATATTTATATATAATCATTAATCATGTACTAAATCGACATAACTCTAATTTAAAGATAAACTATGAATGGAAGCATAAAACGGTATAGGTTAAAATAAGATGGTCACAGTAGCATAACATACAACAGTCTTAGAAACGAAGAGATTGTAGATTTAAACTTAACGTATGGGAATTCCAACCCTCTGATATTTGTATTTTCCTATATAACTAAGTTGAAAGGGGTGGGGGTGAAATGAGTAAAAATAAATTTTTATAAAATCTCTAAGATTTTTGTTATAAGCATAATACTAAATGACTAATGTTTAAAGTATTCCATTAGAGGGTTTCTAACTACAAATACCACAAAAAAAACTCTAATACACATACCAAAAAAATCAAATAAATAAAACATCTCAGTAAATATTGAAATTTAAAAAAATCTGCACAGCAACACGTGAAAATTCATTGACTTTACGAAAAAGGAAACATGATCGCACTTAACAAAATTTTAAAAATGTATTAATGCATTATATAAATGTAGCCAAGGAGAAGCATTATAATCATATAAATATATATATACACTGATGTAAATACAAATTTCAACATCAGAAGGAAATACTCTAGATAAATAAAATTTGGTAATTGTGTTTATGCATCTGAAAGATGACGGATTCAAATTTCACGCTATTCATATTAATGTAGCGTTAGTAAAACTACTATGAGCTCACGCAATTCAGGTTTACTTTAAATACGTGCTGTAAAGTTCGTAAGAGTTAATTATCGTTGAGATTTGACGTAGAGAGTTAGTGTATGTCAATAATGCTTTTAAGAATACGAAGATTCCCTTACTAAGAACTCACTGAGTTTGAACGTGGTCGTATAATAGGGCCATGAAGAGGTTTCTTTCCGCAATATTGCAAAAAATACTTCGCAGGAATGTATCCACTGTACATGATTGTTGGCAGCAGTAGTCAAGGGAAAATACTTCCACAAGAAAACCTGGTTCCAAGAGGCCACGTATCATTTTTGAGAAGACTGCCGTGTTCGACGAGGGACTGTGTCGCATTGCACTGCGTTTACGGCAGAAATTCGAGTTGTGCGCCGTGGTAGAATGAATTCTTATAAAACGGTTACTCCAAGGACAGCTCCGACCCAGAAACCCAGTGTATATATAGCATCCATTCCACACTCCAAGCCACAGAGAATTTCAACGTCAGTAGTTTCAAGCAAGGGATCATTAGAGGTTGGGTGAAGATCTGCTGTGTTTTCTGATGAAAGTCGGTTCCATCTTGGTGCCAGTGATGGCTATATGGTGTTTAGTAGAAGACCAGACGAACGCCAGTATCCAACCCGTGTGCGGCGAAGACCTACACCTGGAATGGTGTATGGATCAATTTCCTATGATAGCAGAGGCATTTTTTGGGTTATTCTACGCACCCTAACAGCAAGCTTGAGCGTCAGTCTGGTGATTCAATCTATTGCGAGTCATTCATGGACTTTATACAAGGGTATGCTTTCCAACAGGATAACGTGCAACCTAATACAACTGCTGTAACCCAAAATGCTCTACAGAGTTTCGAGGTGTTGTTTTAGCCTACTAGATCAGCAGACCTATCTCCAATCAAGAACGAATGGGGTATCCTTAAATGTCATCTCCAGAATTAAACACCCTATACAACCAGATTTAAAGAATCCATATTGGCCTATCAAGTGCAACAGGCATGCATACCATACCGTAAACTAATATCTGGTATACATAATACATGCCCGTTTGTATCCAAAATTTTGACGGTTACACTCGTTATTAATGTATCATCATTTATAATTTTGAATCAATCTTTTCACGCTTACATTATTACGTGATCTTGAAACTTAAATCAATTAAATATGTTGCCTAGACAAATGTCCTGTCAAAGTTTCATTAGTCTACAATATTTTTTCTTTTAAGGATTTATACACACACCCACAAGCTTGATAAAGAGTTTCGATATATCTGATAAAGTTACACAGGTTACACAAGCTACTGAACATTCTATTTTTCTGTGCATATTCTATATTCACAAATACAATTTTTTGAAATATAACCTAACTGGTTTCAATCAGACATATACTTATAGTATTTGATTGCCATTAGAATAACTAATGTTTACTTTGAAAGGGATAAAAACTAAATGCTGCGAAAATATGCAACCAAAACTAAATAATGCAATGGAAGTCAAAACAAAGTTAATAGGTAAAGATTAAAACTAAAAAAAATATGTATGAATAGGACGTCAGTTTAATTTGAAGAGGAATTTCAGTTGATATATGTGTGAAGTTATATTGTATTCAGAAATATATTTACCCCCCTTAGAAATATATTATGCTTAACTGTGTGTAAATCGTAGTAATTCGTAAATGCGAATATTGAGGACATGACTCTCCGTAAAACTCGTCATGTTTTACGAACAGAGAGTCAAGGGGGAAAGAACAACCGCAGTCAAGATGATTTTAAAACTTCTATTGGAAAAAAAGGGAACGTAATTTCTATTTTGCTCTTTAATGAGGATGTTGTATTTTAATCAAATATATATAAATAGTTTTATGCGTAGCGTTTGTAGTATAGCAATGATTTTATTGATTTTTACATTAGAAATTTTATCTCTTTGTGTAAGCATTTATATTTAAGAGGTTTACTTTTAACAGAGAGTGTTGTTAACTGGATTATCACTTAAGAACCCTTTATTATTTATATTGACTGCATTATTTATACTGTAACTTATTTATATTGATTTTACATAAGAAAGAGGTGATGATATTCAACCATTTCAAGAAAAAAACACCGTAAATTTAGATTGAATATAAGGTACAGATAATCTTTGTTGCGGACTAAATTTTGACTAAAATAACACAATTAAATAGCTCTTCAATGTATTTAAAATTTAAGCTTTCAAAATCGGCCAATGTTTGAAGCCATAATTAGTAAAAATAAATTACAAATTTTTAGTATTATATGTTTTATTTATTTATTAGTAGTGCAAAAGAAAGATCGCGCGCATTATTAAAATAAATTTCTAATTTATATTCAAGACGACTAAGTGTTGTACTGCTAATGAAAACAAATAAAAGACAATGACTGAGAAGGATAGTTAGAAAAATAATAATAATTTCGATAAAAATCACGATCACGAGAGTAAGTTAAAAGATTAAATGTCAGGTAAAATAATAGAAGCTTTAAAGTTTTATATATATATATATATATAAGGAAATCAACCTTTTTAGTATTACACAAAATGGGATGAATTGTTTCTGAAAAAAACAGCCTTTTATTTGGCTCAAAAATCCATTTGGAAAATTAAAATAAATATGTTCATCTTATTCCAGAAAAAAGGTTTTCCTTCCTGAAATATTCATTTCAAATAAACTTATGATACATAACCCTAAGTGATATATATAATAATGGATAAATTCATAAAATAAGATCATGCAAATAATATGGTTATCAAGAATTACATTTGTAATATTTTTTTTTGTTAAACCAAAAAAAAAAAGTTTATATTTATTTTTTTAAATTCTTAACTGTAATGAACGAATTTTTATAGGAAATTATACAAACATATCTTTGGAAAAATTTTACATATTTTATGATCAGTATGATTTTTGTGGTATGCAAAAACTTAATAATGGAGTTTTTTAAGCTATAAATAATTAATTAACCCAAGAGAAGGCACACACTCCATAATAATGGCAGTGGATTCGTGGGGTGACGGAGTAACCCCAATTCTTTTTTTATAATTATATTTTTTGTACACGATTAAAGTCGTAATTCCAGGGAATAATGTAACTAAAAGAAAGTGTACTTACCTACTTTTAAGGACTTGTCAATTTTTCTTTCATAATTTAAGAAAAAAAAATCTAATCAAACTGAAGTAAAATATTTGAAATGTGCGTTATTTTAACAATGGACACAAATCTCAAACACTTTTGCTAACATTACAGATAAATGATATTTGCAGGCAAAAATGTCGTATTTTGTTCCAGTTATTGTAGTTTTTTTGTGCTTTGATGGTCGACAAATAGCGTATTGAACTTTTTTTTTTTGCTTGTTTCTTTTTGACGTGGTGCAGTGCGTCTTGCAGTGTACTTGTGGCTTCATATCTTTATTGATGGAGTTTTTTTGGGTTACATTTGAAAATTTTCCAACAACACAAAATTGTCATGTTCATTGCTTTTCTCAAATTTACTTTCGCTATGATGATTAGTATCCATTATTTCATGAGGTTCTTTTTTGATTGATAAGTTTCAATTTCATCCAATAGAGACCGTGGTTACCCATTTCTTTTTTATATGCTATTCATTTACACTCATAAATCATAATGAGTCATGCAACACAGCAATTAAAACCACTAAGTCGTTCACGAGAAAATGTAGCTTAATCATAGGAAATATTTTGAAACAAAAATGAAGACGTGGTGACCTCAATCATCTCAAATATCTTAAGATTGTAAAAAAAAAACGGTTGCTATTCCTATAAAAAGGTAGATATGTAACAAATACATCTAGTTCCCATAAAGGTTGTCATATAGGAGGATACTGACAAGGTCATTGGTAACAAACAAACAGTTTCCCCGGAATTAAAGATTTCGTGAGAATGGGGTGACTGTGTGCCCCTCGCAACCACGATCTGGGTTAAATGTTAGTAAATATAATTACTTAAGCTGGACCGATCCAAGTTCAAGAAACTTTATTTGTTCATTAAAACAAGTTTTAAATCTAAAATTTGAAAGAAATATTTCTTCTCACTGATTAGTTTTAACTTTTATATGTTTAACGTTCATTATTTTGAGAAATTAAATTTCAATTAATCTGAAAATACAGTTTTTATTAAATCTTTTCAGATTAATTTTTTTTCAATTCATTCAAATCCTGCTGTATCACTGTTAGATTTAGGTAAATGTTCACTAAATTAAATTTTATCATTTTATTCTGAGTAAAGTTAACTTTGTAAGTTGGCAATTTTTTTGCCAAAAATATTCCAAAAAGAAGCAAATAGTTTTTTTTTTAAATTTCTTATAGCTAAGCATACTGCTAAATAGAATGCGAAAAAATTTCATTTTAATATTCAATTATTATTTTAAAGTTTTCGCACTATTTTTTTCTATTTTTGTGGAACACAAAACTCTCTAAATATTTGATTTTTATAAGTGCACTCTTCATGTTACAAAGAATATTTCATATATCTTAAGAGAATTTCTCTCCTACTTACAAAAAGAAATTTCATGATTGTGCCACTTTTTCAAACGGTTGAGAATTTTGTGTGTGTGTGCATATATACATACATAGTTTGAGTTACGGTGTAAAACTTCATCTTACATTGCAATGGAGACAGTAATAATATCGGCATTTTTGGATTATCTTTCCATTTTCATTTCTTCTCAAGCAGCAAATTGCATTTTACCTTGCCGATACTTGTTCTTAATCGAATTTTTTGCAAGGATCTAATTTTATACCTTCAATGAAAAGTTCCTGCCTTCTCCATAAAGTAAATCCCGGATGAGAAGTGCTTCAGTACCATAGACAAACTGCATCTCTTAAAACATTAGTACTAAGAATCTAATTAAAAAAATGAAAAATATGTGCAAATCAAAGACGGAAAAAGGAAAATATCAGTGCTCATGCAGCGTATGGGCAAATCGGTTGTGGTCAGCGTTTGGTGGCCCGTACGGTGTGCAAGCTATCCAGTTAAGAAGTTTAGTCTTTATTGCATTATATTTATTGCATTAAGTTATTTCCTGAAATTTCTTTAAAAGTCTGTGCAATCAAAGAGCATCAATTTTTCTAGAGACAACTACTTTAAAATTGAATTTTTCTTTTGTAAATTAAAGGGTCTGTCACGTAAGAAAACACTTTAGAGATTCTAGCTAGACAAATACTATTTGCCCTTTTCCGAAATTATGTTCGCACTTTTTAAGTGTATGAATTTTTTTCGCTTTCATTGTATTGATTTTATCAATCAAATATACTTTTTTCAAAATTATTGGTAATGGCTCTGTGATTTTCTTTTTAGGTGAGCCCTAAGTTAAAATTATATTTGTTAATAATATTAGCGATACTTTGCTTCATTGTTCATTTATTCTACTTTAAAGAAGTTAAGTTTTGTAATTTTTGTCTTTAATTTGTGGGGGGAGCATAGCACTAGAAATACTGGACAACACAATAGCACAAACACATTTACAGTTAGTGCTCGCCAAATTATCTTCATTTAATTTACATTTACACTTAAATAGTGCATAAATACATGTATGATCTTAACATAAATATCGAAGAAAAACAAATAAGATTATTTTACTAATGCATCTCAAAATTTTTAACACATTTTCATATTGTCTTGAACATTTAATTTTAACAAAAAAAGTCTGCTTTTACAGTAAATAATTTTCTTAATTTCGAATACAAATGTCTTGAGAAATGTAATTACATTCAGTTTTTATCTAGGAAACCATTATCATCTTTTTTTTCTCTTAGTAACTATTTTAATTTTAATTTCTTTCTTAAAGAATGTTTCGCTTCAAGTACATCCAGGAAATTAAATGCATACTTCTTTATACTTTCTCTTTTACTGCCTCATTTAAATCATTAAACTGTTTACTTAGGCAAAAGCTTTTTAACGTTTTTCGATTAAATGCACCGTGTTTTCAACGTTTAAAGGAACCATTACTACCTTTTAGTATTTACAAATACATAAAATTCTGGTCTAGTATTTTTATTTTATTTGCGAAAAAAATGCGAGACCTAGCATTTTTTCTTTCAAAATGATACACAAAAATTCCAGTCCATTTAGGAAATAATGATTTTTGTTTTATCATAATATTGGATTTCTATTTAAAAAGCTCACTAAGATTATATTTTTGTTTCAAATTTTTTACCATTATTCTCTTTCCCAAAATACGTATGTTTATGAATTTTTGTAATTTAGTTAAATTTGTTTACTCACTACAAAAACAATGTGAATTTTTTATAAGGTTTATGAACATAGTAACTTTTTTTAAAACAAGAATCCTTATTTTAAACTTAATAAAATGTTCTGATTTCAAATTATTATTAGAATAGACTGTTAAGTGAAAACTTAAAATGCCCGTTTAGTTTACTAGATAATGGTTATATGTAAATAAGTTTAATAAAATGAATTTCCAAAAGCAATCTACTTTTACAATGAATTCTTTTAGTAAAAAAATAAAAATAAATCAATAAGAAAGCATTATCAAGCAGTGGAACAATAAGTAATAGTAAACCAGTTTGGAAATTTAATAAAATATCTTTAATTCAATCACAATAAAAAAAAATCTTCATCTAAATATAATAAATGCTAAATGAAATGGAACACAACGTCTGTTTGTATTTATTTTTAAAAGAAAAAATCGCTTTGTTCAGTGCTTATGAGGACAAAAAGTATAATGTTCTCAGGCCATAGAATAAGTTTCAAATTTATTAAAAATTTAAAATTAAGTTATCTCTTGCAAGAATTGTTTTAATGAAGGTGTAGAGAAGCTTTATAAAATATTTCATAATAAATTAATTTTCTAATAGGTGGTTATTTTCTAAGTGGTTTTTGGGAAGCTGTATATATACATATTTTTAATGAACACACATGTGTATATTTTCAGTTGAAAAAGTAATTGATGGATAAGTAGAAACTAAAACAAGAATATCTAGAAACTAATCCTCAAAAATGCATAATAATTAGCTAAGAGGCTATAAGTAATATTGTGGATGGAAAATAATGTAATAATTTAATAATGTAATGATTAATGTATTTAAGAACCTAAAAAATAATTGTTACACTCCATCTTAATTAATACATGTTATGAAAAACCCTAAAGAAATTTATTTATTTATTTTCTTACGAATCCAATTGCTTGGATAACCAATACAAGTTAGTTTTCATATTTTGCGTAGAATCTGTATTTAAATATTAAATTTTTCTTGACTATGACTATTTTAGTAAATGTGTGTGTGTGTGATTCATCTTACCTTACCTTTGTAGTGCTTAGTTTTGTGAGTCGAAATTGTTGAGTTCTATACCACTATATTTTATGTATGCGAAATATGTTGTATTTTAATATGTATTTTTATAAGGCTGTTTATAATAAGATCGTTGGTTGATAGATAAATATATTAATACAGAAATATTTCATCATAATTTGCTTTTGAAAATTTCAACCAATAAGAAAAATTTAAACAGACGAATTATAACGGGTAGTAATATATGTTGCTTTCGATTTATGAAGTAGCTTGAAACCAAAATCGAGAAAAACCTCTTTTCAATGAACGGTGGTATGTTAAACAGATTTTAAAGTAGTCAAAGAGAAAAAAATAAGCTGGAGAAGGCATTTACCACCAAAGTTTCTTTGTAGAGACATATTCCTATTAGACAATAGTCTGTTGCATAATGGCTAAATGTCGACGTAAGATCAAAATCTATTTATAGTAGATTTTGTGACCAATTTCTAAATACAGATTCATCTTCTCAAGAACCAACCGATGTTAATTCAGGAGTTTTCTTTTCTTCAGCTGACTGGTACTTGTGAGTAATTGCAAACTGCGTCATAACTGTAACTCCATCTCAGTTTAATTGACATTTCTGCCACAGGCAAGATAGTGTGTATCAAGAAGATTTTCAAAAATTTGCATGAAAGATGTGTGAGTGATATGCGTCCCACTTACATCTCACCTCAGATGGAAGCGTTTAAATGGGACATATAGTCACACAAACTATAGGGGAGATGTAACATTCATGGGTGGGTTTCTCAAGTGGAATCTCCAATGCAATTTCTTGTATGTAATGTCATGGATTTCTCAATGGTGAGACTCCAAGGATACTTTTAGTGGTTAATTGAAACACGATGACACAAACATCTCACACAACATAAACTTAAATTACACTTTGTAGAAATTTTAGATAAAAATAATAAACCTCTTGAGTTTGTGTAACTTTTAGAATAAGCAAATATGGGCCATGAGGACATCCATCACATCTGCCTTCAGCTTATACAAAATCTCCACACTTAGCTCTCTGGCGGAGCTTACCAACCTCTCTCTTTGAGGTGCAATCACCGAGTACTCTGGTGTTGCACTCGCGCAGGCGCTGTACCTCGGGCCAGTCTCGTAGCTATTTAGCGTTTTAAAATTTGTCTAGAGTTCGTTACAAAGATCTATTTTGTTCACTGATGAGTCCTTCCTTGTGACGCGGAAGTGATTCTCTACGTATTTGCGTATGAAATTAATCAGATGCGTAATATCTTCTGTCTAATGTATGAGAAAGGAATGCAGAATTTGGCGTACTTATAAGGAAAGAAATATTTTTAGATGGTTGCACTGAGCTGTATATGTTACCATATTGAAATCGTAATACCTATAACATCATAGACAACCTATTGTTTTCTCGTTTGGAACAGCAGTTTGCGATATCTTTATCTAGAAAAAAGATAGTGACTACCCCACTTTGACCACCTAGTATATCATTTTCTTATAGAAGAAACTATTGTCTAAATAGATTGGCCAATAAACTATCCCAACCTTTATCGTGTTAAATAAAATCTCATGTGGGCTTAGTAAATGCTATTACCAAAAAAAAGTTTCTTCTAATTTTCTTGTAAACTTTTTTAAATAATCATCAGTTTTCAGTTTGTTGCTTAACTTTTGGAAACAAGTGTAGTTGCGTAACTTTTTGATCTATATATAATAATTATTATTGTTTCAAGGTGAAATTAATTCAGTAAACTGAACATGAGATTGAAAAACTTGCTTAATTTCCTTTTTAATGATGTATACATAAATAAATGTTTTAACATTTTAAGATGATGAAATTATTCTGTGGGAGAGGAAATATATTTAAAATTTAGAAATGCATTTAATGTGATGGTAATTAAATTAATTAAATTTATAAATAATAAAATTTCTTTCCTTTTGACATTTATTCAAACTGTTTTTGGAAATTTTACTTTCAAATTATCCAAGTTATTTTTAAAGAAACTGAACGATTCAAAATTGCAAATTTCAAAAGGAAAAAAATGCTGCGTTTAGATAACTCATCTTTAAATTATTATTCAAAAACACTATTTAAAAATTTCTAAATGAATGCATATTTTACCGTAATGAGAGAGAAAGAGAGGGATAGGAGAATGATCGGAGGAATAAAAATTAAAAACACTAAAGACAAGAAAAAAACGCTTAGAAAAGTGTTTTGAAATTTACGAAATGTCATAAAACAGAAAAATGCGTAAAACAGAGGAAAAGGAATATAATTAAAGGTTTTTAAGCAAATATGAAATGCATGTTATTTCAAATGGTGAGATGAGCAAAACAATAAAAAATTATCTCAAAACTAAAATTCGTTTCTTTTGCTGGATGATTGATTTGATAAGTATGCAATTTCGTTGTTAAATAACTGTGCAGGGGTTCTCAACAACAGTGTTAAGTGGCTACATTTATTCAGAATCCGATACAATCATGAGAAAATGAAGAACACGCGAGAAAAACTAATTCCATTCGAAATCAAAATGAGTTTTTATATTTTTTATTTGCTACTTATCGCTGATAATTTATTCTGAAACTGAAACATCCCATTCGAAGTGTTTCTTTTTCTGCTTGTGATATGAATTATAATCTGTTTGGAAATTAATTACTTTTGCCTGATTTATAAATTCTTGTACCTAAGGATTACATTTAACGTATTAATAATATACTCAAGATTAATTCATTATTATTTTTGTTACACATGTCAGGGCCTTAACTCGAGTTAAATAATGAATAAGATTGCTGAAAAAATGAGCACCTCTCATGCTGAAAAACATAGTTTCGGGCAAAAAAAAGTTACTAGATTCTTCAAAGCTGTTTAATTCTTTAATATTATTAGCTTCCCGGTGTGAAACTCGAGAGCTAGAACTAATTAGAACTAACGTCCCCCGAACTTAAGACGCTGTTTAATATTTCATGATTATCTAATAATTTAGAATTGTGGCGCCAAAACTTCTCAGTTTTGTTGCAAAAAAAGTTAGGAATGTAGAAGATTTTCAAGTAGATATTAATAATAGCGTGTTCACACGCACACACACACACTCACACATATACAACTTGGAATTTAAGAGTAGTTCAAACAGAATGCTGTTAACATGTATAAATTTTGCTTCATTTTTATTAGGGTGTTAAGAAAGTAATCGTTCCCTGGACTTGTAAAGTTTCTAAATTTCCTAACATTTTCTTTGATTCTTATTTATTTAGTTTAACATGTGTATTTACAATTAGAAAAAAATGTTAAAATACAGATTTCACTCTTTTATTTACTAGGAAAAATTTTTGCTTACTTCACAATTTGTTTCAATTTAGATTATTCATTCTAAACATCCTGTAATTTAATTCACACAAACTTTCTCCAGTCAGAAATGCCATTACTTATTAGAAGAAATAGCTTTCATTATAAGTTGTATTTGTGATTAGAAGGAGGATAACTTAAAAGACAAAGCTGAACTCCGAAAAATATCATTGAGAGCTTTGTTTTAAAGTATATGTTATGACGGATATATTTACTTACATATTCCACTAATCCTCTTGGGAAATCTTTGGGCTATTATTCGAATTTATTCACAACCAACCCTTCTGAAGAAGAAACCGTGATATTCAAAATAAATCTACTATATATAGTCAAGGTTTCTAGCTAGCATGAAGAGGAGAGAAAGGAAGTCAGGAGTCTGGTGAGACTGTTACCGATCAGATATCCCTACAAATTATTGACTGTTCCAAATATTAAATAGACGAAAATTTAAAGTGACGATTGGTCACTAAACTTAAAGTAACTTTAAGTTATTGGGATAGTTGAACTGATCCTAAATTAAAGTGGTAGATATTTTTAGTTTTCGTAGAATTCGTGCATCTCGTGATTGTTCCACTTGTGTAGTTCATATTGAGACAGTCTCTTCTTGAATTTAAGTGAATCAGTGCAGTAATTAGGTTGATCAATAAATAAGTTGATTTTAAATATGTCTGGTATTCCTTCCCTTTCTCTCACACATCTAGGCGGGCAAGAGAGAGGGGAGGAATCCCTCACAATGTAAGAATAATAAGATTTTTTCAAAAATATGAGCAGAATAGCTAATTTTCTGATGATTTTTTTTCATGTTAATATTGATTAGAATTATTTTTCTAAGAAGCTTTGAAGTAAAACTTATTGTTCTTATCAACTTTTGTATGAATCAATTTCATTGAATATTAAAATAAAAGACATTTAAATAATGATTGAAAAAAGTTTAAATCATCTTAAAACTGACATTAAATGCACACACATGCACAGCCATTTTAAAAAATTAGAGAGTTAATAAAAAAAAATTCTTCAAATTCTGAATTCTAAGTGCTCAAAATATCAAATCACGTTGAATGTTTAACATGTTTTAATTATATCATAATATCAAAATCAAGGTTCAATGATTTCGTTTTGTTCTTGTATTTTTCCCGTTAACTGACATTTAACTGAAAAAAAATTTCAAGATCTTCTTTTAAGGATCTATCTTTGACTTACTTTATCACATATCTAAATATCAATTTTAACAACGCTTATAGAGAATATATTGCCTACAGGAAACTCTTTTATCTTCCAACTATTGGAAACACATATATTGAAATTCTCACAAGAGGCTATTAATCATAAATATCCCTATAAATCAATGTAAGTATGTTTTTGTAACTCATGACACATGTTTTACACGAAAAAGCTTCGATAAATATTTTTAAACACCTTTAATATTTATGTTCAACAAAATTCCTTCTACATCTAAAACGCATGCATACATAACCGCTGTAATAATATATCACATTAAATATTTTAGTAATCATGATAACATGTAATAATTGTAAGAAATCTCTATTCTCACCATACTGAAACTAACAGTTTTTTAAACGTTGATTTTTATTAATTTGATGGGTTTCCTGTAATCTTTGAATCTTCAAAATTTTTTATGAAGATTCGGATGACTTTAACCAACTTTTGATCAGTGCCAGATTTTGCTAAACTGTAAGTCATAATAATGAATAAAAAATTATATATATAAATTGATATTTTTTGTAAACTTTATTTTTAAGTTATTTATTTTAATTTTTGAAAGGTCCATTATTTTAAAAACTTGTAGTTATTTTATAAAGAAAAAATATTCACAGTTATATACAGAATTATGAGAGTTAATTGCAATTCAGTTAATTTCTAATCCAACTTGTCCAATAAGACATGTGAATAAATTGTTTTATAATAATGCTTAAATAAATTGATGTTTTGTTTTAGTCTATAACTATCTTAAATAGCTTACAAATAATATTATATGTACTTTAATTCATCTTATATGTATTTTTAAATATTTTTTATAAGATTCTATAAATCATGTGCTCATTTTCAGTAATTGTCATCCAAGCTTAATTATTCCCGTATTTTAAAGTACCTTTAGTATTATTGTTTAAAAATGTATCAACATATGTCTGAATTTACTTCATATTTTAAGGTTTTGGTTTATCTTTTATCCGCTTCCATTTGAAAAGATGTTTCCTTGATTAATCCTCAGTTCATAAGGTACAAGAATGAACTAATCCTTTCAGTCATCCAAACGCCAATATTACTCTGTTACGGAAAATATTATTTTTCCAAAACTTAATTCTAAAGATTTAACATGTAAATGTACATAATAACCACTAACACTAAATGATAATTTTAGAATTCAAGAATGAAGCTGAAAGTAGAATTTATTAGATTTTTCCGAATTACTTAAAAGTCTTATAAACCCTGCTAACATGTTTCCTGAAATTTCTAGAAATATTTGCCATGATGTAGATTTTTAAATGGTCTATCATGTATGAACTAAAGATATTTTAAAGTTTTCACTACTGTATGACTCGGAAAGACTGTTAGTAATCAAAAATTTTCTGAGAGATAGTTTAAGATATGGAAAATGGTGAAGTGAAATTTCTCTCTAGCCATTTTTTACTTTGACTTTTATCAGTCCTATTATATACCAAACATGCATGAATTTCTTTCTAAACAGTTTCTTCGTTTCTTCATTTTTATTTAATTCCTCATACTTTAATCTCTGTTATATAAAGATTAAATATATATATAATTCAGTGTTTAAATACACTACAGAGAGAACATTAACTTTGCAACACCATAAAGGTCAGATGATAAGAACGTCAAATTCACATGAAAGGGAGAATATATTGAAATATATAAATGATCAGCGTTTAAGTGCAAACGAATGACGAAGGATGGAAAAATGGCATCTCAAACACTGTATAAAAGGAAATATACGCAGTGGGCTTCTCATTCGAAAACCACGTTTGAATGTTGGTTGTTTGCGAGGAGACCGTGTAACGTCTTTTATAAAAAGGAGAAACACACCTACCAGCATATCTCGGAACTTGATAGAAGTAAGATCGTGGCTTATCGATATAGTGTTCTATCGTTCCTTGGTATTGCTACTCGCATTGGTCAGAATCCAACGCTTGTCTTACGAATATGGAATCAATGAGGTCAGAAGGATCATACCCATGCAGGATCTCAACGGTCTCCGTGCACTAGCGTCATATAGGACAAACACGTTGTCATACCGGCCTTGCAAGGATCTTACAGCCACACCACGGACTTGGCAGTAAGTTAGCTCGTTTGCTGCACCACAAGTATCCACACGGACAGTGGGATAAAGTCTTGAGTCGCATGGTCAGCCTGCATAACATCCACCATTGGTGCACTTCTTGACACTTCTGCAACGAGACTCATGGCGAAATTGGTTCCCAGAACGTAAAATTATATCTATAAAGTTATTGTTATATATCGATTAAAATCATATTATTATATGTTCTATTTATACATGAATTTTTTTATTATTTTTACTTTTGCTTTTATATATTACTTTATTTTTATTATGAATGTACGATGTATGAATAAACAGTTTTTACCTTTAACCTTTATCAACCGACGGTACTTATAAGTACCACTCACTTTAAAATTACATAGAATAAGCATTTTTACGAATATTCTGACGATACTCTGCAGAAATATTCTTTTAAATCCACTCTTACGAGGTATATGGCAGCACGGGCTCTATGATGAGTAAGTTAGTGGGAAAGGCGAATAGTTCTATAGCAGAAATTGCGTTTTCAGCTGATGGCGTTTTCAGTGGATTGCGAAGATTGTCATTTTTTTCCGAAAAAGTAGTTAATGTCAAAATGTGTGTGTCTTATTTTTTTTCTATGTTAATGAAGACCTTAGTAAACGATTTGACTATTTATTTTGAGGCAACAGTGTATATAATTAATTTAACACACAGTTGAATAACTTTTTCGTACTTATAAGTACCGACAGCACACTGGGTCTTAGGCTTTTTTTCGTCGGTGTGGCTTATATTTTTTGCTGTTGTTGTTGTGTTGCAGGTCGTCACTATTTTTTTTTTTGGGGGGGGGTATTTTGGCATTTCTTTTTAGCTTAATTTATTTATCTTGCTTTGTTATTGTTTTATTTTAATGTTTTCAAAGAATTTTAAACTTTGAGCTTGAGCTTGTTTTTTTCACCACACAATTAACTGAAATATCTATTCTTATTTCAAAAATTAGCAACATTTTAATTTCTTTATGCGTAACTGAGATTTAACAATAATTGGAGATATTCAAGATGCTATTATTATTATTATTATTTCCTTTTTTTTAAAAGTCTGGAAAAAAGAAGCTCAATCTTCAAGAAGGTTTGGATTTATTACAGAACCTTCCATCTAAAATCATTGATGTACTAACACATAATTTTTCAGATGAAAGTCCCAGCAAATAACGTGCTGGAATGTTCGTTAATTTTTAAGAACACGATCAAGAAACTGAAAAAGACTCAAGGTGTAATGTTTCATATTAAGAAAGTACAGTATTTTCTACACCAGGATGCAGTGCTTTTAAAAACTTCTTCCGAAACCTTACTAAAATTGCACAATGTATAATGACGTTTTGTGTTTTAATGAAAAGAAAAACTTTTTCTCTGAATATCATCAAATTATGTTTATGTGTAAAAGCTGCTATTATGCATAAAAAAAGTAAATTAATTAAAAAAATTAATAATATTTAAAAATATGTATTTTGTGCTGTAAAATATTAGTCTTCTCCAGTTATTTGGCATTTTTAAGAGTTAAAACTGCGTTAAAAAAGCCATTCTGTCTTTTCGTATTATGATAATATTTTAGACCTTTGTGGACTGATAGTACCAATTTAATTAATGAGATCTAATGGATCAAATTCCCCAAACTTGAATATTTTATTTCTGTATATCCCTTAATTTTCAATGTAGTGACTCAAAAAAATATTGCATGAAAAAAAATGCAGCAAATCATAATGCTGCAGATAAATAGTTGATATATATGCCTTATTTGAAAAACATAATAATATTACTAATTTGAGGTATCATTCAAAAAGGATTTCATTGCATCCTCATTTTTCAATACATTTTTCCTTCAAAGAAAGGTTTTCCGTCATTGACAACATGAATCAAATTTAGATAATAAAATGTACTATCATCGACTCTTCCTTTAATATGGCATATCATGTCGGTATCACTTATGGATCTTTAAAGTTTGAGTCTTCTATAAATTGTTATCATTTATTAATAAGAAAATAATAACTGTCACACTTTATTTTCTTCTATCAACAATGAAGAATATATTCTTCAAGAATATTATATCGACTATAGTTTGACTTAACACATGTATTTAAAGATTTGCCTTATTTAATGCAAATTATATTACTATTGGTTTTGCTAACTAACATATTTACTTTTGACAATGAAAATATATGTTGTTTTTCCAAAATTCTTTCAGATAGAAATATAAGAGTATAATAAGATGGCATTCTTAGATTTTATATATGCAAGCTTATTAATTCCATATCTTTTAAATTTACACAAAACTGTCAGTTAATTGGGAATAGCCACCAAAAATACTTATGTTTTTTTTAGATTAAAACCTTAATTTATATTTATTTCTATTTTCATTTCATAGAATCTGATCAGTATGTACCCCTCAGGGGGCTCACCTTCTATAGGTGAGTACGGGTTTCATGCTCCCGAGGTGCCCTAGTGATATTTTCTTTTTCCCAAGGGGTTTACTCTCTTTGGTAAACACATGCATCACGAACCCGGGGTACCCTAGTGATCCTTCTCTATTTTCGACCCTACTTCTTGTCATCCCATTTCTCCTTTTCTTCTTTTCACCTCCAGACCCCAGACAAATATTCTATGTATTATATAGTTCCAATTAGTTTTTTTCTTATGAGAAAACTTTTTTATTAACATATTTTGGTTTACATTTTGTATTGCGTTATTTAGTTTCTTTTTCGTATATTTCTTTAAATATTTTGATTGTGTTGCTTTATTTGTTTTCAATTAACACCGTTGTTAGCCAACCCACATGTTTGCCGTGTGCGGCGTCCCGTTAGGAGGAAAATGGTGCCCTGGGAATACCTTTGGCCCACGCTTCGCTGTAGACGGGTGGCAAAAGTGAGCCCGCTCCTGTCAGTCGGCTGGTGGTACCTTTCTTCGTTCTCCTCGAAGAGACACTGCTGTAGGGTTAGTGCTGCAGATAAGGGATGTCGGGTTTACCCTTTGGATCCTCGCCCTGATGCTGTAGCACTATGTTCTGGGTGTACTCCAGGTAAGCGTTGTGCCTGGTTTTGCCAGATGACTGGCACACTGCCTCCCTTGTTGGACTCCGTGGTGAGTGGAGGCACGCCAGGATGAAGTTTTTTTCGCGTATTTATGGATCCAATGCTGCTGTGCCCGGATATAAAGGCCTCGTATTACCCACTCTGAACGTTGACAAAATTGCAACTAATACGATTTTTAATGATATCGTTAAATAAGAATGAAATGTCCACTACATCACCTTTTGCTATACATAAAGCTCTCATAGGCATAGGTGGTGAACCAAAACCAGTTAAAAAGTTACGATCTGGTGACCTTATTGAAACTAGTTCTGCAGTTCAAACTAAATCATTTCTACTTGCCAAATCTTTCCTCGACTCTCCCACAAATATAACGGCCGCGGTAGCCGAGTGGTATAGGTATCGGACTGTGGCTTGCTTTGTCACGGGTTCGAGCTCAGTACCACTAAAGACCCGCCGTGTAGGGCAGCGATGCACGTTAAATCTGTCGAGAGCTGAAACGTCCTCCCGTTGGTGTGGTGTGGTAGTTAGGAGAGAGGGGTGCCAGCTCAGGTGTCGTCCACGTCACTTGACCATGGTTCAAAATTACGTGGTCCTTCGCCAAAAGCCCTCGTGTAGCTGAACAGTACGACGTTAATATTCAATCAATCAATCATCATCCCACAAATATAACTCCACATAAATCACTGAATTCGTCTCGCGGTGTTATTTCTGAACCTGACCTTTTGACCACCTCTGAAGCGGAAATCCTTGAGGGATTCTCCAATCAGGGTGTCATTCAGATCAGAAGAATAACAATGAAAAAGGATACAGCTATTATACCGACTAAACATTTAATTTTAACTTTTAGCAGCCCCACACTACCCCAAACAATTAAAGCTGGTTATTTAAACTGTAAAATCCGTCCATACATTCCGAATCCTCTCCTTTTTTTCAAGTGCCAGAGGTTCGGACACTCTCAAACTGCCTGCAGAGGACAACTAACGTGTTTTAGATGTGCATCTGTTGGACATGCGTCCTCAGATTGCAGTCTGGAACTGAAATGCGTGATTTGTTCATAGCCACACTCCGCCGATTCTAAACTTTGTTCAAAATGGAAAAGAGAAAATAGATTCAAAAACTTAAAACGAACAAAAACATATCATATTTAGAAGCCACAAAATTAATAGGCCAACAACCGTCTCAAACTTTTGCTCAGGCTGTCAAATCCATAAGTGTAAATAATTACACACAAATAGATGAAAATATAACAAAAATAAAATGCCCACCTTTACAATTACTTCCACCTCTATCATCCGTACCTCAGCTAAATGCATCTCCTTCAATTCCTTCAGTTTCCACATCGTCTTCTACCACTCAGGCAAACATCTTGCCTTCCGCAACTTCAATAAAACCGACCACACAAATTCAATCTCGGTTACCTGAACCCATTTCTACTGCTGCTGCCCCTGACATTAGCCTATTTTCTCAACCTCATCCTTATCAACTGAAACATACCCAGCTTCTACAACTTCTAATAAGTTTGCCGCACTTCAACCATCAGAGCCCTTATTAAAGTCTGCAACTACTTCCAATAGCGAACTTTCTAAGACATCTAAAGTCCCACAGAATGTAAAAATGAATTCAAAAAATAGAAGAAAACGCACAAAAAGCAGAAATGGAAATAAAAATGGCTAAGCATAAACCCAGAAAGTCAGGACCTACAGAATTAACAACCGATGATGAGGATATGATTATGTATGATGTGCAGGCGGAGGAACTAGAACCAGATCCTGAGGATAAATATGCCATGATAGAATGTTTTGTAAACAATCCTAGCGAATATATGCGTGCATTAACTCCCACCCGATTCAGGTAAAGTAGGACCTAATTTTTATACCATGTATTGCCTCACTTTGTTTTCAACTAACATGTTCTATTTGTCTTTTTCAATGTTTTTTTATTTTAAGATATCACAAAACGAGAGGAGAGCGGCAATCGCTGTAGCAGATTCAGCGTTAACCAGGGTGCACCACGAGGAGGCCTGCTACGATACACCCAAAAAAATATTCCTCTCCGGCGGGGAATCAAACCCCGGTCTCCCGCGTGACAGGCGGGGATACTGACCACTATACTACCGAGGACTGCTCTTCACGCTATAGCTTTGGAAACTATCAATACCCGCTTCCCACCGGAGGAGTGGCTTCACATTTACACAGATGGCTCACTCTTGGACTTTGCCCAAGGTGCTGGCATTGGTGTTTTAGTCACATCTTCTCCTTCTATTTACACGCCGGCCCTTTGACAACTCACTTTGATGGTGAGGTTGAAGCTATACATATAGCCCTTCAGCAACTTGCTGTTCGTCTCCCCCATTGAAAGAGCTGTAATTCTTTCAGATTCTACTTCTGCCCTTCAGGCTTTGTCCAACTATAATGAGAATAATTGTTTACGTGTGTAGAACTGTAGAGAACTCCTGGGAAAGATAAAAAGAAAGATCGTCTTTCAAAGGGTACCATCCCACTGTGGTCTTTGGGGAAATGAGAGGGGCAGACTTTTTTGCCAAAAAGGGAACGGGTATCCTTCAGAACTTTCGCAGAGACCTGACACTTCATTCTGCCAAACTGGAAATTAAAAGGATTTTTAGGGAATCATTTCGCCTTACAGCTTCTCGTGTTGCTCGTGATAAGCCTTGGAGTACACTATGTAAGAAATCCCACGGTATTCCAAGTTCTCCTCGTGCTGCTGCTGTGGCTAAATTTAGACTTTTAACCGGACATGACTGCCTTTGTGCTCATCTGTTTCGTTTTAATTTAGTGACTTCACCTATCTGCGTTTTGTGTGACACTGGACAAGACATGACTGCCGCTCATTTGAACGAGTGCTCTGCACTGAATGATCTTAACTGCATTGTAAAAAGGTATTGGAGAGCCCGTTGCCTAATGACCTGATGGTCAATGGCCTGGCATTTGTAAAATAAAATATTTTAAGATATGGTCTGACTTGGTGGGGAAATTTCCCACCAAATTTCATTTTCTTTAATTGATAACGGTTTTTCAGTGATCTGAAATTTTAACTTTTTAAAACTGTGTTGTCTATGCCCGACCAAAAATTTTTAAATGCTTTTATCTTAAAATATCATGGATATGGATTTTTATATCTTATACTATTGTTACTGTGTTTTAAATTTTATATAACGTTTTAATTTTTTTAACAATTGTTTGGCGCAGTATAGCTAGAATTGGCTCTTGTGCCAAAAAACTCCAAACTCACTCACTCCCTCTCTGATCAGTATGTAGTTATAAATGTAACTCTGCATTCGACTTTGCACAGTTTGTTCTAATATTAGATGATTTCATTGAATGGAATGAAGAAATAAAAATATTTAATGCAACAAACTAAAGTAAGTAAACTTTTTTTTAAGTGTTACTGTGGCACATTTTACATGTTTAACTGATTTAGACGTAACCATTTTTATTCAAACATTTTTTTGAAAGATGTTGTTTAGGGGATTATTTCTGAAGATCAAAAGGAATCAATTCATTTTATCTAAATTTAATTTTTAATGGTATATCGTATGTATAATTTTATGCAAGCAATGTAATTTTCTTCATTGATAACTAATAGGAGATTAATACGGCCTAATTAAACTGATAAATTTAATGAAAATTTATTAGCTTTTCTTTTCTTAAAATATAACTTGTTTCAATAATTCAATTATACTTGACCTGATTTTAAATGCAACTTCAGATTTTTTTTATCAGACATTTTTCTTAAAACAATTAAAACTTTAAATGCTTAAAATTTTTATTAGTCATTACTATTAATCCTAGTTACATTAGAATATAATCTTAATATTTCTTTTTTATTTGGCATTTCATCACTGTTACTTTATTTGTTCGTCTAACAGCAATAGGAAAAATTTAGGTAGGTAGCCATTTTACTCTGAAAACATTTATTAAAACATATATCATGGTAGACATTTCCCCCAGGTTTCGGCTTATTTAATTATTAGAATTATAGTGACTTTGGCTAACATTCTTAGCATTATAGTGCCTCTCTGCATAATCAATCGAATTTGGAATTGTTTTGAGAAATACCATTTATATAAAGCAAGATCATTAATTTTTATTCTTAATATTGAAGATTTTGTAGTTGCTCCTTTTTAGATTTTCGTTTCATGAATTTCTATCGTTGAAAAATGAATTGTAGATCTATGTTCAAACTGTATTTAATTTGAAGAAATGAAAAATATAGAATTTCAAAAACTCTAAGAAACGCAGAAAAAATATTAATGTTTCATTCTTGACTATATCTTTTTGTTTCCTACAGCTGATTTTTATCTTTGTTTTTAACAAACAAGCCTCATAAGAAGCAGGAGTATTTCGTATTACTATGATGAGGTAAAAAATTACAGCTATTATTCTTAGAAATCCACAGTCTTCTCTTAATTGCTTGTTGTAATTTGTATTAGCAAAGATTTACAAGGTTCCGTCTGGTATTTAGTATAAGTATGTGTCTCTGATAAATATAATTACTTTAATGCGAACATAATAAAACTGGCTTCAGTGATTGGTATAAATATGAACCAAACTACACAAAACAATGCATAAGAGAGAGAGAACTAGTTTATTCAATTAAAGTGGTGACGAATGATGTTATTTGTTTTTTCCAGGAACATGTAATACTTTAATAAAAATAAAATAAGTACAGCATATAGGGAAACAAATTAAGGTTAATAAATTCAGATGTAAAGCCTCTTAAAGGTTTTGAAACAAGATGGTAAAAATAAGTATTCAAGTAAATGACAAAAACACATTAAATAAGGGCCTCAGTCCACCTAGTTTGAAAGATTTTTTTTCAAGTATTGAATTTGAAGTATTAATTTTCAGAAATAAGAATGTGTATTGTAATACAATATAAATCTTAATTGATATCCGATTCAGAATATCTCGTCACAAACAACTAACTTAATGCTAAGCAACAAAGAAAATTGGTGTGTTCAATATATAGAAGAAAGTAAAAAATGTAAAATATATTTATGTTTTAAATTTAATTTTTAATTCTTAATAGACTGAATTTTACTTAGTATGATTTACTTATTTGTTTCATCTAACCTCATTCTAGCCCTATAGTTCTTAATAAACTATCATGAAAAGATAGCGAGAGGCTTGTGAAAAAACATACGAGAAAAATTACTCATGTTTAACTTCATTATAATACCTAACTACCCCCCTTACATTTCTTTTAATTATTCAAAAAAATTTACTTAAAACAGTTATATAACGTGATATGCTATCAGATAATGAGCATTACATTTAATTATTCTTATCCGAGAATAACAAAAAAAACTGTCTTCATATAAACATGTCATTAATAATCGAAATTTATTTAACATTTCTTTAATATTAATGGTACTTATACATTAATAGAATTGAATGGTATCGACTATCATTTCTCTATCATGTACTGTGGGCTAAGAAAGCAGCATATATCAAACTACACTGGTGTGCAAAATTTAAGCAACAGGTGGGTTTATTGCCATAACTTCACGAAAAATCATCCTAGAGACATGAAATTCAGAAATGAGGGAGAGTATTATGTACGTAAGGGACGACAAAAGCATCGGCACTGAAAAAGGAATACAATGCATACGGTATGGAATCAAACAAAAACAAGGTTTTTTCAACGCATAGTATCGTGACTCATGATGGTCTATCCAACAGGAAGAACAACAAGCAGATGTTCCTTAATATGGTATATGCCCTACCCTCACTTCAATGGTTGCTTCGCACCGTCTCCGCATACTCAGAACCATCTGGTGCAACATTTCTTGCGGTAGGAGTGTCCATTCTTCAATCAGCATCTGTTTGAGTTGTTGGGTGTTCTCCGGATGATGTAAGCGTGCTGCAATACGTCTCCCCAAAGCATCCCACACATGTTGGATGGGATTTCAATCTGGGGAGAACACTGGCCAATCCATTCGAGTTATATCTTCACTTTCCTGTAGCTCCTCAACAGCAAGAGTCCGATGTTGCGGTGCATTGTCATCCATAAAAATGAAGTCTGGGACAATGGCACCTCGGAACAGACGCGCATGGGGAAAAAGTATCTCCTCACAATAGTGATCCCCGATTACAGACCCTCTAACGAAAATGTGGAGCTCAGTTCGCCCGTTAAGCATAACGCATCCCCAGACAAGAACTCCAGGACCACCGTAATGGTGTCTTTCCTTGATGTTACTGGTAAAAAACCATGTCCCGATCTCTCTCCAAATCAAAACGCGTTGAGAATCGCTTCTGGTACTGAACCGACTCTCATCCGTAAAGAGGACACGACTCCATTGATCAGTTGTCCAGGTTTGTGCTCTTCGCACCACTGTAAACGGTGGCGTCGGTGGTCAACTTTCAACGGAGGCAGCGTTCAGGACGTTGGGCGAATAGGCCCCCTTTGTGAAGGCGTCTGGACACAGTAAACCGCGACACTTGTCGTCCCGTTGCTCTAGAGAGTTGCTGAGTAATGACGCTTGCTGACTTCTCTTAGCCTGAAAGATGATATATCGGTTATCCCCTGCAGTTGTCGTCCTCGGGCGGCCACCACCAACCTTTCCAACTGCAGTACCTGTGGTTTGGAACGCGTTCCAAGCGCGCGAAACGACACTTTTGTTGATTCCGAACTCTGCAGCTACACTGGTGACGGTACGCCCCTCCTCCAGCTTTCCGATCATTCTTCCACGTGTGAAGTCATCCAGGTGATTTCTTCTAGCCATATTTCACGAACTGACTCACTGGCACTTGCAGCGAATATGTTGAATTGCGTCTTCGTCCTTCATTTTATTTTACTGTTGAGCAGCACACGCCGATATCACGCGTTTTGCGTACGCTCACGTCGCTTCTGACGTTTCGTTCCTGATATTTGCATACGCATGACGTTTCTACTAGTTTACGTGTTCACTGTACTGATCTCCAGACCTCCTTTTCAGCAATTCCATGGTTATCTGCTTAATTTTTACATTGTTGCTTAAGTTTTGCACACCAGTGTATATAGTTTTAGTTTTGTGTTAGTTGTCTTTCAATATATTAGCTATAGTTTCTTTCAAAATTTTATAACATACACGCAGTACATTATACAAAAACTATTCATATACACCAGTAAAATGTTTAGTTTATCCCTAGTTCAATATTTATAACATTTTGAATAATAAAAACGCAAATCACATGGATTTAAGTATTGAGCTTTGTATTATTAACTGTTGAGAATTTAGAGTGAAGTAAATGCTATTAACCAAAATGAACTGAAAAAAGTAAGAAATTTGAGCGCATTTTTTGTGTCAAAAGTATTTGAACACTGCAGAAATATTTAAAAGAATTGAAAATTTCTCAGTTTGGTATTTCTTAGGATTTTATTTGGTTCTGATTAAGATTGTCACTCTTTTGGATATCAATTAAAACAACTTTTATTACTTTTGTCTTCAGATCTTCAAAAAGAGCAGTTTTAAATTCCTATTTATCCGAGAGGTGGGTATTTTTCATTTTGGAAAAACATGGACGAACGATTCTAAATCAAAATTATCCATTGAATGTGTATAGAATTAAGTCCCCCAGAGCTTATCAGGTGTAAAAATAATCGTTTGAATCCAAATGCATCTTGCTGAAAATAAAGATACCTTTCTTGGAGACTCATTTATGGATCATACTCATACTAGATCTTAAATTTATAATAGAATATTTATATATACACTTTGTAGTCTCTGACATGCAGTTTCTTAATCTCTTAAGCATTAGCATTTTTTCATACTTTTTTTCCTTTCTTCTCTATACCATACTTCTCTGTTTTCTTCTCTGTAATATTAAATAATATATATTCTTAATATATATTCTTCTCTATAATATTTCTTCTCTGTTCCAACCCTATGCTCTGTGTTTTTGTACTACATCTATTGTTGACCATCTTATTCACAAAATCCGTTAAATTTAATTTTTTCCTGGAAATAAATCTTATTCTAAAGTGTGCGCTTTTATCAATATTTCTTCTGTAAAAACATTTATTTTTTCAATTAACTTGCATTATAAAAAAATCTTTGTAGATACTCGACGACAAAATTCTACTTTTTAAAGATATTTCAAACAATGCTTTTCGAGATTGAAAATCCTTAGTTGAAAAACTGTGTTTTTTTATTTCAGAAGCGCTTAATTTTGAGTTTTTATTTCTGTTAAAATAAAATATTCGTGCTTACCTGTATGAGATTTGTAGGAAATTTTTGAGTTTTATTCCTATGGCAGTAAGAGTCTGTCACATCCTGAACTGTAGAGTTTATTTTTCTAAATGTTTCCGATATTTTTGGTAGCGATTTGCGTTGGTTATGAAGCCTAGTTGTATATTTTCGTTCTCTTTCAATGATTTCTTTTCATTTTTGACTTATCTTAACTTAAGAGATACGGTTTAACGACGATAGGAAATAAGAGCTTGAAAGTAATGAGAAAGGAACACAGCGAAATCCTTTCAACTGATTTCCAGTGTATGAACTCGGCTAGTTTAATCGATTAAGGAATAAATTTGCATGTAAAATGCTTTGACATGTCAACGCAGATTCAGCTTAAATATCAATATTTACACAATTATGACTTTGATTTAAAGTTCTTGTGCTTAAAACAGGAGTAATTTACATATAATTTACTATGTCATTCTCCACTTTTTTAAAAATGAACGAAATATTAAGTTACATTCAGTTTGTCTAGTCACTGAATAGTTCAAATGATGTGAAGGAATATTTCTGAGTCTTTTATGCATGTATTCATGATATACAGAACTAAAAAGATATTTGCATGAAGAGTGGGTTATTTATTAGATGGTCCATAACTTTTAACTTTCTGGTAAATGAGTGCATTAAACTAAAAATGTAAAGAAATTCTCCTTTACTCTTACTGGAAAACTATAGGTGAGAGATGTGTTCTATCTAATTTCCCATAGACCAGTAATCATTGACCTGGTAAAGACGCTATTATATTATATATATATATATATATATATATATATATATATATATATATATCTTGTTCAAATTTTCAATCGTTAATAAAATATATACTTTGTATTTATCCTTTCAAGTTCAATTACATGCCACTTAATGTTACTACAGTTTTTTGAAACATTAATTCATTAATTATTGAATAATTAGTAACAAACAAACATAATTGTCCAACACCTTATATCAGTGCTTCTCAAACTGTGGGGGGGCGCGATGACCTTACGAGGGGGCGCGAGCATATTGAAAATAAAAGATTTAAAAAATAATTTGTTTACTGGAATGAATTAAAGCAAAATACTTTCAGACATAATAAAAAATGCACTTTTACTCTGATATAATTTATAGGCGATATTAAGCCATCAAAAATGAAAACTTCTTCAATACCTAATTAGCTATCTTTGATCCTATAACCAAATAAAAGACTTTTATTTGATTTGCTGTCATCCCGTGATGAGAGATTTTTTTATTACGCTTTTTTTAACCTCTAACATATTACTCTTTCAGAGAAAAACCAGATCCCGGACCAGAATCAAAAAACTTTAGGAACATAAAAAATTCATCACTGTCATTATTTTTGAAATACTGCACATTATAGCTGTAATCTGTTTGACCTTCTAAGTTATTGGTACAGTTAGTTATGACCCCTCTCTTACGTGTTCTCTGTTGCGCTTTTTTTCATGCAAAAGAGTTTTATGATATTTGGAAAACCACGGAGAGCACACACACACAAGCACATGAAGGATTACTTGGCCAAGACATATTTTTATAAATATTCTCAATGTATAAAGCATAACGAAAAACGTTTCACACAATTTTTTTAGCAGTAACATACATATTATCATAATGAATATACTTTTTACCCGGAAGTGGTCGCGCGGGACACACAGATTACGAAATTGTTAATTCTGGCAAAACTGGTTATGTATTACCAAAGTAAAATTGAAAAGTCCTTGAAAGTAGGTAAGTAAACTTTCTCTTAATTAAATTATTCACTGGAATCATGATTTGTATCGTGTACAATAAAATAATTATAAAAAAAAAGGATTGGGGTGACTCAATAACCCCGACCTTATCGAGTGCGCGCCTGCTCCCGGGAAAAAACATGTTGAAGTATTTTATAGCGTTAAATATTAAAAATAATACAATTATTCTTCATCGATATTTTATATTATTGATCATTATTTAACATCAGTGGCGCACACAAGGGGGGATATGGATCCCCCCTCCCAAAGCCCTTGATTTTTTTTCCAATTGATTATAATTCTAAGTTTATAGTATTAATTTTAAGTATTTGTTATTAATGATTAATTTTATTAATTAATGCTAATTATTTATTCAAGACTTAGTTTTTTACTGTGTTTTGTTCCCGAATATCGACAAAATCAAAAGGAACCTGATACAAGATTGGTGAAATTTCGACCCCAGACCCCCCCTTGAAAAATTCCTGTTTGCGCTACTGTTTAACATCAATTATAAATGCTAATTCTGTGAGGCTTAAAATTACAATTCGCTTAAAACTAATTATAATTTTAGCAACCATTTAAAAAAAATCATTTTACGTTTTTGTAAACATTGTCGAGCACTTTACTTTGCTTCCCTTACAATTCAGCTATTATATCAATAATGTTTTATTTTCTTAAAAATGTGTGAACTTGTGCAAAGAGCGGGCACTTCAGCCGGTATACTTTTAATTTATCAGGGCTGCACAGAATATTTTATAACTAATTAATTAATACTAAATTAAGAACAAGTTTAATAAGTATTAATGACGTCCATGAGCTTGACTTGGAAAGCAAAGTTTTTATAAGGAATGCTTATGATTAGAAATGGACCCTCTGAGTTCTTTTTCTATATTTAGCAGATATCTATATTTTGTCTTCTAAGCAGCTACCGCATTTTGTAATATGTTTAATTTAAAAATTAGAGAAAGGAAAAATAACATAATAATTATCCTATTATTTTATTTATTTATTTATTTTGCTTAAAAGTAGTATACAAAATTTAATACTTATGTTACTAATTTGTATGGTTTATAATTAAGATCGCCTATTGTAACTTTAGCGTCAAAGTGCATTGTTATTGCATTCAGTACATTATTAATGTGCCACAACTGAACTTCTAATCGAAAGATCGTGGGTTCGAATTTCACCGGGGATGGCCTAATTTCTGGGAATGTGACTTCTTTTACTAAACTATTTTATTGGAATATTTAAATTTAGTTAATGAATAAATAGTAGTAAACAAAAAAATAATAGTCCAACACTATATATAGAAAGGAAAATCGCTTTCTATTTTGCCTCTTAATATCGTGATTCTGTCATATGTATATATTAATTATAATTACTTAATAAAAAGTGACTAAAATAAAATTTTTCTTTGTTCACCTAAATAGGAATTGACTTAATATTTTTTTTTACATTACTTTTGTTTATTTATCAAACATGAATGCGTTGCTAAAAGTCCATAGAGCCGAGATTAAGTTTTCCATTTCAGGTTCCATGCGCTTCGTATTAGATCATTTAACTCATTTATAAAACAAATATTCTGATGCTAAAATTACGTATATATATATTTTTTAGGAAAATATTTCCTGACATGTACCAAGTTAGCATTAAAAATGTTATCACATTTCTATGGCTTCAATCATAATTTAGTATTACAGCTCAATATTTAAAACACCTTCTGATTCCTGCAATACAGTACAATTAATAATCGTTTTTTTAAATATTCAAATTGTTATTATTTCTTGGTATTACTTAATTACCAGGTTTTGGATACTTAATTTATGGAAAATTAAGCTTTCTACTTAGTTACGATTTTTTCTTTTTACCATTTACTCAGTCCCTCTGCTAAAGAGAAGCATGCCTATGTCTCAAATATATTCGGTAACGATTTCAATTTGTTATTTTTATAACTGTATTTTTCTAGCAGTTAACAAAGTAATGCATATTATCATTTTAAGTTAAATGTATATTTATCATCAGCTTGGTGTGTGTATAGGTACTGAAGCATGAGACACATTCATCTTTTTATTATATTATAGATTCATACATACATACCTATATGCATGCACGCATACAAGCATACATATATGCATACATGGATACATTAATGCATACACGCATACATATATGCATAAACGCATACATACATACATATATGCATACACGCATACATACATACATATATGTGTGCGTGTGTATCTATCTATTTATCCCTCTTTCTTTGTTTCTCTATATATTATATATATATTAGAACATAGCGGTGCAACAACCCACGAGAGCCAAGACCTACTGTGTCCAACTCAGTATACGCGACCTTGGGCTCTGAGGTGCATCGACCATGCTTTGGACAGGAGGTCAGTCTGACGTGAAACCCCCAGTGTTAAGCTTCCAAGCAAGTTTGGTACACATTTTATTGACCCACATATATTACATATATATACTGAACTCGATGGCGCAACAGCCCATGAAGGCCAAGAGAGATCTTCTGTGTATATCTCAGTATACTCGATCTTAGACGCTGGAGTGCTTGTGCATTCGGTCAAGTGGTCATTCTAACTCGAAACCCCCAGTGTTCAGTTTCCATGCAAGCTTGGTACACATTCATCGACCCACTGAAAGAATGAAAGGCTGAGTATATATATATATATATATATATATATATATATATATAATGCGTGCTATAATTCTAATAATTTGCTTTTTTTTAAAGCAAATTTGTCAGCTTTACTACATGTAAAAGTGCATGAAGAAGTGAAAGTTTATATTGGAGTGACTTTTTTAATTTCATTGTATTCATAAGATTAAATAATATTCTAAGAAAGAAAACTAAAAAAAATATAAAAATGAAAGGACTTTTTGCACATTCATTACTTAACGGATATAAATGTTTTTTTTCTCTCATCATATAAAAATAACTTACTCTGTTCTAGTTTTACTTATTTTACTGTTAATTTTTTTTTATATGATATCTTCATAGAATGTCAATACTCTTGTGTTTTCTTTTCTCTGTTGATAACAAAGCTAAATTTTATTAAACTAATAAAAAAGTTAAAAATAAAGCTTCGATAACCAGATGAAAAGAGTTCTTTCACTAGGGACATTAATCTGTTTCATATAGTAATTCATTTTCAAAAAAAATCTATTTAAAAAAGTTTGCAAAAACAATTCCCTCTGAAAGTTGATGTTTTTTCTTTCCTCTTTGACAACATTTAAAATTCTGATTTCCTTTTTTTATTTCAGTAACAGACGAGACATAAGAATTTATTTAGATTGAAAACATTAGTCTTTTAAGTAATATCTTTCTTTGATAATGAAGAGTGTTTGACAATGTAAATACACTCTGTCGCAAAAAAAAAAAATATATGCACCCAGAAGAAATTGAGCTACATTCACGAAATTTGGTATTCATGTAGTGTATATGAAAATAAACAAATGATTAAAAATTCAGAACAAAATATCATTTTATTAAGCGGTTACAGCTTGCAAAAGGTTAAAAATCAGTAAGTAGTAAAGCCACCTCTGGCAGCTATACAAGCCGAAATTCGGCGTGGCATCGATTCAATTAGATCACTTATGAACCCCTGTGGAAGATCCTGCCATAGTCTTTGCATCTGCGCAGTTAATTCTCCTGTATCTCGGGACGGCTGCAGTTGCCTTCCCAGCGCGTCCAGACATGCTCTATTGGCGAAAAATCTGGTGACCTGGCAGGCCATGGTAGGACGTCATATCCTTGAAGACATTGTTGGGAGAGTCGCGCAGTATGTGGACGAGCATTATCCTGTTGATAAATGGCACCTGGGCGACTTGATAGCATGGGTAGCACAATCGGCGTTAAAATATCGTCCACGTATCTGCGAGCTGTCAAAGTGCCTTGAAGGACCACTAAAGATGATCGTGTGTCCCAAGAAATTGCTCCCCACACTGTCACACCTTGTGAAATTGCTGTATGCCGCTCGACAATAAATGCCGGATCGGACCGCTGGCCGGTGCGCCTCCAGACACGTGTGCGGTGGTCATCAGCACTGAGACTGAATCGGGATTCATCACTGAAGATGACACGTCTCCAGTCTGTCACACTCCAAGTTGCCCGAGGTCGTCAAAATCCAGTCGACACTGCCTATGATGTGGGGTCAGTGGTAAGCGTCTTAGCGGACGTCGGCTCCCTCAAGCCAACTTCGGTCAGTCGTCTCCTTATGGTTTCTCTTGATGGCACTGGATGTCTGGAAGGAGGTAAGTGGCGTTGAATCGATGCTAGCGACGTTGTTGGTGCCGAAGTAGCCACTCTTCTGATTGCACGATCCTCGCGATCATTTGTGTTCCTGGGACGTCCTGACCCTCCGCGACGGTACACTCTACCTTCTGTGATCCACTGTTGCCAACACCGAGCAACTACCATATCGCTCCGACCGAGGTGGCGGCCGATACGTCTATTCGACCAACCTGCTTCTCTGAGGCCTATTATACGGCCCCTATCAAAGTCCGTCAGCTGCTCGTACTGCCGCCGGTTACGTCTTAGAGGCATCCTAAGTCTCAATATCGTCTATCAAATTCATCAGATTCGTTTGGATAGCCGTACGGCGCTCGTACTCATGCTTTTAAACTCTCCCAGTTGCGCAACTAATATGCGCATAGCACACTAAGCCTTGTCTCATTGGCTTCGAAATTTTAATCATTTGCATATCTCTTACCAGACTACATTCTTGCCGAGTTTCGTGATTGTAGCTTGATTTCTTCTGGGTGCATATATTTTTTGCGACAGAGTGTATATGCACTATGCTTTCAATGTTGTCCAAGAAATTACATCCATACTTATAAATTATTCATATTTATTTTTTTTTCAAAAAAATTCAAAAATATTGCTTCAAAGTAGACTATATTCATAAGTAGTCATGCAAATGCAACTAATAGCTTGATTTATAGTCTGATAAATCATTTTAATATTTACTTTTTGTGTTTCATTTTTCTTGTGAGATTTTCCTAATACTGTAAAAAGAATGTAGAGTAAGGGCAAGTATTTGAAATTTATCAAATATAAATGCGTTTATAGAAGAAGTATGTTATCTTATCCTTTAAGTTCCATTAAATAATAAGTATAATGTATAGGTAATTCAAATTAAAACAACATAGCAGTTATTTGCTTTGATTTAAAAGTTCAACACGAATTTTTTATCATTTACTAGAAATTATTTGTATTTATAACTGTGAAAAAATATTTTAAATATTTAGAGTACTACAGTCAATACTTGGACATTAAACATTATTAAGCTTTTTCATACTATTATTACTATTACGATATCTTTATTCTCTTAATATTCTTTTCAAATATAGTTCCACTGTGACATTTACAAAATTGTGCCCAATGGATATTTAAGAAAGCGTTTTAAGTTTGTTAATTGCCTGCATATTGATTTTTTTACGCAATTTTCGGACTTCAGCAAAGTTTAAAAAAATGCTTACAAATTAAAAATACTCAATTCAAGTAAAGTTTGTAAGTAATTTAAAGATATTTCAGTTTGTAAGAGAAGTTGTTGTGTTGCTGTGTTGTTACTAATCTCAGATTGTGTGTCTATCAATATTAGGCAATCTCCGTGAATACACAGATCTCTCTCAAAAGCCTCCAGACAGAAAAGAGCCCTGGAGGACATCGTGCTTTGTGAAATCCACATCTTAATAACACCAGTAGCACTTCGGAAATATCTTCGGACCCGGATGAAAAGTGAGTGATTTTATATGGGCGCTCGTAAAGCGCGAGAGGGCATTCTGATTTTTCCCAGGCATAAGCGTGAATGAAACTACTTGATTTTTTTCGAAGTACCAAGGATGACTAGGAGGAGTTCTTCCTAGTTGATTGAGATCAATCTTCTTAAGGGAGGATAATTCACTAAACTTAAGAGTCCCAGTGGAGTTCACCCCCTCCTCAGCCGCATTCCTAGCCAAGAAATCGGCCATCTCATTACCATCAATCCCCACGTGAGGTAGGACCAACTGAAAATGTACACTATGAGTAGAAGAAACCCAATCAAGAAGATTTAGGATATCGAGGCTAGTGTGGTCTCCAATAGATTTAGCAAGATAAGCGATTTCATCTATTAAGCATTTAATGGACAAAAGATGTATTCAACTCTTTTGACAACCATTCACTTCTAAAATATCAGTGGAAAAAGGAATGGAACTTGAACAATATTTTACCGTAGTGTATGATAAAGATTTCTTTGATATAGTTTTTCACGATAAGGAAAAATCAATTTAAAAACATTTTTATCATAAATCTAGAATTACAATTATGAAATTAAAAATGAGTTAAAAGCAACTAATGTTACATCAAACAGCATAAAAATTATACAGGGATTAGCGTATATTTAAAACCGTAATCCTTTTACTGATAATATTTGTCATTAATTTTGTATTTTATGTCTTAAGGTATCCAGGTATCCGACTACGTTCAGAACCGTGATGTTGCAAAGCGCATAAATGGATAATTTTCCTGATATTTAGTATCACTAATATTAGAATATAAGCATAAAATTCTTTTAAGGACATTTTGATAAAAAAAAGTTTGTTTAAATGTAATATTTTGGCAAAAAATTAACTTACAATAATCTTTTTTCCAAATGTTCTCCTTTTGTGAAAAATGATTGTATTATAATAATATTTTGCCTGTATATAGCTCAGACCTCTCTACAGAGGGTCAACTAGAATTTTTGAAATATATAACTTAGAAGTGTGTTTATTCATATTTTACGACAACAGAGGGAAGCAATTGTAAGAAAGAAACGCGAATAATTATTTCAATTGGTGGTAACTCTGAAAATAATGTGAATTTCTCTCAAAAATTCTAGTTGAGTCTCTGTAGAGAGGTCTGAGCAATATACAGGCAAAATATTATTATCAAAGAATCATTTTTCACAAAAGGAGAACATTTGGAAAAAAGATTATTCTGAGTTAGTTTTTTACCAAAATATTATATTTAAATAAATTTTTTTTGTCAAAATCTCCTTAAAACAATTTTATGCAAGTATTCTAATCTGAGTGACACTAAATATCATGAAAATTATCCATTTATGCGCTTTTTTAAAATCACAGTTCCGAACGTAGTCGGATACTTTAAAAAAGATTTCACACTTTAAAAAAAAGCATAACTTAGTTTCTTTAGTAAAAAAATTATATGGTGTATTTTTCAGAAAATATTGGATTCGTGTTTGAGGTATCTAACAAGTTTTCTGGAAAAAAGTCAATCTCTCTGGAATAATAAAATTTCATATATATATATATATATATATATATATATATATATATATATATATATATATATATATATATATATATATATATATATATATATATATATATACATATATACATATGCACATATATATATATATATATTTATATATATATATACCAGGTGTCCACAATTAAACGACCCTACTTCAAAATTGTCTACAGACGAAACTATTGTTCAGAAAGTTGTAAAATGTTGTGTACGACATAAAGAAGGGATGGGAATTTGTTTGAGTGAATAAAAATATTAGTTCAAAATTTCGCCACTAGAGGGCACTTTTGAATGAAGGCCATCCACAGGACACGGTAACACAATAACTGATACTCATTAAAAAAACAAAATCTCTAAAATGAACTGCAAATTTTAATTAAACTTCTTCGATGACTAATTTTCAAAGGATTTACATGAAGGAAGACGAAAATATGCAAATTTTTTCAACGTCACACAGCGACTGTTATAAAAGCAATAAACTTTCATGGAAGATTAGTTTATTTTCATTGTACTCGGTATTGCTAATCAGAATGCCATTATGTTTACCAGATCGAGCGTTGTTAGTAAAGTTATTCTATCAAAACGATAATTCCGCAATAGTTGGTCTAGGGAAATTTTGGACATTAAAGGGGTTGCGAAAATGTCCATTGGCTGCTAAAAATCTTCGATTGATGATAACCAAATTTGAAGAAACAGGATCGTTGAATGTTCGTTCTGGAAGAGGAAAAAAACCTATTTCTGCGGAAGCAATAGAGAAAGTAGCACTTCAGATGGAAGAGGACAAATCATCCAACATGCTGGCTAGTACAAGTGTTCGCCGTGTGGCAGAAGCATTGGATCTGCCTCGTTCAACTGTCCAGAAGATCATGCGAAACATCCTCCGTTACTATCCATACAAGCTTCGATTTGTGCAGGAATTGCTTCACATGATTTCGAGACTCGACATCTGTTCTCACTGCACTTTCTTGCTCGTTTGGAAGTTGATCCAGAATGGCCTTGGAATATCCTTTGGACAGACGAAGTCCTCTTTCATTTGGACGGTTCGATGAATACTCACAATTGCCGAATTTGGGAAACAGACAATCCGCAATCCGCTACACTCACCAAAAGTAACGGTGTGGTGTGGGTTTTCCGCGTCTTTTATTCTTGGGTCGTATTTTTTCGAGGAATTAGATGCTGGAGGTCCGGTAACATGTTCTATCACTGGACAGCGATATACATCGTTATTACGGGAAAAAAATTATTCCAGATCTGCAATCACGTCAGTGCCTTTCACGCATAATTTTTATGCAAGATGGAGTTCCTCCACACATTACACGTTGTGTTACGGACGTCCTCAAACATCACTTCACAGAAGAACGTGTGATCAGCCGCCAATTTCGTCATCTGTGGTCTCCCCGATCACCTGACCTCAATCCATGCGATTTTTGGCTTTGGGGCCATTTAAAACAGCTGGTAAGTTGTGATCAACCAAAAACTTTACCTGATCTCAAACACAGTATTTCATGACATGTTCTTAACATTTCCCAGAACACACTGCGGTCAACGGTGGAACATGTTATCTTAAGATTTCAAATAGTAGCTGAAAACGATGGTCATCATGTTGAGCATTTATTGTTGTAACAAAATTTGTAAACTGTTATAAATGTATTCTAAATATGATCTCCATTAAAAACGCCCTCTAGTGGTGAAATTTTGAACTAATTATTTTTTTCGCTGAAACAAATTCCAATCCCTTCTTGATGTCGTACACAACATTTCACAACTTTCTGAACAATAGTTTCGTCTGTAGACAATTTTGAAGTAAGGTCATTTAATTGTGGACACCTGGTATATATATATATATATATATATATATATATATATATATATATATATATATATATATATATATATATATATATATATATATATATATATATATATACAGTTGGACAATTATATATCGAAGTCACTAAATCCTGAAAAAAGTTTGTCATGTGGAAAATTCGTAATCTAGAGGTTTATCTTTCAATTTTCTTTATAAACCATATTAAACAAATATTTTTTAACTCATAAACGATAGATATTAAAAAAAGTAGTTCTTCACACCCTTTTGTAAATTGATATATATTTATTTTATATATCTTGCCTATCAAAGAAAAGAAGAAAGAAAAGCTGCAAGGAAAGTTTTTTGACATCTTTATCCCCTTCCTGAAGAATTAATTTTTTTTATTTAATGCTCTAGCACTTACGTTTTAACATTTTCGAGCTACAAGAAATGAAGTTACCAGGATCACTGGTCAACATAACAAAAAATGCAGACTAGTTTAAGGACACGAGACAACTCCATTGAGGGTGAAAGGGGATATCAAAGATACTTCCAGCGAACTAGACAATGGGGGTTAAGGGTTGTTTTCTTGGATGAAATGCCCAGAATTCTTATTGCTCTCAGCGAGTTAGGCACTTAATAAAACTAGTTCAAGATTTATGACCACCGTAAAATGAGTTAAAAGAGAGAATAACTTGAAATGTCCATAAATACTTTAAAAATAGAGAGAGAAAAAAAATGAATTCCAAGTGAAAAGTGCGTTATATACACTAGTGTGCAAAAGTTAAGGACGAGACGGTTTTTTCAATATAACTTTATACAAAAGCTTTCCAAATCAATACATTTAATACCGTAAGATCCCCAATACGTAAAACCATGTGTAATGTAAGCAACACTTACTAAAAGAGAAATCAGAGGGATAAAAAGAAGCTGTATTGAAAAAGTAGCATGGAGCGCAATGCGACTGAAGGCCGAAACATCCATGTGATGGGTGTTCAGCAAGAAACATCCGGTCTTTAGTAAGGGATATGATCTCCCCTGACTGCTAGGCAGGTTTCACAGCGTCTGCACATACTCAGAATGAGGGTATCAATGAGTTGTTGAGGCATTGCTGCCCATTCGTCTTGCAGCGCCAATCGAAGCTCCCGAATCGTTACTGGTGGTAAGGTACGAGCTGCCAAGCGTCTGCCTAGAAAATCCCATACATGCTCGATGGGATTGAGATCCGAAGATCGTGCCGGCCAATCCATACGTTCAATATCCTCACTCTCTAAGAGCTGTTCGGCAGCAACTGTGCGATGACATGGTGCATTGTCGTCCATGAAAAGGAACTGCAGACCCATAGCGCCTCTAAAAAGACGCACATGTGGAAGAAGAATCTCGTTACAATAACGAGTCCCGTTGACTGAACCTGCGTCGAAGATGTGAAGATCTGTACGACTACCAAGCATGATGCCTCCCCAAACGAGAAAACCGCGACCTTCATCCTGTCCCTTTCAATGATGTTCGAGGGATGATTGCGGCTTCCCCTCTCTCTCCAGATGAGTATGGGATGAGAATCGCTACTCAAACTGAATCTGCTCTCATCTGTAAAGAGTACTCGTCCCCATTCATTGTCTCTCCAATTCCGGTGTTCCCGGTACCACAGAGAACGCCTTCTCCGATGGGCAGGCGTTAAAGGTACACACCGTACAGGGCGTCGTGCAAACAGACCTCCACCGTGCAGTCTTCTGGCCACGGTAAAACGCGATATCGATCGTCCAGTCGCCTGTGTCGTGTGTCTAGCGATTTCTCCCGCTGTCTGCCGCCTGTTTCTTCTGGCCTGTAAGACAACGTACCGGTAATCTGCGGGTGTGGTTCCTCGTGGACGCCCACTACTGAACCCCCGCAAAGCAGTTCCTGTAATTTGAAATTGTCTCCAAAGTCGTGAAACGATGCTGTGAGCAATTCCGAACTCTGCAGCCACACTCGTCACACTGCGGCCTTCCTCTAACTTCCCAATGATTCGACCTCGGGTAAAAGCATCCAGATGTCGTCTAACAGATTGATTATTCGCCATTTCTCGCTGAGGCAGCAACTCGGTGTGATTTTAACTGCTATACGGCGTGCAATCTCTTTGCCAGAAATACTGATCTTACACGGACAACATGCTTTATGCTACTCAGACACTCCCCCATTACGTCTACCTGCATATCTGCGCATGTGCTACCGTACATCACCTTACTTAATCTCCTGATTGGTCTTTCTGTCCGCTCTGCCTCTTCGTTCAGATGATATGCTAATTTTTCGACTTCGTCCTTAATTTTTGCACACCAGTGTAGAAAATGAACTTCGCTATTGGGAGGTTATTTTACGAAGAAAATCATGAAATATTCTTAGTTCCTGGAAAAATTCGCTATATAGTAAAATTCGAAATATAGAGACTCGTAATATGGAGGTTCGACTGTATTTAAATCAATGCAGAGCATTTTGCATTTACATTATGAATATTTTTGTAGTATGAAGAGATATGATTATTAAACATAGTTCTTTTATTAAATCACAAAGGTGGAATTGTGGTTATTGCTGTGATTTTAGTATGTGTTAGCATCTCAACGCTGAAAAATAATTTCATGCTCTAAAAAGTCTTATTTATCAATTAAGTAAATAGAATATTCACTATCAAATATCAAGAAATGTGCAAGAAAATTTCATGTTTATAGAACACAAAACTGAATTTAATTTAAGTTTTAAAAGAAAACCATTGTTCCAGAATTTATATATGCATGGAATTATGGAATTCTAGAGCTCTTTAACACGTCATTATAGTGAAGAACGAACCACTTTCTTTTTTCATCGCACAGGTTTGTAAGACCATCTTAAGGTATTCCACAACGTTCGGAACCGTGATTTAAAAAAAAGCGCATACATGGATAGTTTTCATTGTATTTAGTGTCACTTAGATTAGAATACATGAATAAAATTGCTTTAAGGACATTTTGACAAAAAAACATTATTTAAATACAATATTTCGGTAAAAAATTAACTTAGAATAACATTTTTTCAAAATGTTCTCCTTTTGTGAAAATGCTTCTATTATAATAATATTTTGCCGGTATATAACTCTGAGCTCTGCACATAGGCTCAACGATGATTTTTAAAAAAATTCACATTATTTTTAGAGTTACAACCCATTGAAATAATTATCGGCATTTTTTCTTAAAATTTCTCCCCTTTGTTGACGTAAAACATGGATAAAACCAATTCTAAGTTGTATTTTTAAAAAATTCTAGTTTATCCGCTGTATAGAGGTCTGAGCAATATACAGGCAAAATATTATATAATAGAAGCATTTTTCACAAAAGGAGAATATTTTGAAAATTGTTCAGTCTTTGTTCATTTTTTGTCAAAATATAGTACTTAAATAACTTTTTAATGCAATACTATTCTTAAAACAATTTTATAAACATTTTCTTATCTAAGTGACACTAAATATCATAAATATTACACATTTGTACGCTTTTGCAAAATCAAGGCTTTGAACGTAGACGCATACCTTAAAATGTCCAAATCCCTTTTCTTTACTTTTTCTGTGCTCATATAGTTTTCTTCTTAATTTTTGGACACTTTAAATTTTTTGTATTAAAAAATGGGAGGAAATACATGGTTATAAACAGAAGGTTTTTCGATTTTCTGAGACATTTTAAACATGCATAAACAAGAGGCAACACAAGAGCTTCCATAATGTCTTGCGTAGCAAACGAATAGTTGATGAAGGCACTTAAGGCATTTGTTCCGAATGACTATCATAACTCTGCAGAAGTAATACATCAAAATAGTTCATATTTTATTAAAAAGCCTTATGTCGAAATTCTATGTGCATTTGTGCATTTTAGGTGTTCTACAAGAATGATTCTACAATTACACAAATTTCACTTAATTTGAAAACTAATTGAACTACCTTATTTTCTTTTTCACATTAAAACACATCCGAGTGATTTCAAATTTTATGCACATTATATGTGTCTCATTGCAAATAGTTGTAGTTTAGAAGAAAACTTTGAATTTACAAAATGGAGATAATAAGTAGATCTGTGAAAGTAAATTCAAATAAACTATTTTTAAATGAATGCGAAAAGTATTAACAAGTAAGAGAAACACATAGTTGAGTCATGATTTAAGGTTTAAATTACTAGAAGAAAAAGCTTGAAAAACTGCAATAAACTTATTTTATAAATATATTGTTGACAGAAGTCTACCTTATTGATCGGTCTCTCTTATTTCAAGTCATATTAAATTCAAAAGCAATGAAGTTATTGCTAAAATGTTCGCTTTTTTGGCATTTAGTTTTATTATTTCCCTTATGTCTAAAAATTTATATATATAATGCCCTAAATCGATGAAGATCATGGAATACTTCCTAATTAGGCTTGAGAATGGCCATGCCGCAGGAGAGATGTATCGGTTGAAGGTAGGGATTGTATTAACCTTTGTTTTCAGATTGTTGACCTTGAAGACAGATATGCATGTGCTATGCCTATGATAATGATGAATATGTCTGAAACTTTAAGAATCCTGACACAAGCGTTAATGTCCCATCCACAAAGGTATGCGTCAACTCATACCATTAAACGACACCTGCAGCAAAGGGGTATTTCAGCAAGGCGTGCGTTGCTACAATTATCTTTTACAACAGCCCCATCCGGCTACAATAGTGAGTTGAACGCTCGGCAGGCAAACAAAGGAAACAACATTGTATTTTCAAACAATGGTCATATCTGAATCTGAAAGCACCATGGAGAGATATTGCTTAAATCTTTTATTATAAATTTCCATATAGAACCTTCTACTAGTAGTGTAATATAGGGTTCTATAGATTTGTGTGATTTACACTTCTCTGTAATACACATTACCAGTTCACTCAGCAATGTGTCTGATGTTTTGAAGCCTATTGACTACCTTTGTTTTTTGGACTTTCCTACGGTTATATATATAAACAAACATTGTGATGATACAGCACATATAACTCTCATAAATTTTTCAGTATTCTTTAAACTGTATTGCTACCTTGTCTTGAACTTTTTCTTCGTCTGTAGCGCATCAGACACATGTAGACGATGATTGACAGACGATTGATTAAATATATATCCCCTGGTGCTATTCCAGATGAACTTTCGAAATAATATCGACCTTAATACCCCCAAGAACATGTCCATCTTTCTATTTACCATCTTTCTTTAAATGCCAATACTTTTTATCGTAGCCATTGCCAGTTATGACGATTACATAAAATACTGACTTCTCTGTATTTGCATATACAGCCCAACTATTACTTCAATAAATTTACAATTTTATTTTATATTCATAGCTTAATAAATTTAGCCTTAAAAATATCTCGTGTTCGCCATGCTGTTGGCTTGCAGAATATATATATATATATATAATATTCCTATTATATTTCTGGAGATTGGCTAAACTAATTGCAAGACGTCGCGAGTGGATGTTCTTACTGTAGCGAGCCAAAGATAGGGCGTGACCGGTGGTGAGTGATTGTGTTACGTGGAGCATGGTCGAGTAGGGTAGTATCGAAGAGGCACTCATGGAAATGAAAATTCCTTTTTATTCACATACACACAGAAACACATAAAGATCCAGTAGGGACGGCGTTACACATACAAGAAGCAAACATGGACGACACAACACAGACAAAGACATACAGAACGCGCTTGAGCTGGCTACATGACTACAGAGAAACGAGCGAAGAGAGAGAGGTTTCCAGAGACATCAGCTTTTATACCTGACGTTGAAGACCACGTGACATTTTTGTAATAAGAGCTCTGATTGGTTACAAGGAGCGGGAAAGGGATTTATGATGTAATATTATTAGTCGATTACGATTAAAATCAGGGTGTTAGTTTCGAACCAAATATAATTAAAAGAATAGTTGGACATTATTAAAAGAGTTAATTAAAATGATGCTAGGGGGAATATATATATATATATATATATATATATATATATATATATATATATATATATATACTGACCAAGATAGTTTCGAAATCAAAGTTATAAGCATTCCACAACTAAGATCAACATAATCCTTATCTGCATAAAAAAATGAAGAATTCCTTAAAGTATTTATCAGAAATGCTTTAAATGCTTCATAGAATATATAACACTAAACTAATTAAAGAAAATATTAAAATTGTATCATTCTTAATGAATTGACTTTTCTTACAGAAAACTTTAAATATTATAAATGTTTATAGCAAAATTTTACTGTAAGTTCATCAGTTTCAATTTATATCTTCATGCTAAGAAAAAGAGAACTGTCGCCTAAGTTGACTTATCTTACTCCAAAACAGGCATTTTCCTTTTTTTCTTCCTCAAGAGACTATGGAGAGGAAACTGTCGTCAATTTTTTTTTTTGGTCATGTATTGCCGAAAAGAAGACGGATTGTGTTTCCGCTATCTTTTACTGTTATGTTACTTACAATGGACCCTCATTTTCCAAAACATTCAAAGAGAGTGTAAGGATTCATGGTAGTTCCAATGTTTCATGTTGTATTGCGCAGTTTTTTTTTATTTTGTTTTTCTTTCGAGTGTTAGCTTATGTGGCTTCTTTCATTCAAGATTGATCTTGGATCTATGTAAGTGACTAGCATACCAATAAGAAAATGCGTACACTTGTATGCTATCTATTTTATGTTAAAGAACAAAAGTCATCATCGTATTATGTAAGAAAGCTTCCAAGCATGTGTAGTTACCAAAAGCTGCATCAAAACTACAACTTTTTCATTATCAATGCAAAAGAATAATCCCAATATTTATCTACATTCTTTTTGAAAATTTTATATTTATTGCTACAATTGACTCAATAATTTATTTCGATACAATGCAAAAAGTTTAATAGAAATTATGTTCTTAATTATAAAATTTCAGCATTTGGAATACAAAAAAATAAAAATTTTAAAGTTGTAATTATAGAGAAAAACACATTTTTTAGTTTTTTTTGTATTCGAAATCATAAATGCTTTTGTAAAATTATTTAATAAAAAAGGTAATTTTTTGTAGTGGTTTAAATTTTCTGTTACATTTTAAGACAGTTTTAGCTGATATTAATAAATCTTAATACTTCAAAATATCGGTTGTTACCATATTGTGAAAAATAGCAAATGTTTCTTTGCAATAAAATATTTGCAAAATAATTATAACTTGTTGATTAAATTTTTGGAAAATTATTTGAACACAAAAATAACCTTTCAGAAAGAACAATTTCAAATATTTATTGTACTCCTGTAAATTTGTTATTAAAGCGGGAAAAATCTCCTTTCTCTTAAATGCAAATGAGAGTTGTTGAAAATTCTAGAATACATTATAGAAAATGAAAACAAGAAGGTATTCTTATTGATAGAATTAAACATTTAACTCAATTTATTTTGATGATTTGGAGGCATAAATTGTCATTTTTTCTATTGCAAAAATCAAATGTTCAGTACAAAATGAAATATACTTAATACAGAGTGTTTTTTTTTCAGGTATAGAAGTTTAAGTTGGCATTACTTTCCAAGATGGCGACCGATTTAACAGCTGTCAAGTGATTTATTCTCAGTTTGGTTTGGCCATTCATCTTGAATAGACTCACGCCTGAACAACACTTTCAAATTGTGCAATTTTATTTCGAAAATAATGGTCGATTTTCATAAGCGAATTTTGTTTAGCGATGAAGCGCACTTCGGGTTGAATGGCTACGTCAGCAAACAAAACTGCCGCATTTGGAGTGAAGCTAATCCACAAGTGTATGTCGAAACACCGTTACATCCAGAAAAACTGACTGTTTGGTGCGCTTTATGGGCTGGTGGAATCCTTCTTCAAAAACGATGAAGGCCACAACGTTACAGTCAAAATGGTGATCGGTATAGAGCCATGATTACTAACTTTTTCATTCCTGAATTGAACAATCATGATGTCCAGGAGCTGTGGTTCCAACAAGAGGGCGCAACATGTCACACAGCTCGTGCCACAATCGATTTATTGAAAGACATGTTTAGTGACCGCCTAATTACCCGTTTTGGACCTGTGAATTGGCCTCGAAGATCTTGTGATTTAACACCGCTAGACTATTTTTTGTGGGGCTATATAAAGTCATTGGTCTATGCGGATAAGCCACAAACGCTTGACCATTTGGAAGACAACATCCGCCGCGTTATTGCCGAGATACGGCCACAAATGTTGGAAAAAGTCATCGAAAATTGGACGTTCAGATTGGACTACATCCGAGCCAGCCGTGGCAGTTCTATGCCAGAAATCATATTTAAAATGTAATGCCACAAGATTATCTTTCGAATAAAAAAAAATCATGTCAATCGAATAATACATCGTTGTTTTATTGCAATTTAAAGTTCTATACCTCTAAATAAAACACCCTTTACATATACATAATCTCTACTACAACTTAGATTCGAAATTTTCTAAAAGTATAATACTATTTCCAACTACATTTTTATAGAGAAAAAAGATAGTTTAGTGTACTTTGTATAGTAAATGTATAAATAGCATGTTTTAATATAGTTTCTGGTGTTTTCAGATTAAAGGATGGAATAATACTTTCTGATCACAGTGACCTACAACACTCATAGTTAGATAATAGTCAAAAACAATCTTTGAATTGTTATTCATTATCACCTTTTTTTTTAAAAAAAATTAGATGAATCATGGTAGTATCATGAATACTGCTCATCAAACACCATCTAATGAATATTGAGTCAGAATTACTTTTCCAAATATAAATTCGGGTTTTCCAAAGAAATTAATCTGAAATAAACCTCTTCCGACGCGTATTTGGGTATAGAAATAGGATGCTTTCGAAAACATTTCCCTGTATAATACTCGAGCTTGACATTTTGGAACACTACTGCCAGACCTAAGATAATCTCGGGCATGACAGTTAAAAAGTTATCTAGCAGTGTATGAACAATCCAATTAAAGACCAAAAATAATGCATAGAGACATGTAGGGATCAAAATAAATAAGAGTATTTTTAAAAGAATAAAAATTAAGAACCAAATTTTTATACATACATATATATATATATAGCATTTTACTTAGAGTCAATTATTGGTTTTAATTGAAAACTTCTTTTAATTCTCCTTAAGATATAGACTATTTGAAAACTTAAATCTGTTTTCGCACCTTGTTATTCCAATGGATGACTGAGTCTATTGAAATATCCTTTTAAATTTAATATTTTTTGGTTTTATATTTTTACTCTCTCTTGTGAATACGAATTTTCTTCAATTTCGTATACACACTCGAACTTATGCCAAAGCTTAAATCAAAGAAGAAATATTTACTCAGACAGCGAAAAGATCAAGTTAATCTCTTGCCGGCTTCAAAAGAGTTCTAGCTAGGGATGTGTTTTTTGATAGAAACCTTATATAATCAAGGAAAATCCCATTCATTTAGACCTTAAGTTCTTAAAAGTTCCATCGTTACGTTGATTAAATTTTACCTTATTACCTAATAAACGTTTTTGATGACCAAAATTAATTCCTCAATAGAATTCGCATATCAAAATAGCTGAACGTTATCTATATTCATTGTACTTTTGAAATTAACATCGAATTAAAAGTAATAAATAATTCCTAGTATTGATTACATAGAAAAAAAACTACTATTTTTTTTAAATTCAAACTTATTTTATAATGCGAAATTTAATTCACATAACATTACCATACTTACTTTCGATTTTTCACTACTTAAAAAGATTAACTGTGGATTAATTCTTCGTATGATTATTTTTTAATGTAATTTTTAATATAATGAAGATTCAATACTGTTTATTTGTACAGCCGTCAAAAAATGAGATAACCATAATAACTGCCCAAATTGAAAAAATTGGTATCATTGTTAAAGATTAAAATTTAATTAATTATAGTATAAAGTGATTTTTTAACAGGCTAATTTTTTAAAATGAAATTTTCTAGTCGTCATTGCTGCCAATTTCTTGCACGTTTCTAATTCGACTTCTTAAATTTGTCCTAAATTTTAAATGTGGAATTTTTATTTAAGCATTTTAAAGTGTTTTTTTTTGTTTAAAGAATGTGTGCATGGAATATTTTGGACTTCAATCATTTTCCTACTCAACACTTTTTAAAACTTTTTGCAACAAACGATAAAATATTTAATATCCATTTTAGAATAAAAATAAAAAAATTGAAAACAAATGCCATTATGAACACTGGATGTATTAAACAATTATACTAAACAACTATATTTACTAAAAGTATATAAAACTTTTTTTAAAAAAAAGTCAATTCCTACTTAGGTTAACAAAGAAAAAATTGTTTTTGTTACTTTTCATTAAATAATTTCAAATACGTATGAATATACATATAAATAAGTATATACAATCGAACATTCGTATAACGAACCTCTATATTGCGAATTTTCTATATAACGAACTTTTTTCTGGAACCAAGAACGTTTCACGATTTTCTTTGTAAAATAATCTCCCAGTAGCGAAGTGCATTTTCTGTGTAACGAGTTTTTCCTCTTGTGATTCAATTTTTTTCCTCCCTATTTTTAAAGTATTTCTGGACATTTCAAGTTATTCTCTCTTTTAGCACATTTTATGGTTGTCATAAATCTTAAACTGGTTTTATTCGATGCCTAACTTATGAGAATCCCCCTAGATTCCACCTTGGACACCAAGATTGATTTGAGGCAAAGAACGACCAGAAGACATTTTTATAACAACAAATTGTATTTATTCACTTGAATCAATTATCAACCTTCTAATTAAAAAGATTAATATATATGCCTACGTCAATATGATTGAACTTTACTATTAAATTAAATCACGAAATATGATACTAATCAACTATTAACTCAATATCGAACGGGATTACCGGAATAAGAGGATCGAGAGATACACGCAATTTGAATTATTAGCATTCATTAAATTACCACTATTTACTCTTATAAGCCGATAATCTAGATTTAAATCTCACTTTCCTTTTTCTATCTCACTTTCCAAATGCAGGCCACCGCCAAATGATCAACGAGCCGCTAATCGTACAATCAACTTGAATCGCTTTAGAACACTTTCAACCTATCTCTTGGCTTAATAGCCTGCTGTTAACTTACAACTTTCTCCTTAAATACTTTAACTAGTTTGCATATTCCGGTTTCTTCTTTTTTAGAACTGGTTGGAAATATACGCGAGTTTATAATTCCCAAAGACGCCTAAGAGTATTAGTGAAAAAGTGCCGTACAGATTCGTCCCAAACTCACCCAGAGCAATAGAATTCTGGGAATTTCATCCAAGAAGTGCAACCCTTAACCCCTATTGTCCAGTTCACTGGAAACATGTTCAATATCATTTTTCACCCTCAGTGGAGTCTCGTGTCCTTGAACTAGTCTCTGCTCATTTGTAGTATTGATCAATCGTATTAGTAACTTCGTTTCTTGAAGCTCGAAAATGTCAAAACGCAAGTGCTTGAGCATCAAAGAAAAAAAATAGCTATTCAAGAAATGTGGATAAAGGCGTCAAAAAACTTTTCTTGCAGTTTTTTTTCTTTTTTTATAGGTAAGATCCATAAAATAAATATATATTAAGTTGCACAAAAGTGTGAATAATTACTTTTTTTAAATATATAGTGCTTATGAATTTAAAGTTTGTTGTATGTTGTTTATAAAGAAAAGCGATAGATGAACCTCTGAAAAATGAATTTTCCACATAACGATATTTTTTTCGGGAGTTAGTGACTTCGTTTTAAAGAGGTACAACTGTACATATTAAGTGGCAAAATAGAAAGCGATTTTCATTTCTGTATATGGTGTCGAGCTATTATTTTTGTTTGTTACTATTTATTCATTCAGAAATCACAATCTCAGAAATTAGGCCATCCCAGGTAAGATTCCTACCACGACCTTTGGCTTAGAAGTCGAGCGCACTATCCATTGCACTACAGGGACACAATGAGCGATTTTCATTTTTATACATGGTGTTGGACTATTATTTTTTTTGTTACTATTTATTCATTCATAAATCACATTCTCAAAAATTAGGCCATAGCAGGTAGTATTCGAACCACGACCTTTGTATTAGAAGTCCAACGCACAATCTATTGCTCTAAGAGACACAATGAGCAATTTTCGTTTTTATATATGGTGTTGAATTATTATTTTTGTTTGTTACTAATTATTCATTAATTAAATTTAATTAATGCACATATAGGTGCATTTCTGACACGTCTTACGTCCGGTAGATGCCATTCGGTTATGTTACGTATGTCCATAACATATGTTTGGAGATGTTACGTCCGGTAGGTCTATCGTCGAAGCTCAAACTTCCCCTACCAATAAGATAATGCAAGACTGCATATTGCACGTCGGGTTCTGATCTTCCTCGATATACAGGGAATTTAATTGTTGCCCTGGCTTGCATGGTTCCAAGATGTGTCACCCATTGAAAGCAACTAATCATGTGTTGGTGAGAGACTGGCCCGCAACCCTTATCCAGCTAATATGGTTGATGAAGAGTGATAAAGACTTGAAGCAGCTTGATATGATTTGCCGTTTTCAGTCATTCAAGACCAGTTCGACTACATGCGTGACAGGGTAGGGGTCGTTTCAGCTACCGAAGGTGGCAGCTGTTTCTACTAATTTCACTCCCCTGTAAGCCCCCAAACTCTTCGCAGATTTAATCATTTTGTCTTAATGCCATACTGTATACGTACAATTAATAGCTTTTTCGTATTTTTTTTCCTTTAGGAGGTTGCAACTTTAATGGCCTGAAGTGTATATATATATAAATTTCTATGCCTAATGCCATAAAATCTACTTTTAAATACAAAATTTCATGCTACTTCCTCCAACTGTTTATCTTAAACATGTATGTTAAATTTTCAAATTGTGATATAAAGTCGCGTTGACCTGAAAGGTCGTATACTAATACATAAATCTTGGTTTTCGACTCCCGTATCCCGTGGTGTTCAAAATATGTTATTTATACATTACAACTACAAAAATAATTGACTAATTTTATATACGATCTAATACACTTGATTTCAAAACAGTTTTTCCCTAATATCAATAAAACTAATTATAGAATACGAATAGAATTAGGAGCATAATCTATTTATTTCATTACGTATTTGATTTTTTAAAAATCGTGTTCTATAAAGGAAAAATTCCGCTTTAGAAGGCAATTAATTAGTTTATTAATATTTCAATTTAACATTCTATTGAGCCATTAGCAATGATATCTGCTTTATCCAGCTGCAATGGGGATGGTAAAAGTTATTAATGTTTCAGTTTTTGAAGAATATATTCAAGTTCTTTTTTTAAATCAAGGAACATACGAAGATATTCAAAACCTTTCTTAAATTACGTTTCATCAATCTTTTCCCCCTTTGTAATATTAAAAGGAAATTCCTTTATATTATTAAATTGAAAAATACATTAGATTATGTGAAACATGAATCAGAAGTTACAAAGAGAAATGTCGAAATTAACTTTTACAGTTATGCAACAATTGCTAAGAAAAATCCCAGATATCATCCCTAAACATGTAAATACAGGGTCTGTTCTTACATATTTTGGGATGTTGGGGGATCTAACCTTCGAAACGAAACCAGTGTTATTTGTCTGCTGGCAATTGTTCAGGTAGAGTGACACTCCGCACAGAGGTATCTACCGCACCCTTGACGAGCAAAAAATGGACTAGTTTTTGGAGAAGCGTCATGCAATCAAGTATCTTTTGTGAAACTGGGTAAAAATGGAGCGGAGACGCTCATAATATTCCAGGAATTCAACGGTGATAGGGCCATGAAGCAAAACCTAACTTTCATGTGGCACAAGAGTTTCCCGGAAGGTCAAAAGTTCGTCAAAGACTACAAGTGCTCGGAACACTCGTCGACATCACTAACGGACGATTCGGTGCAAAAAGTGTGTCAGGTTTTGGACAAGGACCGATGATTAACATGCGGTCACTCGCGTCTGTTTTTGCTACCGTCGTTACTGGCGGGGTATAGAGAACACTCCAAAGTTTTAACACGTGTATTTAATTATGAAAATAAAATTAAGTCATTAAGATACATGTTTATAAAGTACAAGATATTTTTTGTATTATGCAAATAAAATTATTAAATGTATTGCATACAAATGAGACTAACATTAATTTAAATTAAACATACAAAATTTTCGTTTTAAAACATATAATTTTATATTTTTTCATAAACCAGTAAAAAGTATATACGAGTATTAAATATACTTTATAATTAATGAGATAATGGTTGTAGAGAGTAGAAAAAGAATATTTTAATTATTTTCCAACATTCAGAGTAGATTGTATGCATATGCTGAACTTCTCGAGGGAGTTCTCAGCCCACCAGATAAACATTTAAAGGTCATTACATTCCAATCGTTCGAGAAAGAAGGATTGCATCAGGCCTGAAGTTTTAATGACCTAAAATATGCAGTTACAGAAAAAATTGTGGCTCTACGCATTCTTTTTAGAATCCTGGGAGGATTTTCTTGTTGCTGGGGTGTACAGAACACCTCGCGCGAGTGATCACGGGTTAAGTGTTAGAAGGATTTCAGAGGAGTGTGGGAATACCCTAAACAATCACTCATATTATTTTCGGGGGGATTTCTAAATTAGGAAGCCCTGCACAAAAATGGTGTCAAATTATAACTATCCTTTCAAGCCCCACTACAATCATTTTCTTGGAGTTTCTGGCAAAAATGAGTGGGACAATGCTACCCCAGCTGTCATACAGCCCCAATCTTGCATCAGCACACTACTTTTTTTTTCTTTTAGAATACATTCAAAACTTCTGAAACTTCTGTGAACTGATATTAAATGAAGGATTTTTAAAAAAATCATTCCGAGTTCTTTTGGAACAGACGCTGGAATGATGTTTTATTATTTAAAATTAATATTTTTTATTATTTAAAATTAATTTTTTTTATTATTTTAAACTTAATTAAATGTGTTGAATTTTTATATTCATAATTTCTTACAATATACATCTTTCTATTAATATGGATCACAGTTAAAATGCATTTTCATAAAAATTTGAATCATTAACTACTCCTCCTTCGCTTGGGAAAAAGAACAAAAACTTCTGAAGTTTACAATTGTAGAAACAATTCCCGAGGCAGCATTATTCTAGAATGTTGTTGATGTGGATTAACGTAGACGATTATATATAGTTTTTTTTTAAAAAAAATATTGTTTACGAAAATTTAGAGGAAAATATAAAAATCCGTATTTTTAATTACTCTGAACTGTCTGGGCATATGTTGTGGAAAATCTTTTAAATAAAAAAAAAATGTGCTTGTTTTTAGTCTAAGACTAAATATTGTATAAGTATGCCCGTGTTAATGAATATCATTTTACTTATCTATGTATGATATAATGTGAATTTATTTTAAGAAAGTTAAAAAAAAAATACTTCACAGTTATGGTTGAGTTAAGTTCAGGCAAGACTAAAAGAGCTGTCTTAAAAAAAGGGAAAATAATAATACTTACAAAATTCTGTTTCCCTCAATAACTTTCAATTACTTGCTTAGAAAAAGATTTCTTGTAGGTTTAAATATAAAAGAAATTTATCCTCGTTATTTTGTGCATCACGAAACAAGTATTATGCTTCGAAATTGATTGATGATAAAAATCTTAGATCAAAGAAAAAGATTTGATGAAGGTTTAAGACTGAGAGTTGTGTAGTTTCTTTAGGACTTCAAAACATGGTTAGGGTGGGAAGATTTTGGAGAGAAACAAAAGACAAGCGCTTTTTCTTTTGAAATTGTTGGAAAAAATAAATAAGCAAATATCTCTTACAAGCTTTATATAAAAAAACAAGTTTTCTTTTAATATTGTAATTCTCCATTAATTGCTATTGTTCATTATCTTAATTTGAGTCGGTAATATATGTTACTGGTAAGGAAATACTTAAAAAAATGGTGATAGTTGTAGGTTTCTCATTCTCCACATAAAAATACAAAAATCACGCATAAAATTCTTCCGTTACTACTATTTAAGCAAATAAAATATAATTACATACCATAAATTTTGCTTTTTTTCTAAATCTATATCAATTAATTTAATCCTAAATAAATTAGAATTATATATATATATATATATATATATATATATATATATTGTTTTGTATACCATTTTTTATCTCATAAAATTTAGTTTCTGAATATTATAGCTGGCAGTATTTACGTACTCTTTACTTATAAAACACATAGAAAGTATGAATACTTCAAATAATATATTCAAAAGAAAAATACTATATATAACCTCCTTCATCACTTTAGTAGATAACGCTACAAACAGGGTGTATCAATATAGTAGTTACAAACTTTCGGGACAGGTAGAGAAATCACATAGCAATGCTTGGTCAGAAACTCTTTCCTTACGTGGTAGTGATAACACAAAATATAAAAATGACAGGTTATTAATAGAGGAGAAAATATAATTATTATCTTTAGTAGACCGAAAACTAAAAAAAAAATTAAAAAGACAACAATTGTTATCAAAATATGCGCTGGATGTCATAAGGGTGCACACCGTTAGCATGAAGGATTCGCCAAACAGTTATTGGTGTGGTGTGGTAGTTAGGAGAGGGGGGTGCCAGCTCAGGTGTCGTCCACGTCACTTGACCATGGTTCAAAATTACGTGGTCCGTCGCCAAAAACCCTCATGTAGCTGAACAGTGCGACATTAATATTCAATCAATCAATCAATCAATCGCCAAACAGTTATATGAGAACTCCCGACATGATGGGAGATAGCCCACTTACCGGTACCAGTATTGATCTGTACTAGATCCAGGACTATCTTCATGTTGTTTGGCGTTCTTACTCTTCCCTCTCGTTCCTATTTGTCCACGAGGAAAGATCCGCTGTTGGACAATGTTTGGTTCAAACGTGCAAAGAAGGCATAGCTGGGAATTTCCCTCCTAGGCTAACACTGGGTGTATAACCATTGTGAGGCTTATCCATTGCAATCTGTGACACCGCATTCCAGATGTATTTCAGTGAGCTCAGCGTTCGTGTAACTTACTACCATTTTGTCGGCTGGTGAAATGAAGCTGCATAGCTAGCGTGACAGCAAAATCAGCGTTTGTGCTTGCATTGTAATCTGATGTTTCGGTTTACCTAGCACCATCTACCGCATATACCAGTCAAACACTTTCCACCATTTTTTTGCTGTATTAGGAATAATAAACTTGTTTTCTCCTCTTTTTAGAGTACTGCCTTTCTTGTGTTTTATGTCGTCACTACAGGAAAGTGTTTCCGACGATGTATTGCTATGTGAATTCATATCATCTAGGAGTACTCAATCTGTCCTGAAAGTTTGTAACTACTGTACTGATACACACTGCATATTTAAATTATAAGAAAAATATATAAAATTCAGTTCTTTACTATTCGGCAGAAAAATCTGTTTTATAAAACCATTTTTTTCATTTATGTTACTCATTTTTGACTGAGTACCGATTTTACCATATACCTGTTACTGTCAAAGAGAGTAATAGGTAATTAATATAATAATAAAATTAACTGATTAAAGTGAACAGTTCAATTTTTGTGCATTTTAGATATTGATGCAATTATGAAGCTCCAGATAAGGAAATAAAGCCTAAGAAAATGCTCTTAGAATATTAATTTTGGATTTCCATCTTCTAGTTGTACAAGAAATTGCAACTGAAGTCACCGCTTATGCAAAAGTCAAAAATCCCTTGTATCTCCAAGAGCCACAGAAGCTTCTCCCGTTAAAATAAATAATTTTCTGTTTGTTAGCAATGCAATAATATTTGGCCTGTAATGTAATTTATTTTATGTAACAATGGATGTACATATTTTAAAGCAATGATAAAAATATTAATAAATACTTTTTTTAACATTTATCAAATTTTATGTCTTAAACTATTAATATACGTAATATCATCCTCTCCATGTCATATGACATTAAAATTTCCTTAAAATTCGAGGTTTTAATCTATTATTTATAATATAGATCATATTTTCTGGTAGAAATTTCCTTTAATCGGTAAAGGAGATTAGTTTATATTATTGATCCCATTCATAATAAGACGGGTTTATTAATAATAATATCTGAGTTTGTACTTTAACCTTTATGTATATACTCCTGGTTACTTCTTGAGGCAAAACCAAGAATCATAAACAATATTAAAAAGCCAAACTTATATGAATATAAATACAAAATACAATGACGAAATTATTGAAATAATAAACCTGTTCGATTTCTGAAACATGAAGAAATCAGAATTTTGTGTAGGTTGATAATAACTTCAGAATACCCTGGTAATAAAAGAAAGAGGATTCAGATGCGTGTTTAAGGTCAGTTCTTGCTGCTTCTTCATATTGCCTGTGGATTTCGCACAGAAGCAAGCGTATGTTCGGCTACATGTTTTCGACAAGTGACATATGTAGAGAAAGCAGCAATACAACTTGATCAACAACGAAGAGTTGTTGAACCTTGTGTTATAATTGTGATTTCCATCATCGTTTTGAAACTTGTTCATAGAAAAGTTTTGAAGGTAAAAGAACTTATTTAAAAAAAATTGAGACGTTGCGATGGAGTATTGAAAGCACTTGAATGTGCTGGGAATAATTTTATTCTACTGTTAATCATGGACAAAACTTCACTGGTAATTATTTCTGCTCATCGTTAAATGACATTATTTGGTATAGGAGTAAAATTCAACAACACCTTAAAGCATAACAAGAGGCGAAGGAATGGTCGGATAATGCGTGAAGAGTCATGCAGTATCTTGTAAATATGCCTCTAAAAAGATTGTATTTACCGAGTGAGGATAGAATCCTGATTCGTTTGAAAAGACTTCGTGCTATTATTTTGTCCATTCCCGGCTTTCAAAGCACTATTGCCATCACATACTTTATGGTAAACAGTGTTAGAGAATCGCAGCATGGTCAACTTTGCTGAAATTTCCTTCGGATGTAAACGGCATAAAATTGTACGAACTGATACAGACTGTTGTGCAACATACCAATATTTGTGCAGTAGAGCGATCCATCATAATGTACATAACATACCTATTCTCAACCCGAATGATGTGATGATGCAGGTGCAACCATTCCAGTCTGTCGATCTGTTTTTCCTACACCTACCGATTCCACTTTGGCATCACCGTAGCATGATTTTATCTAATTCCAGCAGCAAATTTTCAGAAGTTTAATCTGCAATGATCATAATTAACAATTCTTCCAATATCAAAAACTTTCTTGCCTTATTTCTGTATCCTTTGAAAATGCATACGGAAGCTTCACGCGCTAAGAAAATAGCATGAAAACACAACTCCAGTACCGTAAAAAGAGCTCGTTGTTCCTTTCTTATATGTAACTTATACGTGGTGGTATTGTCGCCCATAATTTGCTCATGCACTGCATTGCTCATAATTTGAATGTCTTATCGAATTCTTCACTTCTGCAATGTGTTCCTTTTTGGATATCGATCAGTTAATAATAATAATAATAATAACAGATAACAAAACGATCGTTTTATCTAACCTCTGCGTTTTTAATTTTTAATAAGCAGCAATCGTACATATGAAATTCTATTTTGCAATGGATTTAACACCATAAATAAAGACGTTTAAATGTTTCGAAGGAAATCTATATTGGTTCAATTGAACAGGAAAACGGCTATCCTTCAATTATCATTAGTTAGAGACATGATAAATTAACAATTATTATGGGTCGTAAGTGGGCTATCATGGTAATGGATGAAATCATTTCTGTAATATGCTATTACGTCATTATTAGTCTATCATTACCGTAATGGACTAATAAAGACGCTGTTCCAAAAGATATCTATGTATTATTAAGAAACCGATAGCTTAGCTAATTTTTATTTTTTACATTAAACTTAACGTATAGAGAGAAAGTTCGATTAAGGAAAGTACTTACAGAAAAAAAATTGATCTTTTGTTTTAGAAAAGCAAAATAAATAAAAAAAGAGAGTTTCAAAAGGCATTGCTGATAAAACCATTTCTCTATTAGCAATCTCAACTATTTCCAAAAAATACGAGAAATAACTTCTTTTAGAATCTGAGCATTTTATAATAGATATAAAATGGATTTATAAATGGAATGTAAAGGAGTTTCTTTTTTACTCAACCTTGTCGAAATAAGCACTACCTCTGCAAACTAGAAATGCTTAAGAAATTTAGATGCTATTGCTTCAAAATGTATGTATTTGCTACATAAATGATTTCTGCAGTTTAACTATTTCACAACAGTTTATTGTTTTTAATGAGTAATTTAATCATTAGCAGTTTTCGCATGTATTTTAATCAAGAATATTGCTAATAACATGCCGTTTCTACAAAACACATGCGTAATGAATTCAATAAAAGACACACACACACAATTTTGATGTTTCTAAATATTAATATATTTTTAAAATACTGTGAAATAAATCCCTCACAAAACGTAATTATTACTTATGATTTACGATGGTTAAATTATCCAGTAATAATTTTACTACAAACTGCTATATATATTTTCGTTCGCAAATATGTCATTCTAATATTCTATTACTTCTGTGTTCAAAAATAGTCTCAAACATTAAATTATGGAAGATAAAAATTCCTATTTAGTATTCGTTGATTAAAATTCTAATAAGAATATTTTTTTTTTTTTTATGTTGTAAAACGAAATCACGCAAGCACAATGTACCAGTAATGTATCCAAAAGTTTGTTGAGAAAGTACAACGGAATAAAAGATCTATGGGCCGAAAAGAGATACAGTTTTGTACATATTTTTGTTCACCATGGAACAGGATTTCTTTTCCAAATAACATGTAAAAAAAAGCTTCAAAGTCGCAACAATAAAATGCGATACTGCTTTATCAGGCAAAAAACAAAACAAAGGTAATAACTGTGAAATAGCGTATTTCACTTAATATGATTTACAGCTACAAGAGCTCATTATTTACACCCATAACCCATTCCAATATTGAGTACATCTTCGGTATTACACCCAATTACCACATGCATGCACTCGATACAAATTTTGTGTAAATACCCGTGGTTTGACACAAATTCAAACGCCACAAAGTATGAGATAGGAGATGCACATTAATTTGTGCATTTTGCAATCACATCAACGGTCTGCACCATTATTATTTTTGTATAGCAAAAGTGCATGCATTATTAAGTAATGTTTTTGTATCTTAGTTCTGTGTTGTAGTGTGAATGATATAATCTACAAAATTTTCATGAAACCATCTGAATTAACCTCTTATAATGTCACGATATTGAAATGTCTTTTTTTTCATGTCATACAAAGGGCATGACATGACAAATATAGATATGCAAACTGTATGCCTGGCTTACTCATATATCTTTTTTTTGCAACAAACTTGTGAAACATTTGGTGCATTTACTAAAACATGTTGACCTTTTAAGTTTAAGAAATCAAAGTACCCATTACAAGGGCAGTCAACGCGTGACACGCGAAAATTTAGTGAAAAATTTGAAAGTATGATAAAAACTAACATTTTTTAGGAAAATTTATAAAATAAGGTTGTTTCAGACCAAACCCCTCAACATTTATTTTTAACGTACTTCATTAATTGAAATACAATAGATAACTATCCCGTACAGAATACTTCTTAATTGTTGTTTGCGATGGTTTTCTAATGAATGCGCAATTTGGAATTTGAGGAAGCGTGTCTTAAAATAAAATACCTGGAAGAAAACAATGAAATGTCCGGCGAGTTATTGCTACTAAAGAATGAAGACTGAGAATAGGATTTAGTTTTCTTACAGATATTATGGGGCATTAAATTATTTAAATTTAAGATTACAGGGAAAAGAATGTATTTTTCCAACCTTAGATGTGGTTCTATATCTTTTGTAAACAAAATGTTGCATTTTTTGCCTCTATTTTGAAGAAAAAATTAGCATGTTTCATAATAAAGCAGTAAGTACCTACCAAAGTTAATAATGTCCCGAACTTTAATAGACTTAAAAATTTAATACTCATTTTGAAGGATTAATTCAGTGCTAGGTCGGGTAATTTTCATGATGATAAAATAAAATGCAAATCTTTTCATGAATCCGTTTTCAATTTCTTTACAAGATGTTAATTGTTACCCACCTGAAATCATTAACCTACAGCACCGTGCTAGACTGAAAAGAAAATATAAGGCACTTCATAACTCAAGTGATACAAATTATATTGAATTTTAGAAATTTGAACCGACAGGCAATTTTCTAAATGTACACTATTTGGATGTTGCACATTTTTGTAGTTTTGGATTAATATATATTTGTGAACAAATGATTTCTATTATGAACATAATAAAATTATATCGCTCAAAAATAACTGATACACACCTAAAACAATCTAATTTGGTTAGCATCTTCAAGAACTAATCCTAATGTAGATCACTTTGTAAATAAACCATTTATTCAAAAGCCACTTTAAGAAAGTATTAACTGTTTAACAATAAATTAGAATTAAATTTTTAAAATAACTCATTTTTATTTTATTCCTAAAAAAAATTATTAGCAGTGTAAAGCATAAGTACTTATTATATTATTTTCAAATTTTCACTACTTAGAATTGTATTAAAAATAATATGCTGCTTGCGTAAAAATCCCATAAATAACAAGCATATACCAAGCAGCATTTTTTCTCCTTTTCATATATTTTTCTTACTTGGAAAAGTAGGAAGTGGCCTCTTTCCAAAAGGGTTAGCCCCCCCTAGAGTATTATCAAAATCTTAATAGAATCGTTAGGAGTTATCCTAAGTACTTAAAATGCTTTGAAGTTATTGAAAAGGTAGTGAGAAATGAAACTAACATTTGAAGCCTTTGAAGCCACGTTTTAGCGAGAATTTATAATATGTATTTATAATACACTGCTGGACAATTGCTAAGGACGGATCACAAATTGCTATGTAGCATAACATTACGCAAGACATGAGGCCTAGTAGGATACAATATAGTTGCCACACTGTTCAGACATTAGAATAAAGAATATTTATTGTTCTGGAAAGTACAAAAGCTGTGAAACATCTGAAAGAAAAAAAATGTTCATTTGATCTGCGTACGGAGAAATGGAACAATGCATCTAAAAGTCAGCAGGCACCTTAAAGAAAGGTATCAGTACGGGATATGTCCACCGTGGAGTGTGATGCAACATTCCACACGTTGTACCATACTTTGCACAACATTATCCAGCAGCTGTTGAGGCAATTTATCCCATTGCTCTGTGAGTGAACGGATGAGGGTGTTCTTGTTTGTCGGAGGATAGTTTCGACCAGCAACTTGCCTCCCCAAAGCATCCCTCACATTTTCAATGGGGTTTAGATTTGAAAAACGCGCTGGCCATACGAGACGTTGAATACCCTCGCTGTCTAGACAATTCTGAACAGCGAGTGTTCGATGACATGTTGCGTTGTCGTCCATAAAAACAAAATTATTACCGACAGCACCACGGAAAAGACGAACATGAGGAAGTAGAACTTTATCAATGCATCGTTGGCCCTTCATAGTCCCATTCTTAACCACATGTAGGCGCGTGCGGCCATTGATCATGATGCCGGCCCACACCATGATACTGCATGTCGGATATCGGTCCTTTTCCTGGATATTTTCTGGACGATAAGCAGTACCACTCTCGCGCCAGATCAGCTGGCGTCTACAATCCGATGATAGACTGAACCTACTCTCATCTGAGAATAGTACGCATGCCCAGTCCTGTTCAGTCCAATTGTGATGCTCACGACACCATTGCAAACGGGCAGTACGGGGCTGTCTGGTCAATGGGACACACACAACAGGTCTGAGTGCGTATAGTCCTCCTCCCCTCCAACATCTGGCAACAGTTTTGCGGGAGATCTGCTTTCCTGAGGCAGCAAGAAACTGATTTGCCACCTGCTGAGCTGTGGTGCACCTATTCCTTTTTGCTGATAGGACGGTATATCTGTCTTCTGCAGACGTCGTACTTCTAACACGACCTCCCACGTGCCGTCTACTACACATTCCAGTAGTTTTAAATGACTTCCACAGCCGTGAAACAACGCTGTGAGCGATGTCGAACTCCCTGGCAACATCTGTTATTTTTCGCCCTTCTTCGAACTTTCCAATAATTCGGCCACGCATAAAATCATCTATGTGATGTCGGGAAGACATGCCAAAAATTTTAAGTTCGTCTATTAAATATTTCCTGTAAAACTTTGACTTGAAACAACTGTCCACACGCGTCAAAACCTTTAAAGCTCTTATGAACGCTATCACGTGATGAACAGACGTGGGAAAAAAATTTGCATACTCATATTTCTTTATACTAATATCCCGCACTTATTCTAATTTTCCACATTTTGCTTTCTTTCATTTTGTGGTTGCTATGGATGATAGTGTTGTCCGTCCTTAGCAATTGTCCAGCAGTGTATAAGTAAACATAATTTAGTTTTATTTACGGAAAATATATTACAATTGCATTCCTAAAACTCAAATAATTACTTTTCCTCACTACGAAATTTTAATAACTTCAATTTCTGGGGGTTCATTATTTAAATAGCACTTCAACTACTTAAACGTAAACTTAAGCTGAACTAGTTTAATGATTTTTCTAAGGTAAATTTTATGATGATTTACTAAAAAAAAATTTTTTATAAAATGACATAATCATTCATAATGATAAATGAATATTTATAAAAATGGAAATTAAAAAAATAAATAGCATAAAATAAGTGATTTTCAATAAGTGGCCTTTGGGAAAATTCTTTTTTATTTTAATGAAGAGAAATGATTTACTTTTTTTCTCTAATTAAATATTCTTTTTAATAAGATAGAAATATTGCATGAAAATAAATAATTAGAAAATATTTAATTAGAATTCCCATCAAAATAAAATTGGGTTATCGAAAATTAAGAGTTTTCCAAACAAGCCATAATTCAAAAATGTGACTTTTTCTAACTTAATTCTTGACATAAAGATAAAACCGATTGCCTTAAAAGTCAGAAACGTAAGTGTGTCTGCTCGAAGTTTCGTGTCAGTTGCGAAAAATTATTCTTTCAATCAAAAATCTAATTAAAGATGATAAAAATTAAAGAGTTTCTCTAATCGTGTTCAATCAGAGATAAAAGTAAAAAAAATAAAAGAACACGATTTAAAAAAAATTATTAGATTTTTCACAATATATACTCGTTAAAATCTAAAAGATAATAATTCCTATTCTTTTATTAAAATTGAGTTTTATCTCGATTGCCTTAAATAAATTCTAAGAAAAAAATTAATAGGTTGTGTGATTGAACATTAGGTAGAGATGCATTTTTAAAATGTGTTCTGAGACCCTTTTTTTTTTGTTTCGATAAGTTAAAAATAAAAGATTATCTTTCAGTTTTAATCTAACGTAATATTTTCTTAGAGTGCTTCGAAAAGTTTTCAAAATGAATTATTGGAACTTTTTTCCACTGGAAAATAAATAAGAAATGACAAGGTAAGCAAATATTAACATCTACATGATCTAATAACTAACATCAATACTTAACGCTTTCTGAGAAAATTTTCAAAAAAAAGCTAATCATATTTTATTATAATATAAAATAAAAAAAAACTTTCAAAATATGTGTATCCTTAACTTACACTATGCTAAGTACACTGATGTTTATTAAAAAGAAGTTTACGTGTATAACATTTTTCTTACATTTAACTATCATGACTTTTGTTTTTGTAGTTATTGTACTTCATGATTAGAAGAATTCAATATCTTATTTAATTTGACAATTGACATAAAAATAATTTTATAAAGTTGTTTCTTACTTTGATTTTGTTTTGTTTTGCATATATATATAATACAATTATTTTTCAATAAAAACAGCAAATATTAGACTAATTAATATATACAGCGTGTCCCAAAAATAGCGACTAAACTCTCCACAGCCAGATTCCTCGTTGAAAGTATATAAAATGTGACGTCACTGCCATATCGGACACATTAACAGAAGTATTTTCAAATATTTATAAATGCAGATCTTCAAAGTGTTCACCGGGCATATCGAGACGGGCTTGAACGTATCGTGATGTTGATGAGAGCACACGTTGAAGTAGCGCGGTGTCCATCGAAGTACAAGCAGCATGCAGATGAGCGACTCGTTATGTTGTCATTGCGTCTCTAGACACTAATAAATTGAGATAACCCCATTGAAAGAAACCCTGGGGTGTAAGATATGGTGATCGTGGTGGTCATAGCACTAGACAACCCCATCAGATACAGAGTCCAGGGCATGCTATATAAAGCCAATCCCGCACAGGAACACAGGAATGCACTGCAACCTCATCATAAACTATCATGCGTCATAATTTCTTCATTATCATTTACCGTACTTCTTCTCGTAAACTATGGATCGTATTCTTTAGGCATTTTTCACGTACTCCGAACAAAGAATCTGACTGTGCAGAGTTTGGGGCTATTTTTGGAACACCCTGTATGTTCACCAATACTTTGAAGAATAAGCAGCACAGTATAGCTAGAATTGGCTCTTGCGCTATAAACTTGCAAACTCACTCACTGAAGAATAAGAATATAAAAGCTGATACAATATCCATAAATGATTTAAAAAAGATATACTAAAATAATGAAATAATTAGCTTAATATTTTTTAAAAAATAATTAGTTCAAGCATTTAGTAAGTTTCAAAATTTGAAAATAATTTATTGTTTTATTTGCCATTACACACACACTATCGATAAAATTTCATTTTTATCATTTTCTTCTACTTACCATACTTATTCAACCAAACAGCGTCAGAATCATAAAAATGAACAGCTTAGCATAATCGTGTGAAAGACATATTTTTTTTTAAATCCCTTAGAAAAAATATATTGCATGATGAAGCAAGAATTAAGTAAACAATTTTTAAATTGAGAATAAGGAAAATATTATACCTTTTTCCTTTTTAATTTAATCATTCAATAATTGTATTGAGCAGAAATACAAGTTTAAGTTAATAATCAAGTTTATTTAAATAATATTACTAATTTGAATGGAGATATTTGAGCACTATGCTGTTTTTGGTATTTAATCACGTACCTTTTGAATATTTGGCTACATTAATATTGAGTGTTTACATAAATTTAAGTAATCTACAAATGCAACACATGACTCCACTCTCCCAAAAAAATACATAGATGAAATAATATTAAATGAAGATAAAGTAAAATATTTTCCATAATTTTTCTATGCTTTTCAGAAAACAGGCTATGAGAAAACTTTCACATATACGAAATAAATTCCCTAAATCAGTAGTGATATTGCTATTTCATTAGTATTCTTAAACTTTCTTGCTCAATTATTCATCATTTTCGATCTAATTTTATTACAGATGGGCAATAATTTTCTACTTATTCATCAGTTATTAACAGCTGTTTTAAGTCACAGATTCGCATAGTTTATTTATCCTGGATGTTGTGAAACTATTTTTTTTGTAATGCACTTTAATTAAAAACGGAATATTAATGCTCAAATTTCTTATTTCACTATTCCTTGAATGTTTGACATGTTTAATTTATTAAAATATGTTTTCTTTCTTTTTGCTTGGTGCCAAATAATCTTAGTATGGCGGTGAATAAATGAGTAATTCTTCCTAAACTTGAGAATTTTATTAAGGTACTCGATTAAGCCTTTTAATTTGAAATAAATGCTTTAATATTCCAGAAACTTTTATTTTTTACAAGAATATTTTGCTGCTTTCAAAAAATAGAAAATGGAAGTGAAAGCATATTTTGCAAGACTTTTCAAATTGTTTCTTAAATTAATATTTGGATATGAATTTATATAAAAATAAGAAGAAAATGAAGAGCATTAAAAAGTATTACGTAAAAAAATTAAAGAAATATTACCTTTAGATGAGAGAAAAAAATCAATTAAAATTTTCATTTCGGAAATGTGTCGTTTAAAAAAAAGTGCATGATTGATGAAAAAAAAATACTGACAATTAATTCCTTTGTAGAACTTTGACATTCCTAAAATATAATAATATTTTTTTTTTTGAATATTCTAAGTGATGCAGAGAAAAATAGTTTTATGTCTGTTTCCCCGCCTGATTAAAAATTTATTCTTTTGTTAAATATTAAAAAGGGAGATGCATTGAGTTATAGTTATATTTTTATTTAATTTTTCTCTCTTCAGCGCAATTTACTCACATTAAAAAGATGTTGAGAAAAAGTGCTGAGTGCTTTTTATTCGTTAAACTTAATTTTATATTCATTCTTTATGTCTTTGAATTATTCATCTATAGCATCAAGAAAAGATGATGGAAAAAAATCATATTTTCTTCCAAATGAAAAACTCTGTTTAACTCTATATTGTTTGCATTTTAACATTTTAAAATATATGTAAGTATTTTAATATAATTTTTACTAAAATTAACAAATATAATTCATTTGTATATTACTCATATTATATTTGCCGCTGGCATTTTTTAACGCAAAAAATCTCCAAACCCTTTTGAATATTTTATGTAATTTCTTCTTAAGTTAAAAAAAGTAAATAATTATAATAACCGAATATTAATTTCTACGTGCAATACATTAAGTTAAACATTTTTATAAAAGTCTATTATATTTAGTTGAAATGATTTAAAAGTTTTATAATTTTTTTATATGTAAAAAAAAAGCTTATTCAAAAAGGAAAATTACTCAATCACCATCTTGAAAAATTTTTTTTAAAAATATATATTTTCTGTCTTCAACCTAAATATTGAATAATGAGCGTTTATTATTATCGTGCTATAGAGCAAATCGAATGTTATGACCATAACCATGAGCACTTGACTACAGCGGTAACACAAAAATATCTGAGTAAATTTTTAGAGTGTGATTTATTTTTTGGTTGTTCAAATATTGTTCTTTCTTGATGTTCATTATAAAGCACGTTCCTCGAAGATTTTTACGGTCTGTATGAAGGTATGTGATCAGAAAGACTATTAGGAGAAATAGTGTATTTTTATGCAGGGGGATTCATAAATAAGTGTACAGTTTCAATTCACTATAAATCGAGAACAATTTAAGATATTTTTATGTTACTGTTACAGTATTGTATGGGATTATTTAAAGTTTTGTTAGAAGCAGTCACATACAACCTCTGACAATAAAGTTCGGTGAATATTCCTGTAACAATAACGCAGATGAAATATTAACGAAAATTACCTTACTGTTCTTCGAAACAGTCACTTCCCATAACTATGCACCACTGTAATCTGCTATACATATCTTGGAAACTTTGCAAGAAGTCTCTTTTTGGGATGGAGCTCTAAATACTCATTACATTTCTTTGGGTATCAGGAATATTGTCAAATCTATTTCCTTTCTTAGCAAGTTTGAGTCGTAGGAATAGGAAGAATTGCAACGGATTGATATCTAGCGAGTATGGTGGATGTTCGAGGATGTATGGTGGATGTGTGAGAGCGAACATTGTCGTAAAGAAAAAAACTCTGAGCCTTGCTGTGCGTACATCTTCTCAGTTAAGAACCAATTAACTAAACAAGCCTTTTGTAAAACAAGTCTTACACGGAACACAAACGACGCTCAAGTGAACGACTGTGGGGGGAAATGGTCAACACCTGTCGCTACGCATGTGCAGCATTTTGTTTCGTGAGTGTTGCCAGATCATCCATTCTGACTTCATTCTCCGAAATTTTTTGTCGAAGATTGTATGTTCTACGTGTGAACCCTTAATCGCACGACACACATTGAGCCGGTAATCCATTTCCCCCAAATGCGTATTAAGGTAGCTGAATCAAGTCCATCGATAAGCTGTCCCAGCTCCATTATATCAACAGAAAGGGGTTAGAAGAATGCATGTCCCCCAGGAAGAAATCACAAAGTGTTAAATCAGAACTTCTGGATGACCAATGGATAAGTGGCATGTTATAGTCCACGACTCGGTCAATATAGATATATGTTCATCGAGATAATCTCGCAGGTCGGCCGACCGGTGTGGTGGTGTCCCATTCAATAGTAGAATAAAGTTGTCAATGTCGTCCTGCAACTGTAGCCTCAACCAAAGAATTAACATATGCAAAAAAGTGGTCCCCATGACATTTTGCTAAATTGAAGTACACGAAAAACTTTTTCCATTACAAACACCACTATTTTGACTAACTAGTTGCATGACCCGTATACTATAACCTACATAAAATTCGTCAGGGATGGTACACAAATTTTAAGAGTACATCTAGGACCTACCTATGCTGTGGTGGTGTTTGTCTTTGATTGTTACAGCCTCTTGAAAATGTATTATTCTTCACGAATCACCCTGGATAAAAGAGTAATATCAAATAATATGAAAGGATGAGGATATGATTATATTTGTACAGTATTTTCCTTTTCAGTACAATAAGTTTCAATAGAAATCTTTTTAACTCTGATTCCATTCTAAATTTGCTTTCTTTATTTCTATCTGCATAGTTTGAGTTGTGATTTTAGTTCATGTATTTGCTATTAAGTGCGGTGAGTAAAATTCAATTTTCGGTTTATGTTTACCTGCCCCGGTTGGGCTTATGTGTATGAATTGAGCGAAAATGGAACGCCTTTGTTTCGCTTCATTTGCCGTAAAATTACTGTTTTAAATTATGGTAAGATTAGGATTATTTGAGCAAAATCTGACCTGTCTCATTAAAGAAAATTATTGAAAACTATACAAATTTCTACGGGAATTTTATTTTTCCCATCTACTATACATATGATTGAGTTATGGTATACTTTGCAATAAAGGCAAACATTCTACAAGTTATTTTTTGATAAAGGCTTGAAGATGTTGAATCATTGACTTCGTATATCTAAGTCATTATGATTGAAATTTAGGTCACTGCCTTTGAGTTAGCATGATATACTTGGTAACGATTTAAAAATAGAAAATGTTCAGTTATTGCAAAGTGATCTTATTCTTAGTAAATGAATTTTATTAGACTGCATTTTTAAGAACATCTGTTATCTTATATAGCATTTATCATGTGGATAGCGATTTTTCTCTTTTGAATTACTATAGACATGTTCTTACGAAAAACTAATCTCAACTTTCGTAGTTCTGTTTTCAGTAAATCGTAATAGAAAATTCCTTTTCTGAGAATAATGAATGTGTCTGTAACGTAATAGAAAGAATTGTCCAAAATGATTAAATGGAAAATAATCTACATTTCTCATTTGATAAGAAAACTTAATGTTATCTCGTAAAAGTTTTTAATGGTATCAATTGTGCAACTTTGATGCTGTGATACTGTGAAATTCATTTTTATATATACTTTAGACAGTTTTGTTCTTACTTTCATATATTTTATTAGGTACGTACGTATTATCGGAACAATCTCCAACTCTATTAACAACTCATCAAGATTTCCTATGCGACGTACTCGCTGAGTTAATAGCCAGGTGCTTCGTATCCTATAATGTAGGCAATTGTTTGTGAAATAATACGTAAGTACTTTTTATTATAGATTTATAATGAAAAGTTTATAGAGTAAGCACACTGTTATTAAAGATATTTAAAAGTTAAAAAATGTGGTTGATTTTCTTTATTTACATCTAGTTTTATTAATATGCAGTAAATACTTAAAAAAATAAGATTTTTAGTTCAATTCTTGTATCAGATTGCTTTTTGATTTCTTAGATATTTCAAATAACCTTAAAACTCCATTGCGCGTTCAATCTAAATTTCTGCTTTTATTAAATGTACAAACATGAATCAAAGCAACCAACAATTAAATTGTGACCCTAACTATTTTTTTGAAAAAAGGGAAAAAAATCTTCTCAAATGAGAAGAAAATAGTTTATTTGATAAATATGACGAACATTATTTCATGTTACAGACCTCACATATGAAAGAAGACTTGGATTTATTTCTATACAAATGTACTGGAGTTTCTCACAGACACTTTTCAAAAGTGTTACACTTTTTATATCGCTATTATACCCTTGGACATTAGCTTGTAGAAAGTTTGTATTTTCTGGCTGCCAACTTACTCCATTAAGAATGTCGTCACAGCAGGAGAACCATTAAAATGATGAAACGATGTAAGAGATTAATGGCAAAGAACAGTGGCATGATATGAGTTCGAGTCCTGACCTAGTATTCAGCATTGTATCGCCTCGACCCTTGAGTTCTGAGTTCATACCTACATTGAACTTAACGGCTTTTGTAAGTGGCTATTTTTGTCGCCGAAAAAAGAAGAATACCACAAAAGAGTGATAAATCATAAGTGCTTCATTCTGTAATGAGTGGTGGTAACAATAACAATGGACAAAGTAAAGCTTTCATCTTTCACCAGAGGTGATAAGAAAGGGTAAATTTCACTGTTGAGAACATATTATATCTGTGTAATTTGACATATATGCTTTCCAAGTTTCATGTTCCCTGTCAATTAATATTTTTGGTCATTTATTACTTTGACTTATTAGATTGCTTGATGATTAATGGACTATAAGCTAGAATTTGTGTTCTTGGCTTAGCGGTTAAAGTCTTCAGAAATTCTGTCTCTTCCAATGGTACTTAGGTTATATAAAATTAAGTCTTTTAATATAAATTGAAGAGAGATGTGATTATTTATTTAAAGTATGTACTTTACATGAATACAAAATCAGATACTTTGTCTTTATTCTGAATAAATTATTTTTATTTTGTTACTAATTGATACAATTTTAAGCATCAAAGAGAGAAAATAATCCTTTCTCCCAAATGAATCAAATATGACGTAGTTATTAACATTAAATATTAATTGGTCCTTTTAACTCGTTAACGCCCAAATTATTTTAAAATCGAAATTTTTGAAAAATACTTTTAAATTACATTTCATATATCACAAACAGAGTAATTATGAAGTTGTATACCTTTTCCGTAATTAGCAGCTGAGATAATAGGGGATGTATAAATAGACCGTTGTGCGCTTATGGTAGTAAAAGACCAAGTAACTTTCTTGTGGTCTTATATTTAAAAAACGTACTTTACATGAATATAAAATTAGATACTTTGTCTTTATTCTGAATTAATTATTTTTATTTTGTTACTAATTTATACAATTCTAAGCATCAAGGTAAGAAAAGAATCCTTTCTCACAAATGAATCAAATATGACGTTGTTATTAAAATTAAATATTGATTGGTCCTTTCAACTAAAGCCTTCCTTTAAGATATTGTTGTTTTAATAAGAAACATTACTTTTTTTTTTCTTTTTCACTAAACTGAGTATAATTATTTAAGTTAATATAACTTTTTTATGGAAATGTAATACTTTTAAAACAGTCTGAACTATTTTTTAAACTCATCCACTGTTTTAATATAGCAATTGAACTTGCATTTGGATTAATAATATACAAATTGTAGATAAAATTAGGAATATATACATATAAATATAATTTGTTCCCTCAAATTTTAGCAGATAGTTTTATTCAGAATTTACATACAAAACTTGAAATGCATATTTTTGAATGAAAATATATTTTGTTATCATAAGTACCAGAAATCTGATGTTAGTACATATGTATTAGATACAATATGTTATTTTAAGGAAAATTATTAATTTCACTTTCGTGCTGAAGTCTTAAAAAATAGTTTTAATTAATATCTGATTTTCAAATCAAATTCCAAGTTGGTAATCGTGTTTTAATTGCATTAACTATAAAATGATTTAGTGAATGCGAGTCGTAAATATATATACGCCATGTACAGATAATTACTCATGTATTATTTTTATAGTACCAGGTGACCCAAAAGTCCATTAACACTTAAAAATTCAATAACTCATGAAATAATGTAGGGAGAGAAGTAAAAATTGACACACGTGCTGGGAATAATATGGGGTCTTATTGAAATCAATAAAATGCAAAAAATGTCTGATGGAGCTTTATGTAACAAAAGCAATAATTAGCGTAACAATTAATTCTTAGTAATAAGCGATGTTCCTTATAACAAATGTACAACATGTTGATTGCAACTCATCAATAATATCTGTAGTCGTGGGACAATATTGAAAACACCACTTTGCAGCATATCTGTAGATATGGTGAGAAATTGCCTTCGAATGATGCATTTAGCATCCTTAATGACGTAGGACAATCGTGGTAGATTTGTGACTTTTGGTGATTCCTCAGCTAATCATGCCACGGATTGAGGTCTCGGGACTTATAAAGCTAAACCAGACGGAAGTGGTGGCTTAGCACGAGATCTTCCTCAAACGATGTGCGTAAGTGATCTTTCACACACGTCTTGATGTGAAAGAATCGTCAAGCTGCTGTAATGGATTCTGCATTCTAATAGAACAGATTTATTAACAATGCCTTTTCTGGTAAAGTCAACATACTACAATTGTTGGTGAATCTGTTTCTTTTCTGACTACTGCTCATTTTATGTACGATTTTCATGCGGTGTCACTTACGTTTTGCTATTCAGCGCCATCTGTTGGCTTTTTTTGCCCTATTGTGTGTGAATTTTTATCTCTCTGCGAACATTGAGGTATATTATGAAGTATTTTATCTCTACGTATTGAATTTTCAAATGTTAATAACCTTTTGGGTCATTAATTCTTTATGAAACCTATATAACTTAATAACTTTTATAAACCTATAAAACTTTTTTTCAATCAATACCTTTGTGTTAAAAGTATAATCTTCTAAAAACACTATGAATTTTTTTAAAAAATGTTCATTTCTTAAAATTTTTTAGGGTTTAATAAAAGTATATCAGTAGGAGAATTGTAATGGTTGCACGGATTAGCCCGACGTTGTTAAAATCGGGTCTTTAGTTCGATTCTTGATTTCGCTGAATCCTCGCTGATGTGCTGTTATTCGGTGGACATGTTTAATTGATCACTTGTCTGTGGTTTCAAGTATCGATATCCGTCGTTAATATCCTTCCTATTGATTTAAAATGCGACTTTATTAACCCTCTGACTGGATGACCCGCTAATTGAATTTCACTTCGAAAGCGATCTCATTTTTTTAAGCTAGCTACTCCGAAAATGATCCGATAAATTTCGCGAACTGCTTCAAAAACGAATGGCTGTTTAGTGCTTTCCCCTGTTAACGCCGCAGGAGGTCCCGATTGGTTTTGCAGGGAAGGATTTTATTGCTTTTCGGTCTCTGTGTTCTTCGAAATGGGAGGTTTCTCAATCACAGCTGTGGCCTAGGGCGAGGATTGTGAAATGGACATTTTCTACACTTCACGGCCAACAGAGAGTTCACCCAATTTATTGCAAATATATATTTCATATATTTGGAAAACTTGCTCAATTTCTGATCTAAAAACCAATTAGGTTTTAAGAAATTTTAATTTTCTGAGTTTTGATTTTAAATTCGGTTTCATTTTAAAGCATTTTTGCATTCCTAGATTGAATTAAATAAAAATATTTTTAACACAATCCAATATTTCGTGTGAAACGGCAATTAACTACAATTTTAGTTTCTAAAATCATTTCTGTTTGCTCATGTTTTTAAGTTTTTGAGTTTTCTCACATTTACTTAATTAAGATTGATTTAAAGACCAATATATTTTTTGACACATAGTTTATATAATTTAAAAGCTCTTTACTTTGTTTTCATTATTTTTTTTTCCTTTTGAAAAATGCCATGACCAAAATGTACGCTGGCTACTGTGATAAATAATACTTGAAAGGGATGGAATATGACTGAAAATGGTAAATCTAAAATGCAGCTTTTTCAGGTAATATTACAATTAGACTACAGAATACAAATGTTGCAGAATGAACTAAATATTTCCCTGATGTACCACAAACTACATTATAATAAATCTATTGTAGTACTACACTGCAGTATTTTAAAGTCATGCAACAAAAACTTAAACTTGCTTAACTGCCACGATGGGGAACTGAGAAAAAAATAGATATTGTTTACAAACTTGGTGATTTCTGGATTACGTTTGTATAACTACTAATTTCTATATAAATTTTTTGCATTTAAAACTCTTGTGAATATATAAGGTTCTGATAAAAGTGAATAATTGATCAAATTAACAGTTGTTATCAATGTTATGTCTTAGAATATTTTGAATTAAAAAAGATATTTCAGTCATATTTATTTCAAGTAGAATTTTCATGTAGAGCATAAGTTGGATAGTAACATATTGAAGAATTAAAGCTTTACAGGCAATGGAATTTTTTTTATGCCATTACAAATTTTAAATATGTTTTTCTCAGATTTTTAATTTTGAAGATGAGAGTGTTTTCTAATCCCTAAGGCGTTTTTCCTGTTCAAGATAGAGTCTTGAAATATCTTGTAAATGTTCCCTTACATATGTTCTATAACAGTTCATATGGATTTAGGTCTGAGAGCTCTAGTTATTTTTTAAAAATATCTTAATGTTAATATTTAAAAAAATGGGGTTTTTTCCAGGTTTAGTCATAAAAATAATTATTAAAATTCAACAAAGAGATATATTTTAAATTTTATACTTTTTGTTTCCAATAATCTAAGAAATATTAATCACTTATACAATAATTAAATATTTTTAATAATTTAACATTTTATAAAAGTTTTAAAAATTTCAAAACTGTTCAATGCTTTAAAATTGTGAAATAATGGCTTGTCAAACTAACCTATTATTTTCAGAATCAATATAATAGTATAATTTGAATATGAAACAAAAATTAATTTTACTGTGACAAAACTGTTTACGACTTCTACTCATACTGTAAAAAGAATGAAAGATAAATATATAACATAGTGGCAATCAAAAACACATTCATATGTTAAAATCCTGCCCCAATACAAATTTCAATGCATTTTCCAAACTGTAGCTAAAAACAATTATATGTTTATTAGGCCAGAAATTATTTATATTTAGATATATTTTTCCTTATTAAGTACATAATGAATAATTACAAGATAATTTGTAAAATCCTGAAAGATTTTAATGAAGAAAAAAGCCAGACATAATTTTAGATAGTTAGAAATTTAATTATATAATACACAAATATGCATGTTTTAAAAGAAATAAGTTGGCTAAGAAAATGAAATTTACTAAAAATTTCCTGAATAAAGTAAATCAGATTTCATCCTCAAATACATATAATTGTAAGAAAAGGTTTTATTCAATTTACAATTAGTTACAAAAAACCTTTTTATAAAAAATAATTTTAACAGGTATAAATAGCAAAAAATATCAAAGAAGTATGAGAAAGACACATACATGTCGTTTACAGAAATGTCACAGTGTGATATTTTTCGAAACACGGCACTGCACACACAGTCCAACATTACAGTCTTTACATTGAAAACGAGTTTTTGATGTTTAACGACTAAATAGTAAATATAAGAAACAACAGTCAAATATCTCGAGTGCAGACGGCGCTCGCTGATATTTGAGTGAGAAAATTAAAGCAGCATAAAATGCGACCTCGTTTGAATTATATCTAATGTGCATATTTGGAACTGTTTAGCGTACTCGAATTAACTCAAGTGCACACGTCAAGGGTTTATATTGCATTTTAAGTTACCACGGTGGCTACTGACAAGCGACTACGTAATTTTAAACCGCGGTTAAGTGACGAGGACGATACCTGAGCTGATAACTCCCCTTTCAAACTTCCACATCACACCAACGTGAGGACTTTTGACCTCGACGTGTTTAACGTGCATCAGCTCCTCTTCAACGCTTAACTTTTGTGGTACCAGGGCTCGAACACTGGACACGAGTTCATAACCACGACCATCAGGCTACCGTGGCCGCAAAAGAAAATAGCAAGTTTGAAACAAATGTAATGGAGAAGTATATATTTGAAGAAATAACTTCAAAACTTAACGAAAAACCAATATCAAAATTTATTTTAGGAATAATAGTGAATATAACTTCGTACACCTAAAACCACTTTACGCAGTGTATTTTGAAAGTGAACGTTTCCCCTTTTAGAGAAACTTTCTATAATTATGTCAAACTCCTTTCGTTTTGCTCTAAGGGGATCCCCGAAACAACGTAATTTATTTGAAACACAAAATTACTTATGGTTGAATCTAATACAATTCCCTACAAAATGAAGGAAAACCCTTTTTTATCATATAAATTGTGTTTGAATAGGAGATGGTTAGTTAATAAGAACATTTAAAACGTGTCGGCAATCTATGGAACTGTGGCACGTGGTACAATTCTTAGTGGCACTCAGCACTACTCTACAAATTTGTCAATTCTTGAGTGGATGGAAGTTGATAATAGACCTTATTTGACAAACATCTTCTCAGTTATGGACATTTATGGAACTACAAAATAATCTGAAAGATAATTCTAAGGATAAATTTACAGCTATTTTGTAAATAATTGAGTGTTATTGCTAGGGGATTTAATTGTTGAAAAAAGAAAATTGCATGTGCTCTGCTTTTCACTTATGTGATTCGGCATATCAAAGTAAAAAATCTTTCCTAATATGAAAAATATTTCGACTCCGCAAAGAAATTGTTTAACAGCTGAATGCTCAGAATCGTGTCACGCATTATTCCCCTGGTTTTGCGATATGAAAGAAGAGTGGTGAAAGAGTTAATTCGCATTACAATTTTTATTTAACTATAATGAAGGGAATCATTTATATTTCACTTTGTCTATTTCGTATTTAAGTAAATATGTTGGAAACATACATTTTTAATTTTTTTTTTATCTTTGTTGAAGAAATAGTAACATTTTATATTGTTTATTTTTATGTTAATAAATGTATTTTATTGATCCATAATTAATATAAAATAAAACTGTAAATCTAAATTATTTACCTCTATTCTTTAAATCTGTAAATATTACCGTAAGAATCGAAGGATTTCAAAAATTTCCTACTATGTGGCACGCTGAATGATACTGACAGATTGGTTTGGAACGTCTTAGCTACACAGTTGCCGCCCTTGATTTAAAATGTTGGGTAAGATAACCATTATATTTTTAAAATTTTATAAATATACAAAAGGAGAGTATTTTGTCAATACATGTTTTAAAAGGAGTAATGATTACGAGAACGAAATATAAAGTTGCATTAAAATTATTGGTACTCTATCAACCGTACTTTTATATATATATAAGAAGTACGTCGATAGAGTACCGTAGTTACTGCCAACTCGTGACAATGAATTGGAAATTAAGTTCACAATTTATTGTTATTAAAATATATAAAATTTTACATGACTTATTTTTGTATTTGTTATTTTTATATTCCTTACTGAGAGAGAAAGCAACAAATGGGAGTTCATTACCTGCCAAAACTGCAGAGGCCTGGTTGTTTACTCCACAAGCTCCTACCTTATGCTTACTCTGCCCTACTAAGTAAAAATGCCATCTTCTGCTCGTCAAGATCATGTGGAATTGCAGATATTGTTTTCCATATATTTTAAATATTAGTTTTCTAACTTCTACATCAGCCTTTTAATAGTCTACACTCCTGCAAAGAAAACTGAATTCAAAACTATAAAAACTTATTATTCCCAACAATGTCATTTATACCTTTATTTTTTAAAATCTATGAATGCGTTAAACTATTAATTTGTTATCGCGACTATTTAATATTAAATGCGAAAAAAAAACGAATAAGTTTCAGACTGAAACTTAAATTGAATTTTTCAAAAATAGTCATCGATATTCTCATAACTTTTACATATTGTCATTTTAGCATATCACACATCTATCTTCTATGCAAAAATCTATTATAAGTTCATCAAATGTTTCAGCATATTTTTACTCATAACATGCAGTTTTCAACCACATTGTGAGGCCGCGGTAGCCTAATGGTCAAAGTAACGGACTCGTAGCTGGCGTGTCATGAGTTCGACCCCAGCACCACTGAAGATCCGCCGTGTAAGGGAGCGATGCTCAAGCGTCATCCTCGTCACTTGACCATGGTTTAAAATTACGAGGTCCGTCGCCAAGTGAGTGAATATTAACGTCGCTCTGTTCAGCTACACGACGGCTTCTTGTGATGGACCTCGTAATTTTGAAGCATGGTCAAATGACAAGGGCGACACCTGAGCTGGCACCCTTCTCCTAACTACCACACCACACCATTGAGAGGACATTTCAGCTCTCGATAGATTTAACGTGCATCGCTGCCCTACACGGCGGGTCTTTTGTGGCACTGGGCTCGAACTCGAGACATGCCAACCATGATTTGATACCCCGGCCACAGGACCGTTGCCAAAAGCCCTCAAGAAGTTGAGTAGAAAAGAGAGAGAGTGCGACTTTAATATCCCCTCACTTAATTAAATTATATGAAATTTAAGGAATACTTGAAAAAATATTAGAAGTCGAATATATACATATATATGTATATATATATTAAAAAATTAATCATATGATAATTTTAAATATCCAAAGAATTATTAGTATTTATGGTAAATATATATGTTTTTCAACTGAGTATGTGAGACACGCATAAATATCTTTTTCGAAATTCCAATGCAGAATTTTAGTGGAGCTAATACAAAATTCCTAGTTTTGCATGGTTAAGATTATAAAAATGTCCAAATTTTAATAACCTTTTCTTCAGTCAACCACTAATGGAACATGAATATGATGAGGGATTATTTTTAACTTGAATTTAAAAAGATCTTTATATTTATTTATATGCGCAAATGTTAACTCTAAATTTGTCCAGATGCTTTTAAATACTCTTTATTTGAAGATTCAAGTTAAAAAAAAATAAACTTGAAATTAAAATTTTCTTTTAATGAAATTAATGTTCAGTCATTCAAAATTCAAATATAATTTGTTATCTGAACAATACAAAACAAGGGATTCTATGTAAGATGCCCTGAATATCTGGCTTTAAAATTATGAAAAACTAAAAGATTTAAATAGGTTTTTTTAACAATACATATAAATTTTTTGCAAATAATGTAATACAGAAGCTTAAAAATTATTCATGTTTAGAAGTGTCCGAAATTTTAAAAGATTTTAAATTTTGAACCTTTTTTTTAATTTTTTTGACACATAACAAAATAATCATTTTAAAAAAAATCCCTGAAAGTATTGATTAAAGTAAGAAAAATGAAACAGTAAATTATCCTCAATGTTTTAATATATAATTTGAATTTAAATACTACAGATATTTTTTTAAAACTTAGACATACATTATAAAAACTTAATTCCATTTGAGAATTTTAAGGTAAAGAAAAAAATGAGAATTCTCAAATCGTTGACTCGCTATTTGTGTACACTTTAGGTTGAAGATTTTATGATTGCCACAGGAACCGGTCTCCCCGTGACCATAAAAGTTTCCCCTCAATGCCCATTGTGTTTCCCCGACCGTCTCTAATTATCTTTCAAGATCGTAAACCTTTAAAGGAGGAAAAGAATTCGGAAAAATACCACCTTACCGGTTTTGAACACATTACTTGAAGGAGAAAAAATCTGTTTGGTTCATTTTTGGTGAGTTCCCGGCCTTAGGAAAAATTCAGTGTGGTCCGTTTTCGAAGCCTCTCTAGTAGGGTGGAAAAAGCCGTGCTGTCCAATTGGAGGGTTAAAGTAACTAATCAATCGAATGCATTAAAAGTTAACATTTATATTCGAAAGAATCAACGCGAATAAAATATAATAGCAAGTTTTTATGTAACCCAATTTTATGTGTTTTAAAAAACATTCTAAAATTTTTAATTAAAATTTTAATTTTTTAAAGTAGTAAAGTTAAGTTGACATACATAAAAAAAAATTGTTAGAAATTATTAAAGCAAAAATGTAATTTGATAGTCAGACTTGCATAAAAATATTTCACCGTAGTTTAGTCATAGTATATTCTTTTTAAAATATCTTAAACTGCAGAAATACTTTGTAGGAAGGTGTGCAAAATTATCTTCAATTCAAGAAAGAATTTTCGGAAACATTTTTGGGGCTTAGTTAATAAAAAAAAGTGATTTCGGCTACAATTTTTCGAGTGTTATATGAAACGATACAAAAAGCACTTTAAGAAAAGCTAGTATAATGAAAGTAACAAAATCTGTTTAGTTAGTGCAAGAAAAATACAAAAAAAAAAAAAAAAAAAATAAATACTGTCGGATAGAAAACCTTCTTTCAGTAAAAAACTGATATGTAATACTGGAAGGTAACCATATTAAATATATAACCTTACATATAATAGAAATTTCACGAGGAAAAATGTATTTAAACGGAAAAAGAGGATACATTATATATATTTAGAAATATTTTACGTTAATTCAGTTTTTATATTATTTTTTCCATCAATGTTCAGTAAAGTGTCGAAATGTGTCTGAAAGTCCTATTATAATTTAATATATAATGGATGCATTGCATCATTAAAAAGACATGTATGGCGAATTAATCTTTTTTCAATGTTATTCAAAAGTTTTCAAATTATATACTTTTAAGAGAATAACAATTTTAAAAGAAGTTGTTCATGCACAATGATGCTAAAGTTATTCAAATTTACTGCAAATTAGGGAAAGAAAAGAAATATTGAATCAAAATAAACTAATTGCATAAAGTTTCAGAAATTTCATTCAAATTAGAAATGTAAGTGATCAAGTATTCTCTTAAACATACAATACTTTACGATAAATCTGTTACAATTGAAATTGTCTAGTAGCAATCTAAGGCAGTGCTTCTCAAACTTTCAATACTGGCGCCCCCCTTTTCAATCACAATTTTTATCGCGCCCCCCCCTTATACATAATAATTTACTGAATGCAATAATAATGCATTTTTACGATAAAGCAACAATATTTATTATAAACCGTACAAATTCATGACATAAGTATTAAATTTAGTATATGTTACTTTTAAGCAAAAAAAAGTTAAGTAATAGTATAATTACTAAGTTATTTTTCCTTTCTCTGATTTTTAAATTGGAACATATTACAAAATGCGGTGGTTGCTTAGAAGACAAAATATAGATATCAGCTAAATATAGAAAATGAACTCAGAGGGTCAATTTCTTATCTTAAAACTCCTTTCAAAAACTTTGCTCTGTAAGACAAGCCCATGGAAGTAGCTAATAATTATTAAACTTGTTCTTAATTTAGTATTAATTAATTAGTCCTAAAATACTCTGTGCGCCACTCATACATTAAAAGCAGTGTTTCTTAAACTTTCAATACTGGCGACCCAATTTTCAATCATAATTTTTGTCTCGCCCCCTGTACAACAATAATGTATTTACTGCAATAAAAATGTACTTTGAGAGAGAGACGCTAAAGTTACAATACGATCTTAATTATAAACCGTACAAATTAATACGATAAGTATATTAAATTTTGTGTATATTTTAAGTAATATATATATATATATATTTTAAGAAAATTACTTAAAATATATATATTACTTAAAATTATGTTATTTTTCTTTCTCTAATTTTTAAATTGGAACAGATCGTAAAATGATGTATTTAATTAAAGATTTATTTCCTTCAGCATTCATTTCTCAAAACACAAATGTCATAAGAAAAATAGTCTAGTCAATGTCGCTCTCTATCATATCCATCACATCTGGCATTATAGGGTACGTTTGCGTGAGTCTGGGCAACCTATCGGACGTCTGCGCAAAACATGTAAAAATGCTTTTCCTCGTACAATTCCAGTCAGTTTTGGTCGACTCGATACTCCTATAGCTACCGAATCTAGCTTGAATGTACATTTTTTTAATTTCCACGTTAATTGTAATTCACGGTAATTAAGTATTTACGGCAGTAGATTAAAACAATATCATACATACATTTTTAAGTCGTAAGCAAACATTCGACCATAATAAAGAATCAACAAGTACACAGACGAACGAGCATGGTTCCGAAAATTAAATCAAGGCGATCTTCTCAAAAATACTTAAATTTTGGATTTACCACTACTGAAGTAAATGAAGGAAAAAAAGCCCCAGCTCGATATGTGTTAAAAGTTACAAATCTGTAGAACAACTTGTGAAAGTTGTTTTTAAAACATGTAAAATCATTTAGCTATCTTGGCAAAGAATTTTAAAAAGTATTTTCTGGATGAGGACAGCTTGGTAGCAAGTTACGAGTGGATTAGGGATCTATTTCAAGATACTCCAGAAGGGCTCTCAACTTCCGAAGAAGAAATCTTCATATATTTCACATGCAGTGAAAAATTAAAAGGCAATTTTGTAATAAATCGCTCTTTGAATTTGGGGTAGAGGTGGATGAGGAATTATCTGTACTGAAAACAAAAGCACTTCGTATACTATTACCATTTTCAACATCCTACCTTTTGCAAACCGGATTTTCTGCAGTGGATGCCTTGAAGACAAAATATAGATCTCAGCTAAATATAGAAAAATAACTCTTTAAGTGTCAATTTCTGATATTAAAACCTTCCTTTGTGAAAAACTTTCCTCTACAAGAAAAGCCCGTGGAAGTCCCTAATAATTATTAAACTTGTTCTTAATTTAGTAATAAGATTGATTGATTGAATATTAACGTCGCACTGTTCAGCTGCACGAGGGCTTTTGACGACGGACCACGTAATTTTGAACCATGGTCAAGTGACGTGGATGACACCTGAGCTGGCACCCCCTCTCCTAACTACCACACCACACCAACGGGAAAAAGTTTCAACTCTCAACAGATTTAACATGCAGCGCTGCCCTACATGGCGGGTCTTTAGTGGTACTGGGCTCGAACTCGTGACAAGGCAAGCCACGATCCGATACCTATACCACTCGGCTACCGCTGCCAAATTCAGTAATAAGAAATTATTTATAAAATACCTTCTTCAGTACTGATACATCAAACGTATACTGGCTGAAACACCGACTCTTCGCACGAGTTCATTTTTTAAAAAAAATAAAACATTATTCTTGATATAATAGCTGAACTGTGTAAGGAGAGTAAAACTGTGTGCACGACATTGTATACAAAAATGTAAAATGATTTTTTTTTTAGATAAATGCTATAATTGTAAATAACTTTTTAAAAGAACTTTAATTTTAAACCTCACACAATTAGTATTTAGAATTATAATGTTAAATTATGAAAAAGAATATAAAATTCCGATGAAGAATAATTGTGTTACTTTTTAACATTTAAAGCGAGAAGAGACTTCAAAAAGTTTAATCCGGGAGCAGGCGCGTACTCGATACTAACATTAATGGTAGTGCGGGGGGACTCAGTCACCCCAATAATTTGTTTAGAATTATTTTTACTGTACACGATACAAATCGGAATTCTAGTGAATATTTTAATTTATAGAAAGTATACTTACCTTCTTTCAAGGACTATTCAATTTTTTGATGATTTTAAAAAAAATCCAATAAAACTGAACTAAAATGATTCAAAAGTACAAGACCATAATAAAGGACGCAAATCAGACACTTTTCAATTATCCTACAGAAATGTTAACCAATCAATTCTTTTCCAAATATCGCAAAACTCAATTATTTACAATTTCCTTAAGCGAGAAGTAAACACATGAAAGATGGGAGGGAACTAATATTGATAATAACCATACCATAAGATTGAAGGTCAAATTAACATTCAGATTTTTTATCCAGAAACTGAAATATTTTGACATCTACTAATTTTTAAGAAACATCTGTCTTTTAGGGGATCATATATAGCCTTTGTTGCTCCATTTTCCACAAAACCTGAACTGAACTGAACGTACTATGCAGCCTGGCTGAAAAGTGAATCATGACTTCCTTTTCTTTTTCTACAACTAATGTACAGTATTTCAATAATAATTGCAGCGGTGAATTGTTTATCTTCTTAGAATTTTTCTCAGGGTCTGGGTTTTTTTTTTTTCTTTTAACGAGTAATATTTTATGTTAAAACGTAATAAAAAAATCTCTCATTGAGGAAATACAGCAAATAAAACAAAATGTTTTTTTTTTTTTTCTTTAATTTGGTTTTGGGATCAAAGATAGCTATTTGATGACGGACAAAAGCCAGATAATAAACATAAATTATGTCAGTGTTGTTGTGTGTATATTTTTTTTATTATGGAAGAAAGCATTTTGTTTTACTTCTCTTTCCGGTTATTTTTTTTAAAAAAAATCTTTAAATTTTCGATACGCTCGCGCCCCCCTTGTAGGGTCATCGCGCCCCCCTAGGGGGGCGCGCCCCACACTTTGAGAAACACTGATCTAAGGTCTTATGCTTTATTAAACGATAGTTACAGGAAATATGAAACAAAAATTAATACAATCACTATTGTCAGATTGATGGCATAGGAATCTATAAATCATTTCAAAGAGGAAAAAGCAAGAGGTTAAAAGAGGCAGTATTAAGTGCTCCAATGGCAGTAATCTAAACGGCTCTTGTAGATAGCCATTGAAGTTGTAATAAATCCTGTAGCAGATCCTCTCATTTGTATAAAATATTGAAATTTGTATGCAACGTATCCATTGTTTCATAATCTCGGGTCATAATACGTTTAACTGCAACGATTCTTTCAAATCCTTTTAAATCTTCGTCTGTGATATGAGAGAGTATGTAAAATTTATTCATACCTAAATAAATCACACACATACTATAATTTGAAACTTGTTTAATACGTAAGTAATTTGCGTATATTGTTAATTGTTTTAATGGTAGGTAAAATGGCACACAAGGAATTGAATATATTTTAGTACCATACTCATTTTAACATGGCCTTATATCTGTTCTTATATCCATTATTATTCAAAATAATTATTGATATATTTGAACTCTTCATTTAAGCTTACTTTTTTATTTCTACTATTTAAATAATCCATTTTAAAAGAGGATGGAATAATTGGAAATGTAGAAAAAAATATTCCCTAATATATATAGTATAATAAAATAAAATAATATAACAAGTGAAAAAGCTGTATAACCTACAATGCCAAAGAAGAAAGAAATTGAAGTTCAAGAGACATAACAAATGTAGATAAAAATAGTCTTTGGACTGAAATGGAGACTTATTATGATTATAAGAGCTATCGCTGAATTAGGCCAGTGATTTAGGGTTAGCAATGCTTTATGGATCCATCTTCTCAAAACAGCAGAACTTTTCGACATAATAGAAGCGACATAATTAAACCTATTACTAACACACGTGGATTATAAAACAGGCAGTAAAGTAAAATGAAATTATTAAAAGAGAATAATAATGTTTCTCTCATAAAGGGGAATATTAAGAAAATATTCTATAGAAAAATTAGGATAAAAACTTACATCTAAAAATGAAACTCCCCAAAAGTGTGCAAACAGGCAGCACAAGAAGCAAAAAAAAAACCAAAAAAACATTGGTACCACCTAGATAGTTACTTTGCAATTGAACAAAACACAAAAGATATTTTAAAATTAAACTAATCATAAGATATTTTAAATAATTTAATATTTATTAAAAAATAGAGTTAATATAAGATAGAAACATATTTAACAATAAATTTATTTGGATAATTGTATTCTAGACATTTATTGCAAAAATTTTTTCTTATAATTATATTGCTTTAATACATTATCAGTATATAAACTAAATAATTCTTTCTTTTATAAAACTTAAGATAATATTTCTAAACATTGAGAGGTGTAAGTTACAGCACCAGAAATGCATTTTTATAATGTTAAAATAAAAAAAGTCTCTGTTATCAAAAATATTACTTATTAGCAAATTATTCTCAACGTATAATTGAAGGTCCAAAAAGTTAACGGACTCGTTATTGTAATGAGTTTATAATAATTTTAAATAGTGGGGATAAAATTAAAGCTAGGAACAAAATCTATTATATAACTAAAAATAATTAGTTCATCTATGTATCTAAAAAAGTAATAAGATTCGTAATTAATACTATCATTTTCATAAAATTCATTTGCATATTATATATAATTCAATACAAAGAGAATGCAATTATTGAACTTAAAGAAATGATATTCCTGCCCCTAGCACTTCCTTCAATAATTTAAATTTGTATTGTGCAGAATTAATATTTTATTTTTCTGAATTCAATTTAGATCCGTTCAATATTCAATTATTTCATTGTAACTTAAGATTGAACAATGTGTTCTTGAATTAATTTTTAAGGAAGACATTTTTTCTGCATACTATTTAAAAAACTAATTTATTTCAACATTATATGCAAAATATATAAATTATTAATTTTTTTTTAAAAAAAAAGTAAATCTACCATAACGTAGCATGATAAAAATTGCTTAAAATTGTCCTTGATGAAAATAAATAACAAGAATGTAGTATCTAATAAAAAGTTTTCATAGAAGAATCTTGTACAAACAATTCAGAGTCAACAATGAGGGTCGACATTTCATTAGCTCTAACTTTTATAACTGCTGTTTTATGACCAAGCATTTCATTATAACTTTTTTTTGTCTAGAGTTTTCTTTTAATCTTGTTACTTTTTCTTATTTTCTGTTCCGTTATAAAACATAAAGTCTATAGTCTGGAGACTATCAATGTCTATCTAGACTAAATTGGCTATACTATACCACAATTTTGTTTCGTGGCTTAGTAATGAAGTAATCTAATCTACCAAAATAGACTCTTACAAAGAAAGATCGAAATTACTAAAGTTTTCTTTTTGAAATATCGGCATTGATTTCCCATAAAATCTAATAGAAAAATGAAGTCAATTTATTTATCATGTTTTTGTTATTGTTTCTTGAATAATAATTAAAAGTCTTAAATTAAGCTGACAAAAATTAGAATGAACAGTATTTTAGCGTTTAGATATAATATTAATGTTTACATAATTTGTTTTAATACATCCGTGTAAGTTCTGCTATAAATTCAAACTAATTTGGGTAAGCTGATTGATAGGATTTCAGCTTATTTGTTTTCATTTTATAAGGAATAAAATTCTTAAGCAGTTTTTATGAAGCAACAATGAAACGTTTTCAAGTTTAATGTTAAATACTACATTTTGGTAGATCATATGCTAATCACCAAAAATGTGTTTACTTTTAAAGACAATTCCATTACTTTACGAGAATAAATTATTTAAATTTACATTAAGAGAAAAAATTTTTTTTGGAAACAAGATCTCATCAAAACACTCAACTTGTATAATTTATTACTAGTATATTGATAACATAAATATTGGGTATTTCGGAAAGTAATTTCGTTTTTTCCCAACAATTGAAATAATTGTATTTTTTCACACCCATCTTCACTTTTAAACCGCTTTGTAACTATACCACTAGGATAAAAAGGCTTATTTGTGAAAAAAAATTCATTCTTCGCAATAATTTTTGTTTGAAAGAAAAGTCAAAAGCAGGATGTTTTCGGTACATATTTTACATTTTTAGTAGGAAAAGTTTATAAAAAAAAATTCGACGTGTATGGAGCAGACGACAGAGCACATAAGCCAAAACTGTTCTGCAGAATTTCGTTCCGGCAAATTTCATGTTGAAGATACATCGCGTATTCTAGATGGCCAGTTGCGGTGGTTTATCCTTTTGCGGGCAGTGTCTAATAGGTCTAGCCACATAATTAAAAAAAAATTCTTCAAGCGGGTGATGCATACTTAGTCCATCCACATTCGTTAATTGAAGCTAAAAAGCATAGAAATCAATACAGATGGCAGCACGATACGTTTTTTGGATTTCGTGCCCTCTGATGGGTAGTTAGAAACAGTTTTTACAAATTGTATTAACAAATCTACAAATTGTATTTTGATTGCTATAAATAAAATTTCTGATCTTTGAAAAAAAATCGCCGTGTGTTCTCTCATCTGAATAAATTATGCAAATGTGCAGTTAAAAAAAGGTTTTATCACTGTGGGTTCAAACAAATGGTCCTACTTGCTTTGAAAAGTTTCACACTGAATAGCTCATCAGATTTGTGAAAAAACACATTCAAATCCTCAAAAATGCTACTTTAATTCTAACTTTTTACACTAAAACTAAATAAAATATAAGATGTTGTTATATAATAATTTCAGTGTATATTTTAGTAAGCATTCTATATTGTACAATTATTCTATTATTATTTTATTACACTTGTACTTTGTATTTAATTGTTATTGAAATATTTATTAGCATAAATGCTAATTTTTCAGAAAAAGTTTATTGTGATATGATTCAGTATTTCTGTCCTGAAAAGTAAGTTGAATGTCTTAAGTGCGCAGTGGCTATTACGCCTAGCCACCACCCAAGAACGAAACCCCTGATCTGATATTTTGTGTGTGTGTGTGACAAACTAATGTTTATAGAGGATGAGAACATTACATTTATCAATTAATTTAACACAGAAAAGTGTATTTTTGCTTTGTGCCCACGAAAGGGTTAAGTCAAAATAAAGGTATTTTTCGATGCAAAAAGCTGAAAAACAATTCGTGAAATCTGTGAGAAATTAAAATTTTCAAATCTAGTGTTTATGATTAAATGTAACATCTCGGTTTTATTTCAAAGCTTAACTTATTGGTTCCACATAATTTTAAAGAAAGAAATTTGATCCGTTGAATCGAGGTATGTGAGTTGATTCTCAAATATTAAAAGAAAAATAATCAATTTTTGAATCGAATTATTGCCAAAGGAAAGAAATTAGTTTTCTAGAGCAATATAAATTGAGAGAGATCATGGAAAAATATAAATTAGTGTTCTAAACACTTAAAAAATAGGATGCTTTCTGGTGGAATTTCAATGTTTCTCTTTTGAGTTCATATTGAGCAATACTACACACAGTTTAGAAGTGCAATGTCATCAACTAGAAAAACTAAAAAGGTCAAAATAGGTCACTTAAAAGGTAATGTTTCACTGAGATTATGTGCAATACATTTGTTAACTCATCAAAAGCTAGTACAGCTTGGATGAAATGTATTACTACATTCAACATATTCTCAAGATCTTGAACCTCCGGATTATTACTTGTATAGGTCTCTAGAAAACTTTTTGGATGATCAATATCTACTTGAAATGAGGAAGTCAAAAATGACTTGGATTAGTTTTTTGCCAGCAAAATTCCCTTTCATTTTCATCAAGAAAAACGAAATTACTTTCCCTACAGCCCAATAATACGAAATATTATTGGCTATCAAAAATTGGCATCATACGTGATTTTCATTTGCTACTGTTATACCTTCTAATTTTATAACAGTAGTATTTCAATGGCATCTTACATTTTGTACACGCAAAAAATCATTAGGTGCAGGCACTAATTTGGAGTTAACAGGTTTCTCCTTAGCTGATGAATGGATCACAAAATCCATGGAACATAATTAGGGGCTCTACCAAAGGAATATAACCTAAGCAAAAAAAAACGACTTGAATGAACTCGGTGTTTTCACGAAGAAAAATCACTTGTAGTGTTAATCTGAAGATTATCTTTTTCCTTTTCGTAACAAGAAAACAATCTAACCTCGCACAAAGGACGGAAAAAAGTTTATTTCATCCCTGAATTCCCTTCTTGGAAGAATAAAATAATAAAAAAAGAAGTAAACATCACTAATCAAAGTTCATTAGGTTGTTTTCCTTACTTCTCACTCTCATTGCTGTATTCCCATTAGGAAAAGTAAGGTGCGGCTCTTATTTATTTGTTTATTTATTTGGATTTGTTGATCTACACTTCCCAGAGATTCTAAAGCATAAGTTTTTAGGTTTCAAATAAAAGAGAATATTCCTTGGATCCTTTTGAATATGTAATATATTAATTTGTCGCTTTTCAATTTAATATGTAAACTTTTCAAATTATATCAAATGGCTTGTTCAAAAGTGGTTTGAAAAACTTTTTTTCCTTTCTTGGATGATTTATTTACTTACAAATGCTTAAAATTATTATTCACATTTATTAGTACAAAGACACATTTTTAATTATAAAATAATAACTATTGTAATGTTTGTAAATATTGTAAAGAATTGAAACACTAATTGAAAGCATGCTTGAATAAGTAAAACTATAATTTATTGCAATATAAATGTTATTGTAAGAGAAGCCTTAGATTCTCACAATTACTACGATCTGTGCTACTGAAATATAAAGAAATTCAATTTAATTCTCATCCCAAATCACATTTTTTGAGGGTATGGATAGGAGGATTTTTATTATTTATATATCTGAACCTTAAAAACCACAGATACATACAAACAAAGGGATTTTTCAGCTTTAGTACTACACTAAAAATTGAGAAATAATAATTACATAATTAAGAGGTTTTTATCAGTTGAATTTTAGGAAAAACATATGAGTATTTCTTCACTTGAAAGTAATATTTCATAACACAAATACGCTATATTTTCTATTTATCTCGAAAGTGTATGAACATATTCTTTTGTTTATTATGGTATTCACGAAGTTCTATTTGTTCTACGTGTTACATTTTATACAAATAACTAGTGTCTCATTGTGTAATTTTATAAAAAAGAATAAATCTCTCAATTTATATTCCGTTTGAGGCCTCAAAATGTTAGCCCTTTCGCGGGCAGTGTCTAATAGGTCTAGACACATGTTAAAAAATTTTTCGCCAAGCGGGTGTTGGATATTTAGTTTATAAACTTGCGTTAATTGAAATTAAAACGCATAAAAATCAATACAGATGGCCGCACGATAACTTTTTTTTTTTGCCTTTCATGTCCTCTGATTGGTAGTTAAGAACAGTTTTTCTCGGTGTAAGTCTACAAATTTTATTTTGATTGCTATAAATAAAATTCCTGATATTTGAAAAAATTTCGACATGTCTTCAGTATACTTTTCACTCATCTGAATGAATTAAGCCAATGTGCAATAAAAAAGAGGTTTTATTTAGGTTTTTCGAAAGCTTTGATATGGGGATAGAGGCTCTATCAACTACCTACATAGAACAAAAAAAATGACCTTGAAATTTTTGTTCTTCCTCCCCTTGGGAGAGTCAAAACAGAAGGTGATCTGTTCAGGAGATGCTCTCTTTGCAATACCAGAAAAGACGTTCATCGCTCTCAATAGCTGTGTCGGTCATGCAACGTACCACTGTGCTATCAAGCAAATGGTCCTACATCAGTGTTTCTCAAACTGTGGGGCGCGCCCCCTGGGGGGGCGCGATAACCTTACGAGGGGGGCGCGAGCATATCGAAAATAAAAGATTTAAAAAATAATTAATTTACTGGAATGAATTAAAACAAAATACTTTCAGACATAATAAAAAATGCACTTTTACTCTGATGTAAGTTATAGGCGATATCAAGTCATCAAAAAAAAAAAAAAAAACTTCTTCAATACTTAATTAGCTATCTTTGATTCTATAACCAAATAAAAAATATTTTATTTAATTTGCTGTAATCCCATGATGAGAGAGTTTTTATTACGTTTTCTTTTTTAAAAATAACATTCTACTCTTTCAGAGAAAAAACAGATCCCAGATCCAGAATCGAAAAAATTCAGGAACATAAAAAATTCATCACTGTCATTATTTTTGAAATACTGCACATTATAGCTGTAATTTGTTTGACCTTCTAAGTTATTAGTAGAGTTAGTTATAACCCATCTCTTATGTGTTTATTTCTCATTTAAGGAAGTTGTAAGTAATGTATTTCTCTATTGCGCTTTTTTCCAAATAAAACAGTTTTATGATATTTGGAAAACCACAGAAAGCACACACACACACACACTCTTTGATGGATTACTATGCGAAGACTGAGACCAAGAGGAGTATTTTCAAACATAAAGCATAACAATTCTTTTTAGCAGTAACATACATATTATCATAATGAATACACTTTTTACCCGGAAGTGGTCGCGCGGGACACACAGATCACGAAATTGTTGATTCTGGCAGAACTGTTTATTTGTCACCAAAGAAAAATTGAAGAGTCCTTGAAAGTAGGTAAGTAACTTTCTCTTAGTTAAATTATTCACTGGAATAACGATTTGTATCGTGTACAATAAAATAATTATAAAAAAAAGGATTGGGGTGACTCAATAACCCCGCTTGACCTTATCGAGTGCGCGCCTGCTCCCAGGTTAAAACATGTTGAAGTCTTTTCGCTTTAAATATTAAAAATAATACAATTATTCTTCATCGGAATTTTATATTATTGTTCATTATTTAACATAAATTATAAATGCTAATTCTGTGAGGCTTAAAATTAAAATTCACTTAAAACTAATTATAATCTGAGCAATCATTTAAAAAAAACATTTTACATTTTCGTAAACATTTTCGCGTACTTGGCTTTACTCTCCTTACAATACAGCTATTATATCAAGAATGTTTTATTTTCTTATAAATGAACTCCTGCAAAGAGCGGGTACTTCGGCCGGCATACTTTTAATGTATCAGTGCTGCACAGAGTATTTTATAACTAATTAATTAATACTAAATTAAGAACAAGTTTAATAAGTATTAACGACTTCCATGGGCTTGTCTTGCAGAGCAAAGTTTTTATAAAGAATGCATATGATGAGAAATTGACCCTCTGAGTTCTTTTTCTATATTTAGCAGATATCCATATTTTGTCTTCTAAGCAGTCACAGCATTTTGCAATATGTTCAATTTAAAAATTAGAGAAAGTAAAAATAACATAATAATTATCATATTACTTAATTATATAATTTATGTTTTTGCTTAAAAGTAGTATTCAAAATTTAATACTTATGTTATTAATTTGTATGGTTTATAATTAAGATTTCATATAGTAGTTTTAGCGTCAAAGTGCATTATTATTGCATTTAGTGCATTATTAATGTATAAGGGGAGGCGCGATAAAAATTGTGATTGACAAGGGGGGCGCCAGTATTGAAAGTTTGAGAAGCACTGTCCTACATGCTTTGAAAAGTTCCACAGTCAATAGCTCATCAAATTTGTGAAATCCCTAATTTAAATCCTCGAAAATATTACTTTATTTCTAACTGTTTATACTAAAATTAAATAAAGTATATATAAAATGTGGATATATACCATTTTCAATGAATATTTTAGTAAGTATATATTGTACTAAGTACAATTATATTCTATTATTATTTAATTACACTTATACTATGTATTTAATTGTTATTGAAATAGTTATTAGCACAAATGTTAAATTCTAATCAAATGTTTATTGTAATTTGACTCATTATTTCTGTCCTGAAAAGTAAGTTAAATATTTTAATTGCGCAGTGGCTATAACGTCTAGCTACCACCCAGGGAAAAAACCTTTGATGAGATATTTTTTTGTAACTAAATAATGTTTATAAAGGATCAGAACATTACATTCATCAAGTACTTTATCACAGAAAAGTGTATTTTAGCTTTGTGCCCGTTCCGACTGCATTCGGAACCGTGTTTTTCCAAAAGCAGATAAATGGATAATATTTATGATATTTAGTGTCACTTAGATTAGAAAATACATTTAAAATTGTTTTAAGAATAGTATTACAATAAAAAAAGTATATAAGTACAATATTTTGACAAAAAAGGAGCATAGAATGACCTATTTTCAAAATATTCTCCTTTTGTTAAAAATGCTTCTATTATAATAATATTTTGCCTGTATATAGTGCAGACATCTGTACAGAGGCTCGAGTAGAAATTTTGAAATATATAACTTAGAAGTGGGTTTATCCATGTTTTACGACAACACAGGAGAGAAATTTTAAGAAAAAAACGCCGATAATTATTTAAATTGGCGGTAACTCTAAAAATAATGTGAATTTTTAAAAAAATCCATAGTTGAGCCTCTGTTAAGAGGTCTGAGCTATATACAGGAAAAATATTATTATAATAGAAGCATTTTTCACAAAAGGAGAACATTTTGAAAAACGGTTATTCTAAGTTAATTTTTTGCCGATATATTGTATTTAAATAATTTTTTTTGTCAAAATGTCCTTATATCCTAAAACCCTCCTTTATTTTATGTATGTATTCTAATCTAAGTGACGCTAAATACCATAAAAATTATCCATTTATGCGCTTTTTTAAAATTACGCTTCCGAATGTAGTCGGATACCTTAAAGTGATAAAGGAGATTATAAATTACAATAAACTTTAAAGTAGTCTAAAAATGAGAATTTATTTTTCTCCACTTGAAGAAATCTACATTAACTAAATACAATAGATTTCTTTTAATCTCAGTACATCAGTCTTTCTCAAACTTTCAATAATTGCGACCCAAATTTCAATCAGAATTTTCATCGCGCCCCCTCCATCCAATAACAATGTACTGAATTTTATAATATACTTTGATGCTAAAGCTATAATGCGATTTTAATTTTAAACCTTACAATTTATTATGACAGTTAATTATTAAATGTTATATATACTATTATATATAACAAGTCCCCATTGAGTCACTGTTAAGTATCAAACTTGTTCTTAACTTAGTATTGTTAAATTAATTATTAAATGTTATATATAATAGTATATATAACAAGTCCCCATTGAGTCACTGTTAAGTATCAAACTTGTTCTTAACTTAGTATTGTTAAATTAATTATTAAATGTTATATATACTATTATATATAACAAGTCCCCATTGAGTCACTGTTAAGTATCAAACTTGTTCTTAACTTAGTATTGTTAAATTAATTATTAAATGTTATATATACTATTATATATAACAAGTCCCCATTGAGTCACTGTTAAGTATCAAACTTGTTCTTAACTTAGTATTGTTAAATTAATTATTAAATGTTATATATACTATTATATATAACAAGTCCCCATTGAGTCACTGTTAAGTATCAAACTTGTTCTTAACTTAGTATTGTTAAATTAATTATTAAATGTTATATATACTATTATATATAACAAGTCCCCATTGAGTCACTGTTAAGTATCAAACTTGTTCTTAACTTAGTATTGTTAAATTAATTATTAAATGTTATATATACTATTATATATAACAAGTCCCCATTGAGTCACTGTTAAGTATCAAACTTGTTCTTAACTTAGTATTGTTAAATTAATTATTAAATGTTATATATACTATTATATATAACAAGTCCCCATTGAGTCACTGTTAAGTATCAAACTTGTTCTTAACTTAGTATTGTTAAATTAATTATTAAATGTTATATATACTATTATATATAACAAGTCCCCATTGAGTCACTGTTAAGTATCAAACTTGTTCTTAACTTAGTATTGTTAAATTAATTATTAAATGTTATATATACTATTATATATAACAAGTCCCCATTGAGTCACTGTTAAGTATCAAACTTGTTCTTAACTTAGTATTGTTAAATTAATTATTAAATGTTATATATACTATTATATATAACAAGTCCCCATTGAGTCACTGTTAAGTATCAAACTTGTTCTTAACTTAGTATTGTTAAATTAATTATCAAATACATTGTGCAGTATTGATATCTTTATAGATACATTATTTCAGTTTAAAGGTGTTCTTTATTTTTTATTATGTCAAAATGTACTTTCTTTTGCTTCCTTTCAATAAATTAATAATTTTTTTTGAAATAATTTGTTTTGACTTTCTGATATGATTCTGCGCCCCACATTTTGAGAAACGCTGCAGTACATCTTGTTTATTAACAAGGTAAAACCATTTAGTAGAGCTAAAGTGTAAATAATGTAATCTACGTAGTGTATATATTGAAATAACTTTTCCATACTGTATAAGAGTTGCCGAAATAAAAAAGTGGTAACGTGAAATTGTGTCAAAAGGATTGCAGCTATAACAAGGCCACTGAACATTGATGTAAAGGGAGGTATTATGGGTACACCGCATATGACTTTCAATAATGAAACCCGTTCGGGGTAGAAAAAATATATTATAAGTAAAGTCAGGTTATTCACACACACACACACACATAAATACGTCCATTTAGGAACAATGCTCTGTAGTTTGGTTTCTGATTACAGAAGGAATTCTGGATGCGGACATCTATCAGTGAATTGAGGCAGTCTATGGCGAGCACTTCTTAGTTCGAATAATTTGTGCAAAGGTTTTCATGATGGACAGCAAACAATATCAGATCTCCATAACAATGATGGCCCTTAAGTCTCAGGTGAAATGCAAACAGCCGTAAGAAATTGCGTTAAAAAGTGTGTTTATTTTTAGTTTGTTGTTTTTGTTTCATCGACGGACCAGCCACGCTTATTTCTTTTTTACTTTTTTTATTTAACCACACAACATATATCACACAACATATATATGCTATTTATAAGCGCAGCAAATTTTAAGTAATTTTTATTGTGAACTTCGATTATTAGAGTCCTATATTAATGCTCACGTCTGAGTATTAAAGAGAAATTTTCTCGTCCATCTCGTTCCACAGAAAGTTCTCAATTGCCGGCCCAACACGGCAAATAAGAATATTTGCATTTGTGCGCATGACGTTAGCACGCATGTGCCAACATCCCGCCCGGCCTTGCCATGTTCACATGCAAGAACTTACAAATATCATAATTAGCACAATACATATAAATTTAGCACATAATTAAATACAATGATTACAACAATTTAAATGTAATAATAAAGTTAAATCAACAAGTTTACACAAATGAAATATAATATAGCAATACATATACACACAATTTACTTTGAGTTCTCTTTCTCTGATTATATTTGACTAAAAAGGGACCGCATAAATCAAGTCCAGCAATAGTAAATGGGCTCGATATGTTTACTCTTTCACTGGGCAAATTACCCATAATTTGTGAAGAGAGAATGGGTCTGCTTTTGAAGCATGTCACACATTGATGAACGGTTTTACGAGCGATGCTACGACCGCTCAAAGGCCAAAATTTTTGTCGTACAGCATTTGAAAATCCCTGTGGGCCAACGTGAAAGAGTCTTGTATGCAAGCTGTTAAAATAAAGTTTACTTAATTTTGAACCTTTTGGTAAAATCGCAGGATGCTTATGGAGATATGGCACAGAAGCATTTTCTAATCTTCCACCTACGCGAACTATTACTTCCCCATCTACAAATGGAAATAAATTAGAAATACAACTTGAAATTTCTTTTTTATCAAACAAGGATCTTTGAGCATTCACGATCTTTTTCACCTTAGATGCCAGACGAGCAGCGACTAGAGCTCCAAGTAATTCTAGTCTGGGCAGGGTTACACAGTTTAATGATGCTACACGGCTTTTTGAAGTCACAAGTTTAACAGAAATTCCATTCCTTGACTTTGTTCTCAAATATATGGCTGCGCCATATGCCTTTTTGCTGGCGTCGCAAAAGCTATGCAACTCTACATCATCTTCCAGCAAAGTAGAATCTAGAACTAGTCGAGGTATTTTTAGATTTCGTAAGTGGGGTAGCTCCTCACACCATTTTTTCCACTCCTTTTCAATATGTGTTGGCAAAGGGTCGTCCCATTGACGGCCCAGCGCGGCAAGGAAGAATATTTGCGTATGTGCGCATGACGTTGGCGCGCATGCGCCAACAAAGTGTTAGAACACCCACCGTAAAATCTGGATTTATCTCTCTAAAGCCTTTCATCCCTTATACCCCTTAAAAGAGCATTACGTTTCCAGTCGGATGATGAGATGAAGAAGCTCAGCTGGATTTCCTCGAGAATCAAACACGATCTTTCTACTGCGAAGGCATAGACCTACTGTCGAAAGGATGAGACCTGTGTTACAACGTTAATGACGTTTTATTTTGGTTTCCAATAAAGGTATCATTTTTATTCAACCTTTCCTATTTTCATTTGGGCAACCCTTATACTTTCCATGGACTTTAATAATAGCTATCATGATCCATGGTCAGATTTTTTGAAGCAAAAAACACATTTTTAGTTAAAAATGTCACCGGGGTAAAGGGCACTGACGATCAGAAACATAATGAACAGGATAACAGTATGCTCCATTAATTTATTCTTGTAGTAAAAATTGCTCAGCATGTCCTCCACAACATTTTACGGCACAATTCAGGTGTCTTGCAACTTCCATCACAGCTGAATGCAGCATGTCTGAATGAATTACAGAAACCTAAAGGAGGATAGTAACTTTGAGTTCAACCAATATTGAAGAGGATGAGTGGTACACAAGTAGCTATATATAGAACCTTAACCGGAAGTTGACCGGAATGATATAGGGTGATCATGTAAGCCATAAGATCTTGAAACTTCAAACGACCACTTTGTCTTCACCGATTGTATTCAATAGGAACATTTTACTGCATAGAGCGGGGATGTACCATCTCTTATAAAGCTTATTTCAGATACAGGTTGTTTATGTAGTGCCGTCAAGAATTTGTCACGCAAAGATTGAGATTAAGCTAAGCGGTTACTTAAAATGCTTCCAATCCCAATTTGGGGTATGGTTCTTTTTAGAAGAATGTCCCGACAATAAAATATGAGGTGATTCACACCAAACTATCGACTGCTCTAACTGGATTTGGCTGATATATGGTTACGGTTAATTTATATATTAGTTGCAAACGGGTATATATGTATATTGTCCATGAATGTTAACCCTCTAACCGGATAGCACGGAAAATTCCGTCAGTGTAAAGATGCTTCGAAAATGGACTGCACGGATTTTTCCGCCTTCAAGTAACGTTTTCAAAAGCGGATTAGCCGCACTTTTCTGAAATCCTTTCCCCCTTTTAAAGGTTTAACATCTTGAAAGATAACTGGGGACGGTGGAAGCAACACAGCAGGACACTAATAGGACGTTTTATGGCTCGCAGGAAACCCCGTGTTTTGACCCTGGGGCAATCGTAAAAAATCGAGGGGAAATTTCTTTAGACCCCAGGAAGTGTTTATTTGTTACCTCGTTTTTTTAAAGTTTTGTAAAGTCCCAACGCATAAGTAAAATCCCTTTTGGTTTCATATTAATTTGAAACTGTAACAAGTTGGGGCGTGTCAGTGCAATCTGCTATTTTATATAGTTAGACAAATTATCTTTTTTAAGCATATTCTTTCGCTTCATTTTTCTTATTTTAATCAAAGCTTTCAGTTTTTGAAACATGATTATTTTATTATAAAATACCGAAAAAATTAATAAAATACCAAACTCTTTAAAATTTGGAACCTTTTCAATTTTTCAACCACTAAAAATGAATAAATTTAAACTTCATCAAATCATTTGAAACATTTTCTTACACTTTGTTAAAACTAACAAAAAAAAAAAATAATTAAGATTTATTAGATTTTTTTTTTTTTTTTTTTTAGATTTCAAAGTCTTAGTTTTCAGGGAAGTTTAAGTACAGTGTGTGTGTGTGTGCCTAGTTATATATTGTTAAAATACACCGAACTATATTTGAATTTTAAGTGCTTGAACTTCAGTTTACATCAAAGACAACATGAATGAAGATTTTCACACATTTTTTTTATAACTTGAATGTTTGAATAAATGGTAATCAAAAATATAGGAAACATTTACAGTAGACATTTATGCATATAAATAAACATAAAAATCAATTTTAAATTCGAGCTATTCAAAAACATTCGAATTATTGTTCAAAAATATCTATTTATACAAAATACCTCAACATTTATCTTTTTTAAAGGCTAACTGAATAAGTAATTAAAATCTGGATATTTTTTGAAATCTCGACCGTATAAAGCTAGAAATTTTATGTTAGAAATTCCATTTGAAATTTCGAAAAAAAATGTATCACACAGTTAAATTTATTTACCATAAGTTCTAGCAATTCTTTGAGTATAATAAAAATTTCAAATTTTATTATATAGCTTCTTTGGTATCTTTTAATATTTTTCGAAGATTTCATACAATTCAGTTGAAAACTGCATGCTAAGAGCAAAAAATTTACTAAAAAAATTGATGAATATACAATTTCAATAAATTCTTACATAGAGAAGCAAAACTGAGAAGCTAAAGCGTAGGAATGAAAAATTTTGAGTATATCTGAAGTAGTTTTCGAAATATTTATTTTAAAGTTCAAAAAATTTGTCTGCGTTATGTTATACTTAATATTAATTAAATGGTTAAAATAATATGTTAATATTAGTCATGTAATCGTTTGATGACACATTCATATACTAATAAAAATTATCACGGTCATTGATGCGAATGTCAAGAATTTTATGTAATTTTAAATTCAGACATTAAGATATTGATGTAGAAAATATAAAACGACCATCTAAAATACATGAAAAATGCAGTCTGCTATAAAATGTTCTTGACAAACAAAATCCGGCATTTTCACTTACTATGACAGAGCCGGCTTAGTCAGGGGCGATCTGGAAAAACAGAGAGAACCGCGGTTTTGATGAATGCCGCTCTATAGTTTTAAAGTTCCCAGGAAAAATTATATATATATAAGTTACAAATGCAAAAATAAATCCTGCAATTTTCCATACATTTTTATAACAACGAATTGTGGAATTGGCTTCCAATGCATTGTTGTGTTTGACAATATGTAAGGTAACCAACCCTACTTTAGATAGATTTGTACTACTTTTTCGTAACCGTATTCCTTTTAAAATTAATTCGTGCAGCCAAAATACACCTTTTGCACCCTTAAAAATTTATGTAAACTATAACGGTTAATTTAATTTATGCAACTTGTGAAAAGTTCATAATTAACCATTTCCGTCTAAACAGTTTACATGAAAAAAAAGTTTGGACTCCCTCATTCATTTGGGATTTATATAAGATTCTAAAATTAAATTTTATTTTTCACCGAATAGGATCGAGTGGTAGTGTATAGTGCTTCCACACCACAGGTCTGGGGTTCTCTTAACGGGCTGCGCAAGGTCGACTCTGCCTTTCATCCCCGCTACATTGGGTCGATAAATGAGTACCAAGCTTGCTTCGGGTCTTAAACACTGAAGGTCTCTCTTCAGACAGACCACCAAATCGGGGCATCTGTTCATGCACCTCAGCGTCCAATGGTCACGTGTAAAAGCTTTTAGGATTTTACAACTGATCTTACAATCCATATACGTTTTAAAGTAGTATATTTAAAAATGATAAAGACATTTTTACGACTGTGTGAGCTGTTATGCCTCGTTTATAAATATAAAAAATTGCATTCAGCTACAGTTTTTAAAATGTACAGAAATAAGTGGAGAAATAGGATACTTACATATTATGAATATTTTTGACTGCAGTAAGATATATTTATATTTCAGTTTCTTTACAATTTGAATAGATGTTGTAAGCCATTTTGCGAATAGTTTGATATTGAGTATAAACCCATAGGCTGTTTAATATTGTAAAGTGTTTTACTTTGATACCAGCACACACTAAAATAAGGCTCATTTGCAGTTATATGATCAGCTTCAGTGATATTTAAATTTTCAAAAATAGTCTACACGTACGAAAACATTCTTTCACAACCGCACACCACATCTCATACTATATCTTCCCTACAGCAGGAAATATTTGTGTATACTGAAAAATTTAATACAAGATACATTTCCAAGTGTTAAATTTGTTTTTAAAATTTGGTATGAATACATTGTGGAACTGTCGGTTAACTTCACTGAACAAAATTGTTTTAAGTGTACTGTTTTGAAAGACAAAATTAATTAGGGAGAATTTTTCTCACAATAGAATTTGTAATGACTGAATTGTGTGAAAATGTAGTTATCGATGTGTGACATTTTTCCTTGTAATAAAAGAAACAGAAAGATCAGAAATTTAACTTGAGTAGAAAATGGTTAGAAGTACTGTCATGCACATTTGAAGAAGAATATCCCCCATTAAAATTAAAAATTATTGACTGAATGTGTGTTATGTCCATCACAAATGCCAATGTAGAAAAGATATTTTTATTTAATACAAGGAGTTCGAAAAGGAGAGCACTTGGAATGAAAATTTAGATTTTTTCCGAAAAATATTCAGTTAACATAAAAATATCATTTATATGATTTAAATTTAAATAAATTAAAAGTATATTGAAATCATTTTTTATGTTATTCTAAATTAAAAATATAATTGAATAGAGAAAGATCTGTTTTATTTCATAAATATGCACCATTTATTGTCTTAATGTTTAAAAAAAAAGATAGGGCCTTTACTCCTTTTACCTCATAACTTTTTTTAAAAACAGGAAAGTGAGCGCGTTTTCTTAATATAATGTTGATTTAAGTCAGAACTAAAAATGCGATACATTACTATGCTAAAATTTGGACCCTAGCATGTTATTCAATTTATGTTTAATATCTGTTCAAACACTATACGGATAACAGAAGCCATGGCTTATTTTATATAATACGGCCCTTAAAATAATCAGAATATTCTCTTATTGCAATTTTTAGTCAACAATAGTTTTGATCTACGAATAACAACTTTAATAAGCAATTATATTAGTGAAAGACAGCATTTGACTTGAAATTGGAACAAATTTTTAATCTTGTTCTTGCTATGGTTAATATACATACAGTTCATTGCGGTAATAATGAATTTGGTTTGTGCTGTGTAAATCGGATTAATTAGCATGTCCTTTGAATGATACGATCATCTGATTGCATTAAATTTCCTCAAAATATTCTCGAGTTTTAAGCTTTTATAACTTGATACTTGCAATAGTATAACTGAGAACTTTTAAATTAGTTTTACTAATAATTCACTTTCATTGAATCTCGTTTAATACATTTAAAAATTGTGGAAAATCAAATCACAGTAAAATTTCTAGAGCATAGAGAATGGATAGCTGACACATTTATAAAGTGGATTAAAAATGAACTTGTCGCAGTTAGTAGTGCCAGCTCTTTAGAAAAGCCAATAAACGTAGAATGACTCTTTTCCTCTCGGTCTCCCATGATACTTCAGAAATTGTTTTGTCGAAGCTTGTCACGAACTTCTCTTTGTTGCGAACCGTACCTAAGCCCTTTTTTATTCTGAATCAAAAAGCATTACAGAAATTCGACGATCATTTCAAGTTATATTTTTCACTTTTGGGAGAAATGTGTTGTTCCTTTTTTTTTCTGCGAGACTTCTTTAAAAATAGTTCCCCATGGAGAGTTCTTTGCAATGTGAGTTCAGAGCATTTCTGTTACGTGACGAAATCCCGGGAAACTGGTTCTCCAAAGTCATTATAAATATATTTTTTCGGGAAAAAAAGTAGTCGCAATTACTGGGTATTTATAGAAAAAAAAATTGCTTGTAAAGAAAAAAATTGTTTTTTTTTCATACGTAGAAGTATGGTCTTATTCAAACGTAAATTAATCAATTAAATAAAATAAACCTTTTAAATCGATTGTAAATCCTATAAAATATACACTTTGAATAAACAGTGTAATATTATATGTTTCATTTTAAATGAGTTATAGTTATTCAATTAATAAGTAAAAATGCAGTGTATATTTTTCCTTGCCAGTAATCTTAGTAATTTTGTATTGTTTAAAAGGTAACTTGAATACATTTCCCTTATTATGCTTACATTCTGTAATAGAAGTTTTATCGCAATATGTGTGTATTTGATAGAAGAAATGCAATTTATAATTGTTATGTATGTGTTATTTGAGTTATTTAATTTTAAATGAACTGTATTTATTCTATTAATAAATAAAAATGTAGTGCCTATTTTTCCTTGCAAGTGTTTTTAGTATTTTTGTATCGTCTGAAAGGAAATTTGAATACACTTCCTTCATTTTGTTTATATTCTGTAATAGAATTTTCATCGTAATGTGTGTGATAGAAGAAAGGCAATTTTTAATTATTACGCTTATAATGTATCTGTTATTTGAAGACTTGTTTGACACTACTTTAATTATAAATGTTTAATTTATTTATATTGATATCATAAACTTTTTCAAAGTAGATTTTTTCTTCTGTTGAGTTGAAATATCATGAATAAAAAATCCGATTGGTCTAAAATGTTACTTATATTAGCAGATTGTTATAACTTAAGTATAAATGGTATTTACTTGATATGAGAATATGTATGTAATGAATGCATAACTTTTTTTAGAATCCTTTCATCATTAATAAAATAAAATAAGCTTATACTCCTTTTTCTTTTTTGAACTATGCTTATAGTTATTAAAGAAATGGGAAGTATTAGTTACTCCGTTGTATATTTGCTACTTATAAATAATGAAAATAATATAGTTTCCGGAAATATGTACCTAGGGTATGTTTTTTTCCCCTCAAATATTCTGTAATTTTTTTTACTAACAGAAGCTCTTATCGTGCACATTATAATAAATCTAATCTTGTGTGAATGAAATAGAAGAATACACCTTATTATATTAGCACAATGTCATCCCCTCAATCAAAAGGATATAATCAGAAATTTTTCTTATATAAGTAGCTCTGATAAAAGAAAGTTATTTGATACATTTATCAGACCATCACTTTTATGTCTTGCTCTTCAATATCATTGACGTGAATGTTACATTTTGGGACTCTTTCAGAACATCTGAAAGAGAAAAAATACCATTACTTGTTTGGGTAACTGTTACCTGATCTTTCAATCGATTGATATAACTACTACGATTCCTGTTAATGTCGGTTAAATACTGTTTATGCTTGATGGAATAATCAGATGAATATAAGATAAAAAAAGATCTAATGTATATATTTAAATAACGTCTAAGTTACTTATTTGATGTAAATTAGATAAAAAAAATAATACGAAAAAGTGGTAAATTATTTATATTTGTGTGTCCGAAGATGTATTTAATTAAATGTGCATATAACAGAATAGAAGTTAATGGCGTGGAAGTTTACTGTGTGTTTGAGTGTCTCTTGATCCTTAATTTTCTTTTCTTTGCTACCACTCATAGAATTGACTTTCTAACTCATTATATCTTTTACTCTTCTATCATTGGTATTAGTAAGAAAACAACTCAGCCAAAGCTGAATTGATTTCTCCAAAATAAGTAATACGAGAGGAAAAATAACCGGAATTTATTTTTGCTTCTTTATTTTACGTTTTTTTTATTAATACATTAGCCCTCTTTAAAGTATTGTCCATGTGTTTAATGTACTGGTCTCGATACTTTTGCCTCTGATCAAAACAGTTCTCGAATTCTTGACGCAAGATACTGTTCAAAGCTGTCGACATGTTCTTTTTGACTTCATCCACGTTCTGAATAGCTTTTCTTTCAGACTTCTCTTCACAAGGGAAACAGAAGCAAAAGTCCAACGGAGCCAAATCTGGTGAGCAGGGTGGATGAGGCACAAGCACTATGTTGCTGTTTGTCAAAAATTGTATGACTATCAAAGCTGTATGGGCTGGACCATTGTCGTGAATGTGCTTAGTGACTCGCTCGTTTCCTCAGAAATTTTGTCAACGATCTTTCGATGAACTTCATCATTTGCAAGTTTGATATTGGCAATATTTTCGTCCTTTCTTTCTGTCAAACGATGCCCTGAGCTTGTCACATTTTCAGTTGACAAGTTTCCAAATTTGAAATGGGGAAAATCACTCGTAGACCAGTAATTTTCCCAAAGCATCCTCGTTCAAGGCTTGTTAAAGCATCCCAACGGTCTTGGCTATTGTTTTCTCCAACAGAAAGCAATATTTCATACCCACTTTGTTCCTTGAGGTTGACCATCTAACTAATCATCAAAGGGTTGACACTGAACCCACACTACAGAGCACCACAAGCAGTCCATTTAACTCACCACTGTTGCCAGCTCACTAACAGTAGCTGAAAATTCCTATAACTAGCACCACCTAATAACACAAATCTTAAGTACAAATCATGCACGCGCAGCAGTTCGATTCCGGTTATTTTTGAGTCTCCCTCGCATGTATTTTTGTTTCTTACATTTTCGAGTATCACATTTGATTCCAATGAAAATTTAAGATGCTTTAAATGACAATTTATTATATTTAAATAACATTCAATTAAAGTCAAGAATTAAATGGGTTCCAAACTCATATAAATAAACACTTCACCCACGAAGAATTTGTCTAAATGTTTAATTATATTAGAATAAGTTTTTTAAGCAGTCACACCAAATTAAATGTGATAAAATTAGAAACTAGCTTTTGTGAATAGACTAATAAAAATCAATAACTTCTTAAACTACGAAACCAGTAACTACTTAACATTAATCATGTCTGATTATACTCTTTTTATTGGAATTTATAATTTAAAATTATTGGCAAAAAATGAGCTAACTCTCTAAAAGGATTAAAAAACTTTTTTCTTTTAAGAAGTTTTTTTTTAACTTCTTTGCATAGAATTTTTTAATAAGTTAAATAAACATTTTTAATGCTGTTGATTTTATTAAAAATGTGTGGTATTATTTTATTATAAATTACTGAATTATATAAAAGGTGACATTCTCTTTTTTATAAATAGCTTAGAAGACATGATATTTTTCAAAACTGTTAATTTGGAAAAAAATATAGACCGAATACTTGAACAGTTAAAATAATCTTTTCACCTCCCTTTTTAAAGTTAAGTGTAACCCTTACATAACTCTTCAAAAAAACCTTTAGGCAAAAAATATTTCATTTTGCATTATTACATCCTTCATGCGTAAATGCTCAGTATTTAAAAATTAGTAATTCATTCTATATACACAGCCCAACATAGTAAATGCTATAATATGAAAAAAGAGTGGTAGAATGTAATGCAAATTCCAATACAGAGATACAGATTTCATATATATAAATGATAGAAGTTACTCATTCACTCATCCCGAAATCTTCAGAACTATTAAACTAGCTGACTTGAAATTTGGTAAGCATGTTACTTTTATTGAGCAGAGATTAGCAAATAACGGGCTTTGCTAAAATCAACTTCCATAGGGGATTGTAGGGCCGGAATGGATCAAATTTTTTTAAACTATTACATCCAGAGACTTGAACTTCGCCAGAGGGTTTTTTTTCTTTATTGAGTAGAGATTCACTGAGAAAGAGTTTGGCGGAAAATGACTCCCAAGGGTTCTTACAAACTGCTAAGGGGGATAAATAAGTACAAAATTCCCCTTTTTAACTATTAGATCTACATACTTGAAATTTGTTAAGTTTTTCTTTTGTTGAGTAGAGACAAATTAAGAACAGGTTTTGAGGAAATCTTATCTCAAGGTTGGTGGTAAAGGGATAAGATGATGTTATATATAACTTTTAGGTATAGGATTTGGTAAGAATGTTCTTTTCGTTGAGTGCAGATCTACTTTGAAAGAGTTTTTATGAAAATTTACTACCAAGGGAAGGGTTAAAAAGACACATAGACAAAAAATCCCTTGCTACGTGTCTAACGGTATTGCAAACCATTATGACACATAGGCGAGTGGTATGGCATTAAATTACAATGGTCATAATAACTTTATTTCTCCAACGCTTCTACATTTTTACCCGGTGATTATCATAAAAAGACAGTATCAAGACTTGTCGGCGAATACCAGATTGTGCAATTGAGTTGTCGAATTGCTCTGTGACTACATCTTAACATTATTTCACGGTGATGGCTTGGCGTCAATGGTAGCCTACATACAGGGTGACTTATGCACAACTCTCTTTCTACCCACAGTCTTGAAACTGTTATTTGAGATAATGGAGCACCCAAGATCGCACTACCTTCCACAGAATGTCGATAATAGACAATTCCAGTCCTCCCTGCCGCATTCTTTCTGATTCATTGATCTGTATGTTTTGTTTAAAGTCTAGGTGGACCAGCAGCATTACGACAATAATTATCAAACAGCTGTACAAGAGCTTTCAATTTTGCCCCTCGTAACATCATTTGATTGCAAAAATTTCCTCCAGTGTAACTGTTCAAGCATCTCTTACTCCACTCCTGAAGCATAGAATTTCCCCAAATGCTACATTTTCTAAGGGAAAGAGGGTACTAATTTTTGATTAACTACCATTTCTTTCCTTTTGATTCCGTGCTATGCCACGTGATCAACTTGTCATCTACATAACCTGTTTAAATGCTTATTTCATCATCTGCACATTTATGCTGTCGGATATTCATGGTTTTCATTTTTTTATGTGTACATTCTTCCTCATAATTTTATTTTTAAAGTTTATTTATAACAATCGCGTAAATGTACTACGTGACACTGAAAATGCAACACCAGTAAAGAGCGATCCGAAAATAATGTAGATTTTAAGGTAGACGCCCAATAATGCCCAACCCCACACTGAAAGCACCAGCAAATGTCCTTTGCCAGATTTACTAATGCTTCCCTGGCCCCTATCCTCCCCTGATCTCTCACCTATTTAGAACATCTGGAACGTTTTTGGGTACCGCTTACTGTCACCGCGTTCAGAAGTTGAACTGTGGCAAATGGGTGAATGAGAATGGAAGGAAATACCTCAGCACATTGTCAATGCTCTCAATGAATTTTTACCTAGTCATGTTGTTTCGTGTATTGTCGTCCGTGATGGTCCTATAACCTACTAATCTGGCATTATTCTCACTCTGCGTTACTAGTACAATTCAAAATAAAGATCACTTATTGATTGTGGAAATTTCTCTCTGTTTGCCTAGTTTTATCTATTTCTAGTCATTACTTCTTGTTGTTGTATTTTCAATGTCACGTAGACTTTGTAAAACATTAAGTTCCACATGTTATTCTATCAAAGCAAATCACTTTAATACTTTATTTTAATAAATCTAAATGATATGCTTTCATTCAATCATTATACATACGAGTACATATTAGATTACACATAATCTCTCTCTTATATTTTATTTTAATGTGCTTAGATTATATGTTACCATTTATATAATAACAAGTATACTATCTTTTAAATATTTAGATTTCTCAACACATTTGAAAAGATTTTGGTTATTTGAATGTTAGAACTACTTTAAAAGCATTTAATATTTTTAATTTATTTCTTAATTAAAAATTGGTAAACGCTTTATCGAAATAGATTATTCAAATCCAAGGAAGAAATTAAAGAACGTGAAAAATGGCTTGATTAAAATTAAGAAACGGATAAGAAAGTAATTGAAAACGAATTCTTATTTGTATTTTTTTTCAAAGGTCTGATTAATTTGTAGTTTACGTTTTATTTCTGTTTCCCTTAAAATAAATAATACTAAATGGAATACTTTACAAGTATTGGAATTACGAAATAATAATTTTTTTTTATAAAAGCTGTATGAAATTTAAATTGAACCTTAGGGGCAAGTTTAATTTCCAAAATATGCTCAAAATGAATTTGAAGAGAAGCAGTTAATTAATTACTGCATTAAATTGCCTCTAAAAGAAGAATATTGCAATAGCGAGTAATCTAAAGCAAAATGCAGACTAAAGGGCTTTGTTTCTTTTTAGTCTGCATTTTGCTTTACAGTGATAATTCAAACATGCAAAAAAAAAGTTTAAGGAAAACTACTTAAAATATATAGTTTCATTCATAGTTTTTTCTTATTGTTAAATTTAATTATTATTATTTTTTCTAATTTTTATTCTATTATAAAAAAAACAACATTGTTATTATTGAAAAAAAAACAGAAAGAAATTATTGCAGCAAAATAAACCTTCTGTTAGCGGTGTACTTAATTTCACTGCATTATTTTGTATGAAATGCCTTTTTAAACTGCAGTTTTTAGAAATTGCAGCAAATTTCTTAGGATTAAATAATCTTATTATTTGCCTCGACAAAAATTTAATCATCTGTTCAATTTTTCTTCAACAGTTTTTGGTCTCTTATATATAATAATTCTTTTTTTTATTTCTAATTTGTCTTTTTAAACACCTTGGAAGTGTTTGGTCGAAATTTTCTTAAATAAATAGAATGACTATTGAGTAACTCAGTCTCTCTCGCACGTTTAAGAAAATGTCTCAATTTACTGATATTTTAAAATCCATTTCTTTGGAATTATATTAAAAAAATTAATTAAAGAGACAAATCTGTGATTTTCCTTACATGTATTCAAAATTATCCCAAGCGTCTGTCGTTTAAAAAATTCTAGTAGGACAATTACTGCTTTTTTTGAATATTTCCTAAAAACACGCGTTAAATCTGTGCATTCTTCGATGTTAAGTTGTACACACATTGAAAGTTATATCAACATTAAGACCTTTGCACAAAATGAAAACCAGCTGTGATGTAGAATTGAAAGTATGTGACGAATCTGTACGGAACCTTTCCACTAATCTTCTTAGGCGTCTTTCTGGGGAATATACACTGGAGTGCAAAACTTAAGCAACAGGTGGGTTTATTGCCATAACTTCACGAAAAATCATCTGAGAGACATGAAATTCAGAAATGAGGGAGAGTATTATGTACGTAAAGGATGGAGAAAGCATCGGCGCTGAAAAAGGAATACATTGCATACGGTATGGAATCAAACAAAAACAAGCTTTATTGAACGCATAGTATCGTGACTCGTGATGGTCTATCCAACAGGAAGAACAGCAAGCAGATGTTCCTTAATATGGTATATGCCCTCCCCTCACTGCCATCGCACTGTCTCCGCATACTCAGAACTAGCTGGTGCAACATTTCTTGCGGTAGGAGTACCCATTCTTCAATCAGAATCTGTTTGAGTTGTTGGGTGTTCTCCGGATGATGTAAGCGTGCTGCAATACGTCTCCCCAAAGCATACCACACAAGTTCGAGGGGATTTAAATATGGGGAGTGCGCTGGCAAATCCATTCGAGTGATATCTTCATTTTCCAGCAGCTCCTCAACAGCAAGAGTCCGAGGTGGCCGTGTATTGTCATCCATAAAAATGAAGTCTGGGCCAATGGCACCTCGGAACAGACGCACAAGGAGAAGAAGTACCTCCTCACAATAGCGATCCCCGATTAGCGACCCTCTATTGAAAATTTGGAGCTCAGTTCGCCAGTTCAGCATAATGCCTGCCCAGACAAGAACTCCAGTACCACCGTAATGGTGTCTTTCCTTGATGTTATCGGTATAAAACCGTGTCCCGATCTCTATCCAAATCAAAACGCGTTGAGAATCGCTTCTGGTACTGAACCAACTCTCATCCGTAAAGAAGACAGGACTCCATTGATCAGTGGTCCAGTTTTTGTGCTCTCTGCACCACTGTAAACGGTGGCGTCGGTGGTCAACTTTCAACGGGAGGCAGCGTTCAGGACGGCGGGCGAATAGGCCCCCTTTGCGAAGGCATCTGGCCACAGTAAACCGCGACACTTGTCGCCCCGTTGCTGTAGAGAGTTTCTGAGCAATGACGCTTGCTGAGCAATGACGCCTCTTTTCGCCTGCAGGATGATATATCGGTCATCCCCTGCAGTTGTCGTCCTCGGGCGGCCACCACCAACCTTTCTAGCAGCTGTACCTGTGGTTTGAAACGCTTTCCAAGCGCGCGAAACGACACTTTTGTTGATTCCGAACTCTGCAGCTACACTGGTGACGGTACGCCCCTCCTCCAGCTTTCCAATCATTCTTCCACGTATGAAGTCGTCCAGGTGATTTCTTCTAGCCATATTTCACGAACTGACTCACTGGTACTTGCAGCGAATATGTTGAATTGCGTCTGCGTCCTTCATTTAATTTTACTGTTGAACAGCACGCGCCGACATCACGCGTTTTGCGTACGCTCACGTCGCTTCTGACGTTTCGTTCCTGATATTTGCATACGCATGACGTTTCTGCTGACTTACGTGTTCCCTGTACTGATCTCTAGACCTCTTCTGCAATTTCATGGTTATCTGCTAAATTTTTACATTGTTGCGCTTAAGTTTTGCACACCAGTGTAAATTCGCGTTTATTTCGAATCAACTCCAAAAAGAAGTATGGGATATTTAAATTAGATAAGGTATTTAAGTCGAGGGTTGCGAGATAGCAAGAGAGAGGATGGTAGGCTATTGAGCCAGTAACGTTAAACGCATAACTAGAAGATTCAAAGAGATCAGATTCGTGAAGACGCCGTGCTGCTAGACGTACCAGAAAGCTGATATAAGCCAGCGGTAAATATAATTCACGTACGCTTAAAGTAAGCGTCAGTTTGAGCTACTTAGTCAAAGTTAATGACAGTTAAGAATTCGAATACGTGTGTTTCTCGGATCTCCTATTTCGGTAAACCTTACTTGAGTTGAGCTAGGTTATTAATTAATTGTATTCTTAGTAATTTAATTTAATATAAAGGCAAATCCCTTTAAACGACGTAACGTCATTGTATTATATGTTATCAGAGATTTTTGAGGAAATTATAACAAATAAATAATATTATTATTCAAAATGGCTCTTGGTGGTTCTTTGCCTCAAATTAATCTTGGTGTAGAAGGAGTGACCCAGGGGGGGTCATCACAAGTACGAGTCTTATAAGGGATGAATAGTCTCAAGTCTATATATAACTAATTTTATGGACAGCAAATATGTGTAAGCACGCATCATTGGAATCATTTCGCAGAGGGTGAGAGCGAGAGAGTGTGAAGTAACAAAAGCCCTCTTAAGGTTAAGATATTAACTCTGCATATTACTGCAGTTGTCATAGGTAACTATTGCTATTGCCTAACAAATCACAAACACAAGCTTAAGGTATCCGACTACGTTCGGAACCATGATTTTAAAAATGCACATGAATGGATAATTTTCATGATATTTAGTGTCACTTAGATTAGAATACATGTATAAAATTGTTTTAAAGACATTTTGTCAAAAAGAAATTATTTAAATACAATATTTCAGCAAAAAATTAACTTAGAATAGCATTTTTCAAAATGTTCTTCTTTTGTGAAAAATGATTATATTATAATAATACTTTGCCTGTATATAGTTCAGACTTCTGTATAGAGACTCCACTATGAGACTTGAAAAATTCACATTAATTTCAGAGTTACAACCATTTGAAATAATTATCGGCGTTTTTTTCTCAAAATTTCTCTTCTCTGTTGTCGTAAAGCATGGATAAACCCACTTCTAAGTTATATATATCAAAAATTCTAGTTTAGCCTCTGTATAGCGGTCTGAGCTATATACAGGCAAAATAATATTAGAATAGAAGCTTTTTTCGTAAAAAAAGAATATTTTGAAAATGGGTCATTCTCTATGTTTAATTTTGTCAAAATATTATACTTAAATAATTTTTTATTGCAATGCTATTCTTAAAAGAAATTTATATACATTTTCTCTAATCTAAGTGACACTAAATCTCATAAATATTATCGATTTATACGCTTTTGCAAAATCAGGGTTCCCAACGTAGTCGGATACCTTAAAACAATTTTAATTTATTAATATCACTGCTTCATCTTATAACTTGTTGTGCAAAAACTTTACCACGCATTAAAACCATTACAATTAATAATTCGTCATATCTCAGTAAAAAAAGGGATTGAGACTAATTGGATCATTGTTAATCCTCCAATGCAGACAGTGGATGCTGACTAAGTTTTATTAGTTTATGAATAGAGTTGACTACCCGTTACAACCTTTCCACAGTCAACTACTTTTTTCCATTACTTTAAATAATTTTATCTAATCAGTCTTATAAACATTCCACGCTTCTTTTGCAAGACGGTAGAAGTCGAGACTTACAGTAACATCAAAGAAATACCTAGGTTATCTTCAAGAGGGGAATCTCACGAGATAGCTCATTACAAAGTAAATATAATTGCTTTTCAGGAAGATTTTGTAAATTATATTCATTACTAAATAACGTACTAAATCCAAACATTAATTGCTTATAAATTAACATTATGTTAGAATTGTCTTTTGCATTACTACCAATGGCATAGTTAAAAAGTAATCTTTTTATATCTGTAAATTTGCGATTTTTTAATTGGGCTTTGGTGATATTCGTTCTAGAGGTTATGGGTGATTCAATTTTGCTTTAAATATACACAATGAATATTGTTAATGCATATCCTAATTTCTAACCTGAGTCAGAAGAAGAAGACTTTACCTGAATTAATATACCCTAACAAGAAGGGGTTGATGCTGAGATAAAGCTAAAATTGCACCAGTCTGCTTTATTCCACATGATAATTTTAAGTTAAACCAGGACTTAACCCATGATATATCACAAATATCGTCAATCACTGAGTCCATGACAATGACCTCTGGGTCACTTTGATCAATGGTTTATGAGTCATTTGCAATCACGCCTGAGTGTTGTATTTTACATTTACCTTTTGACTTGGAAACTTTCTCGTATGATAATCCAATCGATATTTAGTCAAGAAATAATATCCTGCTCAAAGAAATGTTAACTGGAATTGTAAAACGAAATGCCAAGGAGAGGATTTGTGAGTGAAAACGTGCCTTTGCCACAAAATAAATTAATTTTCGGTGCAAAATTACTTATTTCTGTTTTAGTTGTGGATTAAAATAATGTAAGTGAAAATTATATCTTGAGCAAATTTGGTGATATTCACGACAAATAGGATATGAAAATATTCTGATTATTCATGATGAAGATATTCAGATGATTCTGAAAATAAAATTTATTAAAGATATTACCATTATCAATTTTAATAAATCATTCGTAATTGGTTGAAGGTATGTTTGACTGATGCTGGTTTTTGACTAACAAATCAAGATATGAACTTCGTGTAAATTTTATACAGTATTAGTTCATTATTTTTTCATGATTTTTTGAATATTAGGCTTTAAATTGAACAACAATTTTTAATTCAATGTAACTAAAAACAATTTGTATTTTTTGAGGATATTCGTCCTTTATCAACTTTGAAAACATATAGAAATATATAAATTTCTCTAGAAAAAAAGAAATATAATAAGCATGTCATAAAATTATTATACATTTTACAAATATTTAAATTCATTGAAAGTGAAAAAATCCTAAACATTTTTTGAATTAAATTTTTACATACCATTAACTTTCCTGTATCATGGAAAAATGAAGTTTTATTAGGATTGTTTAGACCTGCGCTGTATCAAACGGGACTTTATTTTCTCATTTTTAGGATCTTTTTTCTGTATAGATTTTTGTTTTGTTAAGTTTTTTCATTACATTTTATTTCCTGATAATTTAACTGTGCCTGACAAAAAGATAAAACAGTTTTCATACATCTGATATTTACGAACAATATTCCCAGTGAAGTAAAAAGAACTATTTTTCTGTATCCGAACAAAACTTTTACATAAAGCTGAGAAAATACCTCGTTAAATTGACCTTGCACAAACTCAAAGTTGTGCAGGATCTTTTCTGCATATCTGTAAAAGAGGGACTTCAAATGACTCTTCAGTTCTTCCTCCCCCAGATTTCCAATCTTTGTCTTGAACAGAGCTATTTACACAAACGAGAATAGTTTTTTCCCGCACCGGAAGATCAGGATTTCCGTTCTTTGGCCATCAGTGGAAAAGAGCATTAAAGCTTTAGTACTTTCCTTCACAGTCTGGCTTATTAAGTATCTTTCCATGCCTAAGATATATATTCATTTCCTAATCTTCAATCATAAAGGTTAAACTTTATTTTCATTTATTTCACACAGACGTCTTTTACAATAATATTGGAAATATCGAAATATCCTATTTTCTTGGAAATAATTAAGTAATTATTTTGGTTTAAAAGAATAGTTGTGCTCAAATATTGCTTTATGTTGACAAAAAATATTTTTGATAAATAATTACACTAGATACATTTTTAGTCCTTTAAATATCAAACTACATGTTATATTTAAGAGAAAATTGCACTTCAATTTCGCTGTTATTGTCTATTACAAAGCACGGATAAAATTAATCTAGTAAATTATAAAACAAAACAAGCTCTCAGTTAAAATATTCACGATTAATTTTATAAAAATTTGTGTCTTGGAACATTTCTTTCTATAAAAAAATTAAGAAATTAAAAAAGTTCAGACATAAATTAATTAAATTCTCTCGCACAAAATATTTAAAAGTATCCAATTTATGTTAAGACATATAGGTCATTTTGGGACACAAAATAACTCTTTCCGCTTACGCCTTTTTTTAAAACCAAAAAAAGATTTTCCATGCATTATTCAGCAAAGTATTTTACAGTCCGGTTAATATTAATTAACGTCTTTTCACATCAAGTACCTCATAAAGAGAAGCACTATATATATATATATATATATATATATATATATATGATTATGTTCTAGTACTTCTTCACTTTTATTTTAGTATACTGTATATATATATATATATATATATATATATAATCCATAAATATATATACACAGATAGCTATAGAACCTAAGTATAACTAGTCAAGATAGGAAATATTAGGCACAGTAGTACAATAACAAACTCCTGGCCTTAGGAAAGAAAATTGCAGGTTTAAACGAGTTTTAGGGCTAGCCAACCTTCACCTATAATTTGAAAATACAAAGTGCCAAGGGGAAAGGAAAGAATTATATGAGGAGAAATTTAAATTTTTCAAATAAAATCACTATACTAATAAAATATAACGATAAAATTATAGCCTACTAGTATTCACAGTATAGATTTAAAGTCGATGCAAAAGGTAAATAGTAAGACTTACTTCATGAATGTATCAACTGGTTATGTTTCCCGCCAAATACAACAGAGGAATATCAGTACCGCATAAAGTTAAAAATTATGATATAATAATATAAAGTCTCTCTCTCTCTCTCTCGATATATGCACGTTAAAAAACCCAGAAATAAATAGTGATATAAATATTTGTGGAAAATAAATGAATACAAGAAATATATATTTAAATAATATTATTAATTTTTTAAACATGTGGCTCCATCTATTGAGTAATTGTATAATTAGTTAAAAATACTAGTAGTAAAACATAATGTCAATAATAGTTATTAATACATATTGTATATCACTGAGAACTATTAGAAATTGTAAAGAAAGTTAGCATGATATCCATGTTCAAAACATTGTTCATAAAATTATTAAGATTTAAATAAATATTAGCCTTATCGCTAACTAATGCATTATTACGATAAATATAGTTAAAAATAATATTTCTATATATAGATATAGATAAATTGGAATTCCAGTAAGGCACTTTAAGAATGTTAAAATTAAAGGCATCTCTTTTATCATAAATATTACTATATAATTTCAAATCCTTAATATACAATGTTACATCTAAGTAATTAGTTTTAATTGGATTATGATTAATTTTAACTAAGTTTAAGTAATCCGGATAAAAATTAATATTGGGATTAAAATTATCAATTTTACCAAAAATAATTAAATCATCAATGTATCTAAAAATGTAGTAGTCATTATTCATAACATAATTATATTCATAAAAGTATAAATATAAATTTGCCAAACTATTGCTTGCTGGCTCCTTGTGGCAAGCCTTTATTTTGTTTATATAATGAACCATTAAACAATATATATATATATATGTATATATCTAACATATATTACAAATGCGAAAGTTTGTGAGTATCTTTGTGGGTCTTTCACGCAAAAACAACTGAATGGATTTTAATGAAACTTTACAGTAATATAGCTTATAAATCAGAATAGCACATAGGCTATAATTTATAGCATAGACTATAATTTATAAAGATATTGTATGAAGTGTCCAAAATATAAAGATAATTTGTCAAGTAAGTAGGAAAAAATTCTGTCATCTGCTAGCAATTCTGGCATGCACTGCAAAAAAGCCCACGTCAGCATATATCTATCTTTTGTTTGTGAAAGAACTTTTTTTTTGTTTTGGCTACGCAAGGTGCTCTCTTCTAATTAATTCCACTGATCAGCACAAAGCCTATTTTTTATTTCAGAATAAAATTAAGTTTTGAAGGGAGAGGTTGTTATAAATCTCTCTTTATTTTAATTTTTTTTATGATTTTATTATGCACATTTGGTAGTAAGAAATTGATCTTTTTTCCAAATAAATGCTTTTATCAGTTCTGATACTTAAAGTAAATAAACTTTCTCTTTCACACTGCATCATTTAGACAAATTTTCAAAATTTGTTTGTGATTAATAGTTAATTATAACGCTATAATTTTAATTGATTAGGCAGATATAATTATTTTTATACTTAAAAACGCAACTACTGTACTGTATTTTTTGGAGAGTGAGAGTGAGTGAATATTAATGTCGCACTATTCAGCTACACGAGGGCTTTTGGCAACGGATCACGTAATTTTGAACCATGGTCAAGTGACGTGGACGACACCTGAGCTGGCACCCTCTTCTCCTAACTACCACACCACACCAACTTAGAAGGAATATTCTACTAATACTTAGCAGGGATATTCTTTCAAATCCACTCTTCCAAGATATATGGCAGTACGGGTTCCATGATGAGTATTTTAGCGGAAAAAATAGTTTGTTAAAATTTAAGTGTCGTATGTTTTTCTGTGTTAATGAAGACCTTAGAAAATGATTTGACTACTTATTTTAAGTGAATGGTATATATAATTAATTTTACAGTGGAATATCTTTAATGAATTTATTAGCTCTAACGGATTAAATTTTCCAAAGTGGAGTATTTTGTTTATGTATATCACTTAATTTGTAAATGTAGTGATCCAAAAAAAATATTGTATGAAAAGAACTGCAGTAAATCATAATGCAGTTGGATAAAGTATTAACGTGCATTTCTCCCCTAAACGGCGGGTCTTAGAAAGCTCTAATAAAGCTCGAGCTACGAAAGTAGCTAGGCATTTTCCAATTTGACTCTATCGTTAACATTTCGCTATGTTTTTCATTGAATCGCCATTAAAATTTAAGAAACGATGTTGCTTGCGAATATTACAATTTTAAAATAAAATAAATACAAAAGAAAGTAATATTAATGTATTACACTTTCAGATAAAAATTATTTACACTACTTTAAGCGTTCATTACGCAAAACTTTTAACAATGTGTTACTTTTGGTGAGCAGATATCAGCTTAGGGAGGTATTTTGAAAAATCGACACTCAAGAGTGTTACGAGGAATTATAGATAAATAAATCCTTTTTATCAGCTATTAGATCTACATACTTAAAATTTAACAAAGGTGTTTTTTTTTCTTTTTTTTTTTTGTTTAGCTGAGATATGCAAGAAGCTTTTTTTTGTTTAATTTGCAATTCACATAAAATTAACTCATTAAAAACTTATTTTTCCTTCAATCTGTGTTGTTTAATTTTTCAGTTCACCCGTGCGAAGAACGGGTATACCAGCTAGTATATATATATATATATATATATATATATATATAAATTCTTACCTACTCAAAATTTAAATAATAATGATTTATTTATTTTTGATAGTCCATTTAAATTAAAAGGCACAAAAAAAGCTACATGAAACATAGTACAGTTAACTCTTTTTTTTCCACAATAGATATGTTCCTTAGGAAATCGTGCAAAAAAAAACGTGTAAAAAATACATACGGCATTATGGTATAAATTTGGTGATATGTTCCACAATATATATTTTAAGAGATCGTGTAAAATGAAAAATATCTTAATATTTTTTTCAAAGAACCGTACAAAAAGTAATAATAAAAACCATGTTGCATATTTATGAGACAAAAACACACAATTTATTTCTATTGAAAAAAAAATTTAAACTAGTGAACACAGTGAAAATTTACTCTATAAGTACATACAACATATAAAAATTTGAATTGAAATTAGGAATAAAACTACTAACAACTACTCATCGCTGCTTGATATCATGCGTGCACGTTTATTACGAACTGGATTAAAAATGCTATTATTAATTCATGTGTCAGATATGTCTAGCATGACTATCGGTTTTGATTCAAATGAAGAATTTTGTTCGTGTTATTAACGCCTTCATTTTATTTTTATTACAAAGTCTGTAATTAGCAGCTTTTTTTCTGGTTTCTAAAGTTCCTTTAATACAAGTATAACTCTTGATATCCTTCTAAACACAAAATTTAAGATTATGTTGAAATTTTAATGCAAGCTCTATGTCAGTATTATGCGTAAGAAAATATTGTTCCGTACTTGTAGCAAATTTCACTCCTTATCAGATGTTAATACCTGAACTTCGACTTCTTAATTATCATAAGCTGTCGAAAATTAGAACAAATCGTCCTTATCCAAAGTGCACGAATCGCCAAATTTTTTTTGCAAATCGTGCTAAAACAAAAAAGTTGTGTGAAAAAACCCGTTAAATTCGTGTATCGCGTTATTTCGAAATCGTGTAAAAAAGAGTTGGGGGTATTAGATTAAGTAAATTCTTATGTCTTATATGTTCTATGCAATAAAGTTTTCATATTGTTTTCTTTTTCTTTTTCGTTCTCAGATAATTGTAACCTTTCTTTATAACTTATAATAACTTACTTTAATTCATTAAATGTGGATAAGAAATGTGTAAAATAAAAGATTTTTAAGATTGAGAGGGTTTTTTTTCTTAAGATTTATTTTCTCTAGATATACGTACATATATACTAAGATATTGATTAAATTAATCACACAAGAATAAATATCTTGAAAAAAATAAGTAAAAATATAATATGTATGACTGTCGATTTTCAAAAAACACTACCTTCAAATTACTCTATTTTAGTTCGTTATAATGCTCCTTATGAAATTTAATTTTACAAGAGAGCAAGTTGTGATGAATGGAATAGAATGCTATTTCAAATAAGACTTATAAATATTATTTACGTGGTACAATATATAAATAAGAGCTTATTAGATAATTAAGTAATATACAACTACGCAAAGATCTTTCACTAAAATTACATTCTTCAGAAAGCCCCTAAACAGCATAAATTTCCTTTTCAGAAGGAGGGAAGACGACCTCCTCCGTGAATCGTAACTACAGACAGGAAGCATTCCATGTAACAGGATAGAACGATAATTCCTTTTTAGTCAGGATGTTAAAGGCGTATACTTTACTAATTTATCACATTTTTTAATTAATGTTAGATTTATTATTCTACAATTAATGCCAATTTTATATTTTAAATTTCAAAAATAGAAAGAAGAAGAAAAATATCCTGTGATAGAAAAGTTTTGTTCCGTTTCATTCATTACCGAAAATAGTAGAAACAAAGTTTATTCAAAGAAAATTATTAAGTTTAAAAAATAACTGAGTCTAATTATTTGACACAGGCTATACAAATCTGTAAGAAAAATGGATTCATTTTGAAATTTCTGGAAGGATTTATTCGAATCGCTGAGTAGTTAAAAAACCGCGAGATAAGTATTTTATCTAGCATAATAAACATAGACGAAAAGCCATCATCATCATGCCAAATAACAGCACATATCTTTTAGGGTACGTTTATTTTATTAATAGTCATATTGGGGGTTGTCAAGGGGAAAACAATCTATAAAAATATCCGATGACCGAAGTGTAAAACAGCATATTAGTGAAGCATTTATGATATGAAACGCATTTGTTTGTTCAACTAAGTATCTACAATTCAAATAAGATTGCAAATCGATTTTATAATGGTAAATGCACACCCTCAAAAGTTTTCTTCTTTTGAGTGTAGAAGCTATGCAACTATTTCAAATTGATTCTCATTATGAGAGAAGTTATATTTGCTCTCCGATAGTTTCCAGTAAATTCCTTCTCTAATCTTAGAGTTGGAGTAAGATAATCATTATGAAAGTTCATATACGAGTGCTTTCGTCTTTGATTTTATCCTTGTGGGAGATAATTCTTTTAACTTAGTCGCACTTAAATTACTGAAATTTATCTTTATCTGTTTTCAATTTTTAAAAGGAATTGTCTCAATATATTTAATACTTTAAAATCTATTGAAAATTTAGAAACAACTACGACATTGCACTACTAGAGTCAATATTCATTTCATCTACTTTATTTCAAGTAATTTATAATGACAAGGGATTATCAGGTTCCATTTTATTCAATAAAACGAAATAATAACGATTCTGAATAATTGTTTCCTGAATAATCACATTTGAAACAGGATTCTTTCAATAAATATGTAATTTATGATTTCATTTTCAATTCTGTGAATTATTTACTGCTATTTTAATTTATACTTAGAGAATATTCATTATTTGAGACTTATTATGATGAATCTGAAATTTTTTTACATGTTTTATGTTATTTTACTAATATAAAATACTCTTTTGTTAGGTAAATGCTTTTTTAAACTACATCTATTTAACTTCAACAAATTTTATACAATTAAATATAAAAATAAGAAAATAAAATATATAAACCCATGTTAATGAAATACTGTTTACTTGATATACAAAACTTTAATAACATAACCTTTAATGTAAAACTTTATTTGCACGATTAAACTAATATGGGACTTTGAATAAAATATTTCTTATTCAGTTATGCCACAAAAACTAATTCAAACGAAGTCACTTTAGAGCTACATGCCAGTTCTTGCTTCGTAATACACAGTCAAGTGACGAGGACAACACCTGTCTGGGTCCACTTTTTTTATGCTTATCTGATTCAAGATATCAGATTAGTAAGTGTCTTAGATTTCTGGTTTAATTAAAAACAATGTTGAATTAATTTCGAAGAGATGGAATTAAAATTAGAAATCATGATGTATAGTTCGAAAGTAACTGGCTATCTTGTTAGCCCATTTGTTACGACTCTTACCCATAACAAGTATTTAATACAATAAATGACTCAATTGATATCTTGATTGGTACGATTCTGTTTTTTAAATTGTAAATTAGTTTAAATTACTACACAACTAGCATTCAAATATCAGTGCATCCATTCTTCAAAATATATAACAGAATTTCAAATGTCGTAGAATTAATTTGAACAAATTCACAAGTGAGAAATTTCACATGAAATATTTTTAGATTCGGCAAATTTTGTAATAGTTTCTTATTAAATGTGGTAAATTGTATACATTTATTAATTTTGTATTTATTAAAATTTAAAGAACGAGATAAGAAGGAAAGAAAAAGAAATATAAAGTCTTCCTGCGCATTCGAAAGAGATAAAACCAAGCGGATTTCTACTAGAATATTTCTAATAAGGCTTACCTTATATTGATATTTAATAATTTAAATAGAAATACATTAAAACGTGTATATAGCCATACAACATCGTTAAATACCCAGAGAAGTAAGTGGGTAATGGGTAGTATATATGCGTGGTAGAGAAATTAATTATATTTTGGCTTTTTATTAAAAAAATCAGCATTCGTCTGACAAAAGTTGAATTCGCGCATTTCCAGTATTTCATAAAAAATTTGGAAGTACTACTAATGACGTTAAAACTTACATCCCTATTTCTATTAAGTCATTACAATCCATTTTATATACACTCCTATCCATTAAAATTCCAATACCAGGAAGGAATGATCTGACGAAGTCTTAATCACATGAAAGGAAAAAAAAAAGTTTCGATATTCAAATGATTAGTATTTTAGCGCATTTTGACGACGCAGGAAGGAGAAACGACATCTGAAGCACTGCATAAAAGTAAAGTTGAGTAGTGGATTTCCATCCGGAAAAGCGATTTGTAAGGCCCAAACGTGTTCATAATATCGCGTTTAGCTTCGAATAAGAATAAGAAGTGCTTACCAGCAAGTGTCGGAATTTGATAGAGATAGAATCGTTGCCTATCGATATCGTAGATTATCGTTCCACGATATGGCCCGTCACACTGGTCGAAATCCAGTTACTATCATGAGAATGTAGAATCAATAGGTTGCTGAGGGTCATACTACATGGCATGCAGTATCTCCAAGCTCTCCCACGAATAACTCCCGATAGTACAGACATATTGTGAGATCAGCACTGCAAAAACGTACAGCAACTTCACGGATCATTAGTCGGGGAACGAGAATGTTTGCCGCCCATTCAATACTTGTCCGCATGGCATCATGGACTGTCAGCACAGCAACCATTACATCGGTTTCCCTTGACAACACAGCATAGAGGAGACGCGGCGGCTCTGGTGCATCCAAAGAAAAATCTGGTTACAGGACTACTACGACGTCTTTTCAGACAGATCCCGATTCTGTGTGTGCAGTATTCTGATCACTGTATAATAGTCTGGAGGCTCCGAGGAGACCACTCGTCGTCTGCTTGCATTCGGTATCGGCATAGGGGGTCTACACCTAGTGTGATAGTTTGGGCAGTTATCGAATATACGGAAGTAATTTGAATTCAGATAGGTACATTTCTAATATCTTAAGTGCAGCGGATGTGGCTATCTTCAAGGCCAGCAAAAAATGCAAAATCACACTTTCCTCGATAAGATTCTGGCCATCTTCGATATACTGAGTAATCGATTGTTGCCCAGGCCTGCATAGTCTATAGATCTGTCATCTATTGAAAACCCCCGGTCCTGAGAGACTGGCTTGAACCCCTCTCCAGCTAATACGGTTAATGAAATGGGGCAAAGACTTGAAGCAGAATGGAATGAATTGCCCATTTGAGTCATCCAAGCTCAGTTATGCCAAATCGGGAAACTGTTTCTATTTATTTCTCTTATCCATTACTTTCTTAAAACATAATTTTCATAAATTATCATATAAATTAATAAAAAAAAATAATTTCTGACTTTCTATTGAAATTTTAAATCAAATTTATTGTTTTGAACTCAGAAACTTCATGATCTCAACATTTTAAGAATATTAAAGAGACACAGTACGATTTAATTGACCAAAATCTGTCAAAAAATCAAATCAAATTTTTTTAGCCTAAATTATTCTTTATAATACTCTCTAAAACTCACAAAATTTGAAAGATGTAAGCTTAAAAAAAGCAGAACTATGATAGCTTTTACGCGCGTTCGTTATTATTCACATCCCTATGGCAAATCCAAACTTTAAACTTGCTTACCTCAGAAAGATAAAATAAGTAGTTTGTCTTCATTTAAAATGCTAAGACTTGTTTTCTATTGTGCATAATGCTTTGAATTTTTTTACCTGTTGACAATAGTACACGTAACAAATAGTACAAGTATACATTTTTGAATCAAAGCAATACTTATTTCTTAAAAAATAATTGAACTCAGAATTTATACATTTTTTAAGGAATTTTGAATAAGCATTCATAAAAAGAGGTATTGCACGAATATCAATCATGTTATCGCAAACTCCATACCCACTTTTTTATATATAGTTCAACGTACTTGTAAATCAGATTTCATGCGTGTGCATAAATTTTTGTAGGGGAGGAGTAGCATTCTAAAATCACCACAAATTTTAATTTTTTCCCTTAAAAAATTATAAGGCTAGTTTTTTATGAAATTTAGAGCACAAAATCTGTTTTAAATAGCATACACACATAGGAGACAACCAAAATAATTTTAAGAATCCTTAAATTAAAAATGTTTGCGTAAATCATACCATCCTCACTTAATATTCTGTGTCTCAGGAAAAGTGAGCATCCAATTAGGCTTTTCAAATTCCTTCGATGCGATAATCTAATATATTACACTAAAACTCATTCTGTGTACTAAATACGAGAGCTATTTTTAAAGTAAGGACCGTTGGCGCATATACTTCCCTAGTTCATGCATGTGCCGCAACGAGTCTCTGCGCCACTGATCAGCATCCTTTACGAACACCCATGTGTCATTTCCAGCTCTGTAGCAGTTATGTAAAATTCGCTGTGCGTCTTTAAAATGCTTAAGATGATTGAATCACCCGCCAAGTGTGAGATAAGATCTCTTATTGGTTTTAGACTGCAAGAAAATGTTGGCTGCAGACATTCATCGCCAGATTACAGAAGTTTATGGGACAGAAGCAATGAGTGACAGCAAAGTTCGAAAATAGGTCAAGAAGTTTAAAGATAAGCGAACAAACGTTCATGACGAAGAGCGCTCAGGCCGACTCTCTGTAATCACTGTTGATTTGATGCAAGCAGTTGAAACAAAAATTCGTGAGAACAGGAGATTCACGATAACCACTCTTTCATTGGAATTTCCCGACGTTTCTTGGTCGATGGTGTGCAAAATTGTGACTGAAGACCTCAACTTTAAGAAATTGTGTTCTCAGTGGGTACCCAGACTACTCACAGTGGAGCACAAAGAGGAGAGGTTTACCCTTTCATTAGACATTTTTGATTCGTTACTAGGGGGAAGGGGATGACATGTTGAGTCGAATCGTTACTGGAGACGAAACATGAGTATCCCATATCACCTCACCCCAGAATCAAAGCAACAGTGTGTGGAATGGCGATACACATCCTCTCCCGTCAAGGTCAAAAAGCAACATTATGGCAATTGTGTTCTGGGACCGGCGCGGTGTTTAGCAGGTGGACTTTAAGCCACAAGGAACAACGATCAACTCAGGTGCCTACTGCGCAACTATACTGAAGCTGCGAATAGCATTACAAAGCAAAAGTTGTGGCATGCTGTCCAAAGGTGTTTTGCTCCTCCACGATAACGCAAGGCCTCCCACTTCTTGAACGATTCGGGAGTTAATCGAATCTTTTTCCTCGGAGATTTTGGATCAAGCACCATACAGCCCCGACCTTGCTCCGAGTGATTTCCACCTTTTCCGGTACCTAAAACACAGTCTTGGCGGGAAGCCGTTCTTTGACAATGAAGAAGTGAAAGCGGCCGTAAACTCTTGGCTGTTCGACCAGGTGGCAGACTTCTTTGAAGAGGGTTTTCAAAACAGCCCTCTTAAGTTGCTGACATTGCTGGAAGTTGTACATTAGTTGTGTTTATTAAAAAAATAATTTTTGTATTTTGATTTTGTACGTTAGTGTTTTTTTCACTACCAAATTTTTTATTTTGATCTGCTTTAGTTTATATCGCATATCAAAACAATTTAAAATATACACATTTTTTTAAATTAACTGCAGATCACTATGGCTCATATTACATGATTTTATTTCTATTTAGATCGAATCCAAAACTTTAAGTAAATCTCTTAAACCGTATGAATAATTCAGAAGAATCACAAAGAGGTATTTTTTATTTTTGCCGAAGTTATCGGGAAAGAGTTATAGTTTCTACTTTCCCTCTCAATTATATTTTAATATTTTACAGTAATAAAAGAGTCATTATGATTTGTAACAAAAAAGTTTAAAATTTCTGGCTCAGGTCTTTGTTCAGATTAAACATAATAATACATTAAATGAACGTAATAGCAAGTGCAGTTTTCAGGAAATTTAAAAAAAACTACTTACCTAATGAAAATGAATGAAATGTATTTTTAAAATTGAGACGTTGTATTAAAATGCATAAAGCTAGGCATATAATTCATCAAATGAAGTAATCCACCTTTTTGAAAACGAACAAAAAAGAGAAAAATAATAAAATAAATAACGAAATTAGCTAATAAAAACTTTCTAATTTATACCTGATTTTCTAATGAAACATTTCTCACTAAGAAAATACTACTTAAAAGTACGTGGAGAATAAAAAGTTTCTTTATTTTGCATTGAATAAAGAGAGCTTTTACGTATATGTTCTCATGGGAGAGAGTTAATTTCTGTAACGAATAAGAGAGAAAATGAATTATTGATAATACAACTTGAGTAAATTTAATGCATACAAACAAAGAGTAAAAGTAACTAATTCTAATGAACTAGCAGGAAATAAAGGAAAATAAATGTGCTATTTATTGCTGTGGATGTGAGGTTTATTATCTTAGATAGATAATCATATGTATTTTGTTTGTGGTTGAGCCGTGCTTTTGAAAATTAACGACTGTGGTTGCTTGAAACTTTAAATCACTTGGTTAAAACATATTCAAGTGTGTATGTAGAAATATAGTGTGAATTATGCCGAGACAAACCTAATGATCATTATCTTAAATTTGGCGTACTAAAAATATATATAAATCAGATTCTGTGACTTATGTGATTATATTTCGTGCGTGGTTAACAATTAATGTCTAGTTTCTTTTAAAATTTGATTGTATAATTTATTAAATTTTTTATGATGTGTATAACCTTTTTTTACTTCCTGAATGCTGTGTAATTTTTGTTTATCTTATTAATAAGTACAGTTTTGAATTGGGTAAACGAAAGCTTCTTTTAGTGTTTAGTCATTAATTATATAATAAACCTTGTTTTATTATTTTCAATTTTGTATTCCTTATAGTAATTTCATTTTCAAATAAAGACAAGAATAATTTGCAAATATCTATCTATCTATCTATCTATCTATCTATATATATATATATATATATATATATACGAGGTGTGGCTATTAAATAACGAGACTGACGCTGCGGAGGCAAAAGTGCGCATGCGTAGTCCGCCATTGACTGTCAGCTGTTTAGTGTGAAGCTTTCTCTTCAAAATATGCCCTAAGCCTCATTTGTGTAAGTAACACGGTTTAGTCATAACCTTCATTTCCGTTAACACCGTTATTTTATTTTGGCGAAAAAATGGTTAGTGTAATAATAGAGCAACGAATTGTTGTTAAATTTCACTTCAATCTTGGAAAAACCGCTACTGAAACTTATAATTTACTGAAAGAAGTGTACGGCAGTCAATGTTTATCCCGTGCACGAGTTTTTGAATGGTTCAAACGTTTTAAAGATGGCCGACAAGACGTTGAAGATGATTCGCAGCCAGGTCGCCCTTCAACGTCAAAAACGGATGAAAATGTCGAACAAGTTGCTAGTTTGATTCGGTCTGATCGTCGATTCAGTATTCGTGCAATAGCTGAAACTGTAAACATTGATAAAGAATGTGTACGGCAAATTTTACATGACAATTTGAACATGCAAATGTGTGCGCCAAAATGGTGCCAAAAATTCTCACGTTTGAACAACAAGCAACTCGCAAAAATGTTTGTACTGACATTTTGGATGCCATTAAAAATAACCCAAATTTATTGGAAAAGGTAATAACATGTGATGAATCCTGGTTTTTTACGTATGATCCGGAAACAAAGCGCCAATCCATGCATTGGAAGACTCCAACTTCACCAAGAGCAAAAAAAGCAAGAATGAGCAAGTCAAAATTTAAAGCAATGACGATTGTTTTTTTCGATATTCATGGGATTGTGTACCTTCACTGGATTCCTGAAGGTCAAACAATCAATCAACATTACTACCTTGAGGTACTTGGCAATCTGCGAGAAAGAATAAGAAAAAAACGATCCGAAATGTGGAAGGAAAAATCACGGATTTTCCACCAAGACAATGCGCCAGCTCATTCCGCGTTATCTGTCAAGAGATTCCTGGAAAAACACAGCATCCCAGTGTAAGAGCATCCACCTTACTCGCCAGACCTGGCATCATGTGACTTCTATCTGTTCCCTAAGGTAAAATCTGCATTAAAAGGAACAAGATTTGAGTCCGTGGAAGCTGTTAAAGAGAAAGCGGCAAGACTACTGAAGGAATTGACAAAAGATGACTTCCAGCACTGTTTCCAACAATGGGAAATTCGCATGGAGCGTTGCAGGGATAGAGAAGGGGTGTATATTGAAGGGGATAATAAATAATTATGTATAAAATAAGAATAAAACTTTTTACAACGACAGTCTCGTTATTTAATAGCCAAACCTCGTATATATATATATATATATATATATATATATATATATATATATATATATATACACTGGTGTGCAAAAATTAAGGACGAGACCGTTTTTTCAATATAACTTTGTACAAAAGCTTTCCAAATCAACACATTTAATACCGTAAGATCCCCAATACGTAAGGACATGAGTAATGTAAGCAACACTTACTAAAAGAGAAATCAGAGGGATAAAAAGAAGCTTGATTGAAAAAGTAGCATGGAGCGCAATGCGCCTGAAGGCCGAAACATCCCTGTGATGGGTGTCCAGCAAGAAACATCCAATCTTTAGTAGGGGATATGATCTCCCCTGACTGCTAGGCAGGTTTCATTGCGTCTGCCCATGCTGAGAATGAGGGTGTCAATGAGTTGTCGAGGCATTGCTGCCCATTCGTCTTGCAGCACCAATCGAAGCTGTCGAATCGTTACTGGTGGTAAGGTACGCGCTGCCAAGCGTCTGCCTAGAAAATCCCATACATGCTCGATGGGATTGAGATCAGGAGATCGTTCCGGCCATTCCATACGTTCAACATCCTCACTCTCTAAGAGCTGTTAGGCAGCTACTGTGCGATGACAGGGTGCATTGTCGTCAATGAAAAGGAACTGCAGACCCATAGTGCCTCTAAAAAGACGCACATATGGAAGAAGAATCTCGTTACAATAACGGGTCCCGTTGACTGAATCTGCGTCGAAGATGTGAAGGTCTGTACGACTACCAAGCATGATGCCTATCCAAACGAGAACACCGCGACCTCCATACCTGTCCCTTTCAATGAAGTTCGAGGGATGATTGCGGCTTCCCCGCTCTCTCCAGATGAGTATGCGATGAGAATCGCTACTCAAACTGAATCTGCTCTCATCTGTAAAGAGTACTCGCCCCATTCATTGTTTCTCCAATTCCGGTGTTCCTGGCACCACAGAGAACGCCTTCTCCGATGGGCAGGCGTTAAAGGTACACACCGCACAGGGCGTCGTGCAAACAGACCACCACCGTGCAGTCTTCTGGCCACGGTAAAACGCGATATCGGTCGTCCAATCGCCTGTGTCGTGCGTCTAGCGATTTCTCCCGCTGTCTGCCGCCTGTTTCTTCTGGCCTGTAAGACAATGTACCGGTCATCTGCGGGTGTGGTTCCTCGTGGACGACCACTACTGAACCCCCGGATAGCTGTTCCTGTAATTTGAAATTGTCTCCAAAGTCGTGAAACGATGCTGTGAGCAATTCCGAACTCTGCAGCCACACTTGTCACACTGCGGCCTTCCTCCAACTTCCCAATGATTCGACCTCGGGTAAAAGCATCCAGATGTCGTCTAACAGATTGATTATTCGCCATTTCTCGCTGAGGCAGCAACTCGGTGTGATTTTAACTGCTATACGGCGTGCAATCTCTTTACCAGAAATACTGATCTTACACCGACAACATGCTTTATGCTACTCAGACACTCCCCCATTACGACTACCTGCATATCTGCGCATGTGCTACCGTGCATCACCTTACTTAATCTCCTGATTGGTCTTTCAGTCCGCTCTGCCTCTTCGTTCAGCTGATATGCTAATGTTTCGACTTCGTCCTTAATTTTTGCACACCAGTGTATAAAAACAATTAAAGGATATTGTAAGTTTTATATAAAATAAAGATATAAGCGAAATTTTTTTTGCCGAAAATGGAAGAAGAGAATCACAAATGCAAATTTTTCTGATTTTCAAACTGTGGAGTATGCTAATTTTGAGTTCGAAGTCAAAAGCGTCACTTCAGCGGCAGCGAAAGAAATTTGACGTTCAACTGAAATGAAGACTAGGAAGATCGGCATTCAGTGATTGCTTTGTTTCGATGAGTACGATATCTCGGAGACGTCATTTAACCGATTCAGAAGCTTGGAGAGTTGTTGGTAGGTTAAAAGGAGACCAAACTCAAGCCGAAGTAGCGTAAGCCATTGGAGTGTCACAAAATGTGATTTCCAGAATCTGGAACCTTTTTCTGAGACTGGAAGTTCAGGCCGAAGACCAGGACAAGGTCGTAGACGGGCAACAACGCCCAATGAAGATCGTTATTTAGTGTTAACGGCTCGGAGACACCGAAATATGAACGCTACTCTTCTCCAACAACACCTTCGCTCGCCTACTGGCACCACGGTTTCAACTCAGAGAGTCCAAAACCGGCTCCATGGTGTAGGTCTGTATGCTTGCCGACCGATGGTATGTGTTAGACTAACATCAAAGTATCGTCGCGACCGCAGGGAGTGGGTAACAGAGCATATGGACTGGAGGATAAATGAATGGAGCAATGTTCTTTTTCTGACGTGTCCCGTTTTTCTGTTCATCCGGATAATAGGCGTATTTTCATCTGGAGGAACTGTGACAGTAGGAATAATCCTGCGTTCGTGCATGAAAGAGTCAGATTTGGCGGTGGGGGAGTGTTGGCGTATGGTGGCATCTCCATTGACGGGCGCACAGGCCTCTGTATCATTCGAGATGAACCTCTGACTGCTCGCCGATATAGGGATGAGATCCTCAGATCTATTGTAGTCCCTTACGCTGCTGTAATCGGAGATGACTTCATTTTAATGCACAATAACTGCATGCCACATCGTGCTAACCTGATGGAGGATTTTCTTTTCGAGGAAGGAATCGTACGAATGGAAGGGCCAGCGTGTTCTCCAGACATGAATCCAATAGAGCACGTTTGAAACGCTCTAGGAAGACGAGTTGCTGGCCGCCAACCACCCCCACAAACTCACCAAGAAGTGTGAAAGAGCTCTCCTGGAAGAGTGGGACAGAATACCCCAACTCGAGATTAATAGCCTCATTGACTCCATGCCTCAAAGGGGCTCAACGTTGTTGGCCGTCCATGGAAACTATACCTTCTACTGAAAATGATTTCCTTTGAAGAAAACACCTTTTCTTATTCTTTTTTTCTCATATGCACAAATTGTGTTTTTTTTCCTTTTGTACACAAATGCGCAATAAAATGCATTTTTTTCTGCCAAAGATGTATAATTTATTCTCATATAACCTACTACGTCTGTCGACCATGTATCAATCAGCTAAAAATTTTCCCAGCCACAAGATCCACCTAAAACCGCAATATCATTAATTATTTTGAGCAGTGTATATATATAATGTTGTGCTATATCCCACCTTTCTTTCTCTATATAAGAAAAGTTTTTCGTAATGCCGTAATAAATTTATCTATACATATGGCATTGTTAATAACAGGAAGCGGATACTCTCAATTGAACATAGATATGCCATTCGTACTGACCATTAATAAATCACAGCAGCAGAGTTTTGAAAAAGTCAGTTTATTTGTATCATCGAAAAAAATTACTCATAGGCACAAATTACATATGTGGCTCTATCAAGGTACATAAGCAAAGACGGAATTAAAATTCAGTGCAATTTAGAGAAAAATGGGATTAGGAACATATTATATTTTTGAAGAGGCACTAAATTGAAATACAAGTTAAAATGCGAATATGAAGACTTGAATCTTTTTCAACTTATAAAACATTGAAAAAAATAGAATACATAATGATGTGTAAATAACAGTTCTATAATTTGAGAGATAAGTATGAACAGTTGCATAATTTGTACAATGGGGTCCTTCCATCGTTATTAGGACAGGGGTAACTCCCCAATTCCAGTAGAATTTTAAAAATTTACCTTGATTGCTTTGATTTCTTAAAAGCAAGATTATTACATCAGAGATTATTTTAAATATGTCTAAGTAGCACTTAAGTTCAATAATAAAGTATCTCATATTTTTAAAATTCAAGAGTTCGCTGTATTATTTTATATTATAACTAATTCAAGTCAGTTTTATATTTTAAATTAAGTAAGGTATGTTTTACTGAGTTTGATAACGCTTAACGTTTAGTACTTGAAAATAAGTTTCTGCACGGATGATCCAAAATGTTCTCCTTTTGTAAAAAATGCTTCTAAAATAATAATGTTTCGCTTATATAAAGTAAATACTTCTCCAGAGAGTCTGAACTAGGATTTTTGAAAAATTCACATTATTTTCAGAATTACCACCAAATGAAATAATTATCGGCGTTTTTTTTCTTAAAATTTCTCCCCTCTGTTGTCGTAAAACATGGATAAACCCACTTCTAAGTTATATAATTCAAAAATTCCACTTGACCCTCTGTACAGAAGTCTGAGCTATATAGAGGCAAAATATTATTATAATAGAATCATTTTTCACAAAAGGTGAATATTTTGAAAATGGTTCATTCTATGTTCATTTTTTGTCAAAATATTCTACTTAAATAATTTGTATTGTAATACTATACTTAAAACAATTTTATATACATTTTCTAATCTAAGTGACACTAAATATCACAAATATTATCAATTTACACGCTTTGGCAAAATCACGGTTCCAAACGTAGTTGGATACCTTAACGAAAAATAATATTTTGTGAAAGACCTGTTATAAAATAACTGCTCCTGAATTTTGAAGCATGAATAATATTTGACGTTTTGAGATATTTAATATTAAGTAAAATATTTCCGAGTTTTCCTAGAAGTATATGAATAAATTACCATATATGCCATTCCTTAATATTTAGAATGGTTAAATAATGAAAAGTGAAAGACTAAGAGAAAAATTAAAAAAATACGTATCCAGAATCACACAATAGAAATACCATTGTGAATTCAATTAAAAATTATGAAAATAAATGGCAAACAGAATTGGTACTGAATTAATTAGTCTTCATATTCAATTATCATTGAAAATTTTTATTATCTCAAATTTGATTTAACTATCAACTTTACTTGGAACATCGTTATTTGCCTCAACGATAATTTCTATTTTCAATATAGGATTATTTTTTTTAGAAATATTTAACTACTACTAAAAGTAATATTAATTTTTAGTAGAATTAAAACCAGATTCATATGTAAATGTGTTTTGTAACCAAAAACTGAGTATAGTTTGTCGTACCATTTATTTAAAAGTATTCTTATCAAAATATACATGCTTTAATACCATTATTTAAAAAGAAACTTTTGTATTTTTATATCTGATTTTTCTAGTTAAGTTTTGAACTAAAACAAACAATTTTATTACGACATTGTTCAATATAAAACAATAATATTGTTAAATAAAATGTACTTTACAAGCATGCGAAGAAGTAACTTTTTAGGTTTAATACTGCTGTTACTACTCCATAGGGAAGCAAAAAAGTGTTTGTGTCACGCTAGAAACATATTAGCTTCCATTTCAAGCATTTTTTATGCAAAATGCAAGTCCACTTGTGGTATTCTTATCTCAAATGAGGTGGAATGTTTTCAGGATTCCTTATTGTTTGAGATTGGTCCCAAATTATTGTTAGTAATCAAGTATGCACCCCCAGAGTGACATTAATTACATCTAAAGTGCAACAAAACATTTAAAACGTCTACTAGAGAACATTCTTTTCCTTTTGTTGCATTTTTTCTGTATCTTTTCTTAGGCAATAACATTGATTCATCGACAAAGGCTTATTAAATAACTATAATTCAGTGTAAGAAAAACACAGCTCTTGACGCTATGAGTTTTAAGTGAATAAAAAGAGATGGAATATTGTTACTAAGCAATTCGATTAAACTTACAGCCGTTCTGATTTATTTTTAAAAAAAGTTATCAAACAAATCTAAAATATCATATATATTTTGATTTAATATTGATTTAAATACCAGAAAGGTTCTATTCAATTATAAAATTAAATTATTTTGATTCATGGAAATGAAAAAAATTAATAAAATTTATATACACTCATGAACACAAAAATAAGCGCTCCAAAAAGAAGTTGTCAAAATGAAACGAAATTTTACATACGTAATGACTACTTTAATATAAAAAAATGATTAGAAAATTAAAGAAAAAGGATAATTTATTTCAGAGAAAAAGGCAAAAGAACGAAAGATTTAATACCCTGTTGAATCCCCTCTAGCTCGAATGCACGATGCGATCCGATCAGGCATTGAGGCATACAAGTTCTGTATGATGTCTTGAGACATTTCGTTCCGTATTTGATGTAACCTTGTCTCTAGTTCGATCAAACTCGTGAGATCCCCAACTCGCCATCCCAAATGGTCCCAGATATGCAAGATTGGAGACAAATCTGGGGAGCGGGCAGGGCAAAGAAGGGTAGTAACAGTGTGGAGAGTCTTCTGACACCCTTGCCATGTAAGACCGAGCATTGTTTTGTTCAAAAATGGCTCATAGGAGCTGTTGCATGAGTGGCAACACATATGGTTGCAGGACGTCATGGACATACCACGGGGTTGTCATGATGCCACGGATCAATACTGGGGGTGACCGTGTATTGTAGACAATGACTCCCCATACCATCATACTAGTTATGGGAGCGATGTGTGAAGAAAAAGCAGGATTGAGGCGTTCACCACGGGGTCTCCCCACACGAAAACGATTGTCATCACGGCTGAGACTAAATCTGGATTCATCGCTAAAGACCACTTTTCTTCCATTTCGCTGCAGTCCAGTTTCCTCGTGCGTGGCACCACCCCAAACGGAGGCGTCGATGGGTGGGCGTCAAGGGCAGCACACGAAATCAGTGCCGCGATCCCAAATATCTTTCAGCCAGGCGCCTTCGTATGGTTCGAGAAGACACAGGGGCCCCTAGTGAAGGTGCTACCTGTGCTTGGATGGCGGCCGATGAAGCAGTTGGCTGTACACGTTCATTTCTTACGATGTGGTGGACTTCTCGTTCTGTCAAGGGCGTCCTGAGGATGGTCTTCGTGTAAATGACATCTTTCGGATCCACTGGTCCCAACGCCTCCTCACAACACAATCAGAGCGGCCTAATTGACGAGCTACTAGCCTAGCTGACCATCCAGCTTCTATCATGCTGATGATTCTCCCCCTCTCAAACTGCGACATATTGTCTTCGAAAACGGCGTAATGGTATGTCTTCCTCAGCTCTTGCTTTGTAAACGATTCAGCACACTCAAACAAGCTATGGTTACCTTTTTTATACGCCACGGAGAACGACGTTAAACGCCCTCTACTCGCTATACGTAATGTGCAATCACGCTGCATTTCTAATCATTTGCATATCTCCCCGACAGGTACCTTCACACCAAGTTTCGTTACGATCCGGCAATTATTTCTTTGCGTGCTAGTTTTTTTTGTCCATGAGTGTATTTATCAGATTTAAACATAATTTTGACAAATAGTTTCATTTATTATATCTTCATTTCATGTTATTAAACATATACATATCAGTCATTCTGTTTTACTCGAAACTATGAAAAAGACCATCTTGTTCACTTCGGTACATTTAAACTTTGTATGAAATGAATTTATATTTACAGGATAGTAAGTAATACAGTTAACTAGACTGTTTCAAAAGTTAAGTATGTAACAATGGGCTATGCACAAAAAGTTTTTCCTCTCTCACTTGTATTTTTTTTCCTTTCAGGAAATTTGGCTCTATGAGATAGAACACCTACACACCTTAAAATGAATGTCATTATTAAATAACATATAAATAGTTAGAGAGATAAATATGAAGACAATATTGCCTTGATAGTTCTGCCTGAAGTGTAATTGCTTGTTCCAGACTTATGTCCGGAATTAAAGTTCAGATATTAGAAGATTTATCGTGGGTGAGGTTTTGAGAGGGCATTTCAATAAAGATAAGTATTCATTATTTATTACAAATTAATTGTTTTCTTTCCACATCACGTAATCAGGTTTATCGTTAGATTATTAAAAGTAATTTACTGTGAATAGTTTGTTTTCCTTTTGAGTTTAACTAAGGTGACCGGTTTTTTTACAATGAAAAGGAGGACGAAAAATTTAAGAAAAAATTACAACGTAAATCTATGGAACATTTTATTCATTCAAACAAAAATACATTAATTACGCTTTTAGTTATTTACTTTAACGAGTATTTTTCCATTGAATGACTTTTTTGTCGACATATCATTTTTTAATGTATTGCAAATTTCCGAGCAAAAAAATATCCTTCATACTGAATTTTACGGTAAGCACTGCAGCTAATACGTCAATCTTCAATCTTGATTTCTCACTTGTCCAAAAATCCTTACCAATACCAGGACTGAATACACTCTCAACTGCTGCATTAGTTTCAGGGAAGCACAACGTAAATTCAACAAGAGTAACTAAATTTTCATATGGAATGTGTTCATTTTCGAAATGGTTTAAGTGCTTTCACTCATCTTTTATCAATTTCAGCATGTTGATTTTCTAATTGTTCTAATGTATTACAATTTAAATATACATTCGGTCGTCTTTCTTCTTCAAACAGACCATTTTCATCGATTTTAATATCAGGCATTTCTTTCAATAAAAAAACACAATTTTCTATATCTGCCCACTTTATTTGCAATGAAGTAAAAAAAAATACCACTGAAAACTGTTACTTCCTGTGATATTTATTTCAGATCAGTCTTAGACATATAGGAAACATGTTTGGTTCGTCTATGAATACAGAGATTAACAGATCAGTTTTAAAATATTGAAAAGGAGGACGGCTGGACACCTTAGTTTAACTTAACGACTTCTATACTCCAACTGCTTTCGGATCTCCTGGAAAGTAAGCAATCAGCGGTAACCCCACCTCTACCAACATAAGGAGTACATACCGCGACAATTATAATAAGGAAACTATAGAAATAAGTGTTAACTGCACAAACATTATGTATTGATGTTAACTTATGATAAGGCACATTCTTTGTCAGTGATGTAATAAGACGATGGGTGGTGCTATTAAGAGCACTGCAAATTAAGTGATGGGAGGATGCATTTAAAATCTTGATTGATAGTGTAATTAATTAGCTCGTGGGTATTTAAACTGTTGCATAAGCATTGATTATGACAGAAACCAGACGAATAGACTTGTCAAAGTAAAATCGTTGGAATATTAGAAAATGGATTATCGCCACAGAGGAAGTAGTCGAGATCTAAAATATTGAACAGGGCATAGTCTCTAGACTGAGGAAACGGTATCATACCATTGGAAACATTCATAGACAAGTTAATACTAGCGAACTGAGAGTTATAATACTTAGACAAGTTCCATTTCAATCCGTACTTGCAAGACGAAACTGAATGGTATATGTTAGGCAACTGTCATTGAAGCTTTCTGCGCACGTGAACGATTTTTTTCCAGCCAATCAACACACAAAATTCTCAAGGAGAGTAAATCGTATGGCAAATGTACAGTTCTTTGCGAGTCAATAATTCATGTGCAATAAAGAATGCTTTTGCAATGAAGTAGAGGACATCTGAATTTGACAATCAATAAGTTACGATTATGTTTAAAGAATGAGTCTCTTCGTACCATAATCTGAGGAGAAGGTAGAGCATTTTATTTATTAATTACATCACATAACGAGATAAGTGTTGTAGTTTTGGTGTTTTCGTATTGGACAACATCTTCGCGAACTAATCTTCATTTCTTAGTAGGAGCTCTGTTTAAGAACCAAGGTACTGAGATGCTACACATCCATATTGTGCATTCCAGAAGCTCGGTATGAGAAATGTCTGAGCTCAAAATAATTTTGATGCAAAAGTGGCTCTGTTTTTACCCAAAATTGATTCAAGTTCTCACATTTATAGTAAAAAGCGTCGCTGTGATCCTCGAAATACAGCACACAATATATGTTAACACTCCCTACTGATCAAGTTTAGCAGTTTTTTTCCCTTTTCTTGTAGCGGTTGACATACGGTTTATTTTTAAATTTTTTTTTACTCTTTTCATAAATAAATCACATTTTTCTGATTAAACATAGCAAATTTTCATTCATTCTGCATTTTATTTCAGAGGGTACTTAAAAGAAATAACCATTATGGTTAGCATTTGAACGTTTGTACATAATAATAATGTGTGTGTGTTTCGTATTTTTTATATATAAATACTAATTGAGCTCATAAAAATAAATCCCAGTTGAATTTATGTAAATAAAAGCTAGACGAATTCATGAACCCAATATTAGCAGGGTCTTTATTAGATAACATTACATTCTTCAATGAGTATTTGCATAATACTTTTCAAATATACACTTTAAAAAAACCACCAAAAAGGAGTTGCCTGATTGTAACGAAATTTCGTATGCAAAGAAATTTACACCGAACATGCAAATGATTAAAATTTGGTGTCCAATGAATGAATAGCGGGAGCTACATCACATCGTAACTGTGCATTTAGTAGGTATCAATAATAAATGATTCTCAAAGTGATGGTAAAATTTTCTGTTGCATTATGATTTAGGATACATTTAAATTACTGAAAAAAATGGCCCACCGAAGGATTCGAGCTCATTACGAGAAACTGTCAGAGTTTGAAATAGGTCGCATCATTAAATTAAAAGAAGTAGGTTGGAAAACCAGGGAATCGCTCGTCATATGGGTTGAAGTTATGCGACCATTGGAAGATGTTGGCAAGAATGGGGGACAAGGGTAGATTTCAACGTCATGATGGTAGCGGTTGACCTAGGGTCACAGCAGATCGGGAAGACAGATTGATTGTCAGATCATCTGTCAAAGTCCCTGATTCGTTGTTATCAACCATCAGACGAGCGACCCACACACGAGTGTCCACCATGGCCATTCACAGACGGCTGATAGAGCGAATTTACGCTCGTACCAACCGCTACGCCAACTGCCACTCCCGCCTGCACCCTGTCGTGCCAGATTACAGTGGTGCTTGGGTCGATCAGGTTGGAATCCTGCTGACTGGGGACGTATAGTGTCTAGCAACGAGTCCCGCATCTAACTGTGTCCTGACGATCATCGAAGACGTGTCTGCAGACGCCCAGGACAGCGTGCCGATCCTGCTTTTACTGTTGCATGCCGCACAGGCCATCAACAAGAAATTATGGTCTGGGGTGCCATTTCGTTTGACAGCCGGACCCCTTTGGTCGTCACTAGAGGCCCACTTACAGCACAGAGGTACGTCGACGACATTCTGAGAACTGTTTTGTTACCGTTCCTTTGCAAACCCTGGCTTTATTTTTCAGCAAGATAATGCCAGATCACATAAGGCATGTGTTGCTATGAGTTGTATAATAGCTTGTCAAGCAAGTCAAATAGCCAGATCTCTCTCCAATCAAGCATTATGGGATACGATGAAGAAGGAAACTGCCTCTATTAGGGCATACTGATGACCTGGCCTGACAATTGGAGCAAATTTGGCAAGAAATACCACAAGAGACCATCAGGTTGCTTTATATCTCTGCGCCACATTCCCCATTGTCTGGTAGTTTGCATCCAGGCTAAAGGTGGGTCAATACCTTATTAAGCTAATTACTTTGTAGTTATGTAACTCTAAAATAAATTATTCAATTTTTCTGAAATTTTATTCATTTTCTATTTTATACATAATCGTTCTACCCACCAATTTTTATCTCTATCAGACAACTCGTTCTTGGTGCGTTTTTTTTTTTTTGTAAAAGAGTGTATATATAGCATATTCATAGTACAATGAGGATTTGCTTCAAAATGAAGACCGTAAACTACACTGCTGGACAATTGCTAAGGACGGATCACAAATTGCTATGTAGCATAACATTAAGTGAGACATGAGGCCTAGTAGGATAAAATATAGTTGCCACACTGTTCAGACATTAGAATAAAGAATATTTATTGTTCTGGAAAGTACAAAAGCTGTGAAACATCTGAAAGAAAAAAAAATGTTCATTTGATCTGCGTACGGAGAAATGGAACAATGCATCTAAAAGTCAAAGGCACCTTAAAGAAAGGTATCCGTACGGGAAATGTCCACCGTGGAGTGTGATGCAACATTCCACACGTCGTACCATACATTGCACAACATTATCCAGCAGCTGTTGAGACAATTTATCCCATTCCTCTGTGAGTGCACAGATGAGGGTGTTCTTGTTTGTCGGAGGATAGTTTCGACCAGCAACTTGCCTCCCCAAAGCATCCTACACATTTTCAACGGGGTTTAGATCTGGAGAACGCGCTGGCCATACGAGACGTTGAATACCCTCGCTGTCTAGACAATCCTGAACAGCGAGTGTTCGATGACATGTTGCGTTGTCATCCATAAAAAACAAATTTATCACCGACAGCACCACGGAAAAGACGAACATGAAGAAGTAGAACTTCATCAATGTATCGTTGGCCCGTCATAGTCCCATTCGCAACCACATGTAGGCGAGTGCGGCCATTGATCATGATGCCGGCCCACACCATGATACTGCATGTCGGATATCGGTCCTTTTCCTAGATATTTTCTGGACGATAAGCAGTACCACTCTCGCGCCAGATCAGTTGGCGTCTACAATCCGATAACAGACTGAACCTACTCTGATCTGAGAATAGTACGCATGTCCAGTTCTGTTCAGTCCAATTGTGATGTTCAAGACACCATTTCAAACGGTCAGTACGGTGCTGTCTGCTCAATGGGACACACACAACAGGTCTGCGTGCGTATAGTCCTCCTCCTCTCAAACGTCTGGCAACACTTTTTCGGGAGATCTGCTTTCCTGAGGCAGCAAGAATCTGATTTGCCACCTGCTGAGCTGTGGTGCGCCTGTTCCTTTTTGATGATAGGACGATATATCTGTCTTCTGAAGGCGTCGTACTTCTAACACGACCTCCCCCGTGCCGTCTACTACACACATTCCAGTAGTTTTAAATGACTTCCACAGCCGTGAAACAACGCTGTGAGCGATGTCGAACTCCCTGACAACATCTGTTATTTTTCGCCCTTTTTCGATCTTTCCAATAATTCGGCCACGCATAAAATCATCTATGTGATGTCGGGAAGACATGCCAAAATTTTTAAGTTCGCCTATTAAATCTTTCCTGTAAAACTTTGACTTGAAACAACAACTGTCCACACGCGTCAAAACCTTTAAAGCTCTTATGAACGCTATCACGTGATGAACAGACGTGGAAAAAAATTTGCATACTCATACTTCTTCTTACTAATATCCCGCACTTATTCTAATTTTCCACATTTTGCTTCCTTTCATTTTGTGGTTGCTATGGATGATAGTGTTATCCGTCCTTAGCAATTGTCCAGCAGTGTACTTCGATATATTGAGATATTTAGACGAGAGATTGAAATACTATTCAACTAAAGGTTATGATTTAAAATTCTGTACTATCTGTTTTTGTGTGTGTGAACTATCATTCGATTCATATTATTCAAATCATTTCAAAACAATGGAATTTCAATAATAATTTGCAAGATACATATGAAAAAACAGTGGCAATTTCAAGCCTGTAATAATTCAGAGCTCTTCTTTTTGCAGTTATTGATATATGGAGCATGAAAAATTTCTATTTACAAGATGAAAGAACTTCATATGTGAAATACATTTAAGATAGATAATATAAACTGTTTCAAACTCAGAATTGTGTGTCTACATTGTATAAATAATGAAGTATAGAAAAGTACACATAATCTACTGGATTATATTCCTTTTACAAAATTACCTCTTTATATCAAATTTTTTTAATGTATCTAGGGGATTTTATGAACAGAACTAGTCAGAATTGACAAAGTCACAACTAATAACAGCTTCAATAAATTTTGTAAAATCTGATGCATTGTTTCAAGTCCAATACGACCGACGGCTGAAGCTGATGCAGTTGATTTATAAAGTTACAAATAAATAACTTTTTTGTTACATCAATAAGTTTATGGCTTTATGTGGCCACATTTCTCTACGGATATATACTGCCTTTTTTATAAAAAAATAAATTTCTTTTTTCGGTAATGTTTTTCTTCTGTTTGTGTTTTCTCTTATACTCACAACTAGTTTCATATATATATTTTTACTAAGAAACATATTGAATTTAAGTCAACTGCATAGAAAAGTTTATGAATTTTCAAGGAAATATAAAGTAATAAGGAGTTCAAAGTCTTACAACAGACAGCCTCGTCCTGATAAAAATATTTGAATTGAAAACTGTTATACTCTCTCTCTCTCTAACATTACCCAAAATAATTGATGTTATACATTCCAGAAAATTTTCAAGCATTAATGTTGTGGAAATGAAGTATTCTTTTGAAAAATATATTTTTCTTAAACGAAGTAGACACTTATTAAATTTTAAAATTTCTTGATGAGATTTTTCTTAAATGTTAAGGAAACTGTATTCTATACATGATATAATATACAATAACATTTCTGTTTGCATCATTTTTGTTATGAATTCTATAAACAATAATTGTTTCCATTATCCTGAAAGAAAGCCCCATATTACCGAAGAAAAAAATGAATTTCTTTTTATCTGTGTGTGTGCTGCTTTTTAGTTAAAAAAATTAATAAAACATGAAAAAAAGGTGGAAATTGTTTATATGTAGGATATAAGATAAACATAACACTGTAAGATTTTTATCAATATCTTATTATTACGGTAATTGGTGTTTTAATTGAATTCTATTCTAAAATCATTGCTCGCGACTTTTGCTTATCTTTATCCAATCACCTTTGCAATCGTGGTTTGAAATTCAAATAAAGACATTTATCTCCTGTTTGGGTTATTACAAAAAAGCAGTAAAAAATTAAATATCTGTAAATGTAAGAGAATTGCATAAATTTTATGCTTATATTAGCCATTTTATTTTAAATTAAAAAAAAAAGCTCCAAGACTTCTTAGGACAACAATTAATTCAATAATATGAAAAATTTTAAACTCATGAATAATGTGTCCATAACCCCTAAGTTACTTAAGACTTCTATCAACCACTCGTTTGGGATTTTTTTTCTTGAATGTAACGTTAAATCTTTGGAAATTTTATTACAATAAATCTAGATCATTACATTTACTTAAATACAACAAAACACATTTAAAAGAAGAAAAAAATTGAAATATTTTTCAAAAAAAAATCACATTTCCCCTTTTTAAAAATAATTTTAAGTCTATTATTATGGTTTATTTTTAAGTTTATAAAAATTTAAAAATATTTCTGACATTTTTATAAAAAATTAAATTCGTAGTAATTATAATTATTTATTTATTTTTGCTGATTCCAATACCCTTAAAAGCATTCAAAAAAATATATCGCGTCCACAGTTAAATTTGAAATATGCGGGCAGCTTGCTGCAAAAACCATTCCTTGGAATTTTCTAAGACATTGTGTATGTATGCCTAAAGAACAGAACTTATTTGGGTAATGTATTCCTAAATAATCTCATTATGAAACAAGATTATGGAAATTTTATCTGATACAAAAAAGTTAATTCTAAGAACTACCCCTATAGATGTTGCTCTACTATGTGAAATACCGGAATATATAAATGTTGTAACTATAGTAGCAGTGTGTTTTCACAGAAATATACGAACTAAATAGCTGCTATTAGTGAGCAAAAGTCATACATGTTCAAATAAATACACTTGATAATTTTTTCCATGATAAAGAAAATGACAATAACTATGCATAAGCGTGTTTAGTTAGCGAAACTATTTTGCCAAAACAGTAATTCGGCTACGTAAGCGTTAAAAAATCCATTCTTTGAAACCGCAATGAAAATGCTCACTTATTAATCAGGACTAAAAAATATGATTATGAAACTTTAAGCAATTGGATTACAGGCCGTTCTTCTAGGAAGAGGATGGAAGTCTGATGCAGCAGTTGTAAAGGATACTGTTTCTACCGAAGTGAAGGAAAACATTATGTCACGCTTCATAGCAGTGCTAGTCTTCCGCACATTGCAGAATATGTCATATTACATGGCTATTGAAAATGGATGGATTACTGCCACATCTATTTGGATAGAATGGTTAACACTAACAATTTTCTGGTTGGGGCTGCAAAAAAATCTCATGTGTTTCTGCAAATTCCATTACATTCTTCGCATCTTATGATACAGCGTGGTTTTATGACCACATATTTTTAGACCCATATTTTTTCGATAATGCTAGTGACATGTGGCATTACTGACTAATATTATGCATATTCCTGTTCCATTAATTCTTTATTTAGGCTCTGAAACCCTGGCCATGTTTTTCAACAATAATGCTTATGCGAGATGGGCCTTCCCCACACTTATCTCATTGCATGAATAAAGGCTTACATTGTCATTTTACTGAAGATAGAACTATCAGTCGTCATTTTCTTAGGGCTAGACCATCCATATTCCATTTGTTTGGCTATTGAAACTTTTAAAGACTTGGTATAATGTGATTCTTGGCATCTGTCTTCAATCTTAAAAAAAAGCATACCTTGCAATAGAAAGAAAATATATGCCATATACTTTATCAACTGTTGAACCTATGATTTTACACTGCTGTATAGTAGCTTATGACACCATATACTAAAGCTTGTTGTAGATTTACTGCAACTCTCATATCAGGTTCCTCTTTCTTCAACGAGGTTATATCAAATAATTTTGCTAGGTGTACATTCACAAGTGAACAATACGAAAAAAAACTACTGCAAGAATAGGTTGCTCAGGATTAAGACAAAGTGGATGTTTGGACACTAATGTGTTAATGCTAGATGGAGCAAATAGTCATAAGCGATATTCGCAAAAACTGTGATTCAAGCAAATTTCTCTGATTTAGGTGTCATATAGAGTTTTTCTCGTGTTACAAGATACTGAGTTCACCGAATCTGTACATTGTAATTTTAGACTGTGGAGTTCACATGCATCAAAGATAAGTAAATAAGAATGTAGGGTTGAAAGGCAGCATCTTTCACCATGATTCTTTCGTCTTCAAAAAATGTTGCGTGTTCCTTAAAACTTGGTGTTAATTTTCAACATGTTGTTGACTGACAATGCATGCACTCGAGCATAAATGAAAGTAACAAATAAATTGACTTAAAATGATTTGGTACTCTTATTTTTTTTCAATCCACATCTCGGTAACGTGATTTACGTAACGCATATTTGAAGTTCCATTCGAATTTGTTCTGAATAATCTGAATTACAGACTTCTGTATAAAGTCAGATTGATATTAACTACCAATCATTCAGAATAATGGTTATGAAAAGAACAAATTTAATTCCCTACTGGATTTCCCATTTATATGGGAAATTCAGTTGGGAAAAAAGCCAAAACGAACTTAAATCTGATATGGAAACTAGGCTTTAATGAGTTTGTTTAGGGTTTGAACTGAAATGAGCGATAAAAAAATGCTGTAAATCACCTTGCTTTTTCCTCTGTTTTACTGTGCAGACAAGCTCGAATATATCTTTATAAAATAAAAACAATTTAAAAAGAAACAAAGACGAATAAAAACCGATTAAGTTTTAAATTAAAAAAAGAAGCATACTACTCCATAAGACTGAAGCATCTCTTAAATTGACATCCAAACAAAAATATAGTCAATTCAGATCTACAGACTAAATTTTATTCAAGATGAATTTATTAATTACGAAAAGAGAAATATTTATAATTAAAAATTGCTGCAGTTTTCAATTCACAGCATTAAAGAAAATGTAACTTAAATGGTAGTTAAGATGACATAATACAATAAACATAAAAATTACATGGTTTGCATGAAAATTGTGCTTCTGTATATAGTGTAGGAAAAGTAATAGAAAGGAAAAATTTGTTTTCTCAATTTACATTTAAAAATAGTTATTCTAACTATATATGCGTTCCTAAAAAATTAAAGTCGCATTCATATTACATGTAAAATATGAATACTTTCTCATTTTTTCAAATGTAATTTGGATTGTTATGAACTACACATTATCATTATGCTATATGATAAATTTAGATACATAAATTTATAATTTTAAATATGGATGTGTGAAATGCAGAACGTGTTAATAATGTGAAAACTTCATGTGTATCTTATTTTATAAATATATTACTTAATTTATAAGTCACCATCAAAATATTAATCTTCATTCAGGTAAATTTTAAGCTTAGGAATTTCAAATATGTTGGACAACATGCTAAACTAGGCTGAAATTCTCTATTTTTGTCGAAAACTATTAATCCTCAATAAAGTGATGCTTTAATGTAAAACAATTTCTATATGATTTAATTCTTTAAAATACAAATATAAATTTGCTAAGCAATTGCTAGTAGAACCACCATGTACTATATTTATATGTAATTGGGTATTTAAAAGAAAATTACTTAACCCTCCAACCGGACAGCACGGATTTTTCTGCCCTACTAGAGAGGCTTCGAAAAAGGACCTCACTGAATTTTTCGTAAGGCCGGGGACTCACCAAAAATGAACCAAACCGATTTTTTCCTCCTCAAGTTATGTGTTCAAAAACGGTAAAGTCGTGTTTTTCCGAATTCTTTTCCCTCCTTTAAAGGTTTAGTATCTTGAAAGATAATTAGAGACCGTCGGGGACACACAATGGGCATTGAGGGGAAGTTTTATGGCTCACGGGAGACCGGTTCTTTCCCCTGCAGCAATCGTAAGAAACTGGGAAGAATTTCTTTAAACCCTAAAGTGTACGGAAATAATTGCAAGTCAACGAGTTGAGAATTCTCATTTTTTTCTTTACCTTAAAATTCTCAAATGGAATTAAGTTTTTATAATGTATGTCTAAGTTTTTAAAAAATATCTGTAGTATTTAAATTCAAATTATATATTAAAACATTGAGGATAATTTACTGTTTCATTTTTCTTATTTTAATCAATACTTCCAGGGATTTTTTTAAAAAATGATTATTTTGTTGTGTCAAAAAAATAAAAAAAAAGGTTCAAAATTTAAAATTTTTTAAAATTTCGGACACTTCTAAACATGAATAATTTTTACGCTTCTGTATTACATTACTTGCAAAAAATTTTTATGCATTGTTAAAAAAAACCCTATTTAAATCTTTTAGTTTTTCATAATTTTAAAGCCAGGTATTCAGGGCATCTTACAAAGAATCCCTTGTTTTTGTATTGTTCAGATAACAAATTATATTTGAATTTTGAATGTCTGAACATTAATTTCATTCAAAGAGAACTTTAACTGCAAGCTTATATTTTTGAACTTGAATCTTCAAATAAAGAGTATTTAAAAGCATCTGGACAAATTTACAGTTAACATTTGCGCATATAAATAAATATAAAGATCCTTTTTAAATTCAAGTTAAAAAAATATATATTTATGCATAATCCCTCGTCATTCATGTTCCATTAGTGGTTGACTGAAGAAAAGGTTATTAAAATTTGGACATTTTTATAATCTTAACCATGCAAAACTAGGAATTTTGTATTAGCTCTACTGAAATTCTGTATTGGAATTTCGAAATAGATATTTATACGTGTCTCACATACTCAGTTGAAAAACATATATATTTACCATAAATACTAATAATTCCTTGGATATTTAAAATTATCATTAGATTAATTTTTTTAATATATATATATATATTCGACTTCTCTCTATATATAATATTTTTCAAGTATTCCTTAAATTACATATAATTTAATTAAGTGAGGGGATATTATAAAGTCGCACTCTCTCTCTTCTCTACTCAACTACTTGAGGGCTTTTGGCGACGGACCTGTGGCCGGGGTAACAGGTGGTCAAGGTATCGAATCATGGTTGGCATGTCTCGAGTTCGAGCCCAGTGCCACAAAAGACCCGCCGTGTAGGGCAGCGATTCACGTAAAATCTATCTAGAGCTGAAATGTCCTCCCGTTGGTGTGGTGTGGTAGTTAGGAAAGGGGGTGCCAGCTCAGGTGTCGCCCTCGTCATTTGACCATGCTTCAAAATTACGAGGTCCATCACTAAAAGCCCTCGTGTAGCTGAACAGTGCGACGTTAATATTCACTCACTTGGCGATGGACCTCGTAATTTTAAACCATGGTCAAGTGACGAGGATGACGCTTGAGCATCGCTCCCTTACACAGCGGATCTTCAGTGGTGCTGGGGTCGAACTCATGACACGCCAGCTACGAGTCCGTTACTTTGACCATTAGGCTACCGCGGCCTCACAATGTGGTTGAAAACTGCATGTTATGAGTAAAAATATGCTGAAACATTTGATGAACTTATAATAGATTTTTGCATAGAAGATAGATGTGTGATATGCTAAAATGACAATATGTAAAAGTTATGAAAATATCGATGACAATTTTTGAAAAATTCAATTTAAGTTTCAGTTTGAAACTTATTCGTTTTTTTTTTCGCATTTAATATTAAATATATAGTCGCGATAACAAATTTTAATAGTTTAACACATTCATAGATTATAAAAAATAAAGGTATAAATGTGACATTATTGGGAATAATAAGTTTTTATAGTTTTGAATTCAGACTTCTTTGCAGGAGTGTAGACTATTAAAAGGCTGATGTAGAAGTTAGAAAACTAATATTTAAAATATATGGAAAACAATATCTGCAATTCCATGATCTTGACGAGCAGAAGACGGAATTTTTACTTAGTAGGGCAGAGTAAGCATAAGGTAGGAGCTTGTGGAGAAAACAACCAGGCCTCTGCAGTTTTGACAGGTAATGAACTCCCATTTGTTGCTTTCAATAAGTAATATAAAAATAACAAATACAAAAATAAGTCATGTAAAATTTTATATACACTGCTCAAAACAATTAGGGGAGCAAGCAAAAAAGGGAAGAAAACCGTGTGAGACAGCGACGTATTGGCATACAATGCATAGTACACGCGTATCAATGCGCAATACAGAAATAAGGCGCAAAAAAATTTGGACTTAAGCTTTAATTCTTTGAAAGTAAGGAAAAAACATGAAAAGATGATTTAGGACAACAATTTGGTTACATGTAAACGATAAAAATAAGGTACTGTTTAGACATGATGCATGAGTTTTAATAGGGCGTGTGGTCTCCTCGAACAGCTGAGACTGCTGCACACCTGTTTGCCATGGATGCGATGAGGTTATCGATCAGACTTTGGGGAATACTGTTCCACTCCTCAAGAAGTGCAATCTCGAAGTCTCGAACAGTAGCAGGCGGCCTTGGTCGCGCAGCAATGCGTCGTCCGAGCATGTCCCAAACATGCTCTATTGGATTAAGGTCAGGAGAGCACGCTGGCCATTACATACGCTGTATTGTTTCAGCTTCAAGCATGTTCTCCACCAGACGAGCTCTATGCGGTCGGGCATTATCATCCTGGAAATAAAGGAATCTCCAATGGCTACAGCGTAAGGGATGACATAAGGTCGAAGTATCTCGTCTGCATACCTTCGGCCCGTCAAAGTGCCATTCCGAATGATATGCAGGTCCGTACGTCTGCCTATGCTGATTCCACCCCATACCATCCAACCAGCTCTTCTGTATTGTGACCTTTCACGAACGAAGGCGGGGTTATTTCGAGTGCCCCGCTCCCTCCATACAAGAACACGTCGGGTGTCACACTCTAGACTGAATCGGGACTCGTCTGTAAACAGCACTTGGCTCCAATCATATTGCTCCCAATCTCGATGTTCAGCAGCCCATCTTCTTCGGGCCGCTCGGTGGCGTGGGGTCAACGGAATGCAGACCATTGGCCTACGTGCATAGAGCTCTCCCTCATGAAGCCGATTACGTGCTGTTTGGCTGAACACCCTTTGTCCTGTTGCCAAGAGCAACTGTCTTTGCAGCTGCGTAGCATTCTCTGTTCTGTTTCGACGGGCTGTTAACTGTATATACCGGTCATCAGTTGATGTAGTGGCGCGTGGCCAACCTGCCCCTGGTCGACGTCTAACATTACCTGTTTCTTGGAATCGATTCCACAGCCTTGCAACAACACTTCTGGCGACTCCAACAGCGTCCGCGACACTACGTTGTGTTTGCCTGGATTCCAGTCTGCCTATAACACGCCATGCCATGGATTCCGGTAAATCACGTTGTTGAGACATTCTCAAGTAAACTTGTCTCAAAAAAAATACTGCGCAAACGAATTTCACAGTTACGGCAATAAAACAGACGTTTCTGCAACATCCCGATTTCTGCCCTTATCTCATTTTTCTGGTTTTTGACGTCCTGAACTTTGATTTGCATATAAAGTTTTCTTCTTCCGTTTCCTGGTAGGCTTTACATTATGGATGATTCATTTTATGTTACTTATTGGTATACATCTTTGCTTACTTTTGTTAAAATCATGTGCTCCCCTAATTGTTTTGAGCAGTGTATTTTAATAACAATGAATTGTGAACTTAATTTCCAATTCTTTGTCACGAGTTGGCAATAACTACGGTACTCTATCGACGTACTTCTTATATATATATAAAAGTACGGTTGATGGAGTACCAATAATTTTAACGCAATTTTATATTTCGTTCTCGTAAACTTTAGTCCTTTTAAAACATGTATTGCCAAAATACTCTCCTTTTGTATATTTATAAAGTTTTAAAAATATAATGGTTATCTTACCCAACACTTTAAATCAGGGGCGGCAATTGTGTAGCTAAGACGTGCCAAACCAATCTGTCAGTATCATTCAGCGTGCCACATACTAGGAAATTTTTGAAATCCTTCGATTCTTAAAGTAATATTTGCAGATTTAAAGAATAGAGGTAAATATTTTAGATTTACAGTTTTATTTTATATTAATTATGGATCAATAAAATACATTTATTAACATAAAAATAAACAATATAAAATGTTACTATTTCTTCAACAAAGATAAAAAAAAAAACTAAAAATGTATGTTTCCAACATATTTATTTAAATAAGAAATAGACAAAGTGAAATATAAATTATTCCCTTCATTACAGTTAAATAAAAATTGTAATGCGAATTAACTCTTTCACCACTCTTCTTTCATATCGCAAAACCAGGGGAATAATGCTTGACACGATTCTGAGCATTAGTTGTTAAACAATTTCTTTGCGGAGTCGAAATATTTTTCATATTAGGAAAGATTTTTTACTTTGATATGCCGAATCATAAGTGGAAAGCAGAGTACATGCAATTTTATTTTTTCAACAATTAAATCCCCTAGCAATAACATTCAATTATTTACAAAATAGCTGTAAATTTATCCTTAGAATTATCTTTCAGATTATTTTGTAGTTCCATAAATGTCCATAACTCAGAAGATTTTTGTCAAATAAGGTCTATTATCAACTTCCATCCACTCAAGAATTGACAAATTTGTAGAGTAGTGCTGAGTGCCACTAAGAATTGTACCACGTGCCCACAGGTCCATAGATTGCCGACACGTTTTAAATGTTCTTATTAACTAACCATCTCCTATTCAAACACAATTTATATAATAAAAAAGGGTTTTCATTCATTTTGTAGGGAATTGTATTAGATTCAACCATAAGTAATTTTGTGTATCAAAAAAATTACATTGTTTCGGGGATCCCCTTAGAGCAAAATGAAAGGAATTTGACATAATTATAGTAAGTTTCTCTAAAAGGGGAAACGTTCACTTTCAAAATACACTGCATAAAGTGGTTTTAGGTGTACGAAGTTATATTCACTATTATTCCTAAATTAAATTTTGATATTTTGGTTTTTCGTTAAGTTTTGAAGTTATTTCTTCAAATATACTTCTCCATTACATTTCTTTCAAACTTGCTATTTTCTTTTGCGGCCACGGTAGCCTGATGGTCATGGTTATGAACTCGTGTCCAGTGTTCGAGCCCTTGTACCACAAAAGTTTAGCGTTGAAGAGGAGCTGATTCACGTTAAACACGTCGAGGTCAAAAGTCCTCACGTTGGTGTGATGTGGAAGTTTGGAAGGGGAGTTATCAGCTCAGGTATCGTCCTCGTCACTTAACCGTGGTTCAAAATTATATATATATATATATATATATATATATATACGTAGTCGCTCGTCAGTAGCCACCGTGTTGACTTAGAATGCAATATAAACCCTTGACGTGTGCACTTGAGTTAATTCGAGTACGCTAAACAGTTCCAAATATGCACATTAGATATATTTCAAACGAGATCGCATTTTATGCTGCTGTAATTTTCTCACTCAAATATCAGCGAGCGCCGTCTGCACTCGTGATATTTGACTGTTGTTCCTTATATTTACGATTTAGTCGTGTAACATCAAAAACTTGGATAAAATATTTGTGTAAAAAATTAAGGGAAAAGAAATACTTAGATTTTAGAAGCAAATTACTAGAAAATATGTTTGGGAATATTTACAAGATATTTCACGACTCTATCTTGAACAGGAAAAACGCCTAAGGGATTAGAATAAACTCTCATCTTCAAAATTAAAAATCTGAGAAAAACACATTTAAAATTTGTAAAGGCATAAAAAAAATTCCAATGCCTGTAAAGCTTTAATTTTTTAATATGTTACTATCCAACTTATGTTCTACATGAAATCTCTACTTGAAATAAATATGACTGAAAATATCTTTTCTAATTCAAAATTTTCTTCGACATAATATTGATAACAATTGTTAATTTGATCAATTATTCCTTTTTATCAAAACCTTATATATTCTCAAGAGCTTTAAATGCAAAATATTTATACAGAAAATAGTAGTTATACAAACGTAATCCAGAAATCACCAAGATTGTAAACAATATTTTTTTTTCTCAGTTCCCCATCGTGGCAGGTAAGCAAGTTTAAGTTTTTGTTGCATGACTTTAAAATACTGTAATGTAGTACTACAATATATTTATTATAATGTAGTTTGTGGTACGTCAGGGAAATATTTAGTTCATTCTGCAACATTTGCATTCAGTAGTCTAATTGTAATATCCCCTGAAAGTTGGATTTTAGATTTACCATTTTCAGTCATATTCCATCCCTTTCAAGTATTATTTATCACAGTAGCCTGCGTAAATTTTGGTCATGGCATTTTTCAAAAGGAAAAAAAAAATAATGAAAACTAAGTAAAGAGCTTTTAAATTATATAAACTATGTGTCAAAAAATAAATTGGTCTTTAAATCAATCTTAATTAAGTAAATGTGAGAAAACTCAAAAACTTAAAAACATAAGCAAACAGAAAGGATTTTAAAATTTAAAATTGCAGTTAATACACATTTCACACGAAATAATGGATTGTGTTAAAAAATATTTTTAATTAATTCAATCTAGGAATTCAAAAATGCTTTAAAATGAAACCGAATTTAAAATCAAAACTCGGAAAATTAAAATTTCTTAAATTCTAATTGGTTTTTAGATCAGAAATTGAGCAAGTTTTCCAAATATATGAAATATATATTTGCAATAAATTGGGAGAAGTTTCTGTTGGCCGTGAAGTGGAGAAAATGTCCATTTCACAATCTTCGCCTTAGGCCACAGCTGTAAATGAGAAACCTCCCCTTTCGAACAGAATCCGAAAAGCTATAAAATGATCCCCTGCTAAACCATTTGAGGACCTCTCGCAGTTTTAAGGGGGAAGGCTTAAAACTGCGGTGCGCTTTCGAAGCAGTTCGCGAAATTCATCCGAAACCTTTTCCCTACCACTAGCTTTGAAAAAGTAGACCGCTTTCGAAGTGAAATTCAATTAGCGGGTCATCCACTCAGAGGGTTAATTTTACAAAAAGTTATTTTTATTAAAAATCCTAAATCGCATAGATTAAATTATTCTTTCTTGATAAAAAAATAAGGTTGATGTTATTAATAAATATAACGTAAATATTATATGGGACTCTATTTTAAAATACAATTTTCAATACGTATATATAACGATACTATAGATTGTAAAATTATATTGACAAAATATTTATTTGTATATTGGTATTGTTGTACAGGAGAGAGATTACATAAAATATGCTTGATATATATATTATTAGTATATTTTTAGTTTTTCTTAATATATATATATTAGTGTATCATTAATTAAAAAAACCTTTTATGTGTGTCAGTTTCAATTTTGCTGCAAACAGGTTTTTCTATTTCAAACTTTGTACTTCTACTTTTATCACAGAATCTGGCAGTAACTGGTTTATTGTTCTTTGATTTGAACATAATTATTTTATACCTTTTATTGTACCATGTTATTATTACCTAATTGTTCATTAGCCTTTTACCATTTTAATTCTAGTCTTTTACTATGATGAATTTCGTGAGCCTCGATCAGGCACCGCCGATCAGGTGGCATTAGCGAACACATACATACACTCATATATATATATATATATAATATGCCTATAGAGGCATTCACAGAATTCAAAGTTAATATTATACAGCAGCTTAATAAATGTAACTTTGGTACAGATAATAATTTTTTTTTTAATAATATTAAAAATCAGATTAAAAAATTGCAAAATAAATTTATTATAGTTTATGTTGATAAAGTGCCATAAAATTTTGACTTCATATGTTATAATTTAATGATCGACAATTAATTTGATAATAATACAACTTTTATTAAGTAATCTGTTTCTGATATAGAAATAACTAATCGAATTTTGGCTTTTCGTAAACAATTAAGAATTCAAATTAATAATAATTTTAAATTTCCACATATATTTCTTTCTCCCAAATTTCATAAAGACCCAGTCAAATTTAGGACATTTACAAATGGATCTAATACATATATTAGCAAAACAGATAAAATTCTCCATGAGAGAGAGAGAGAGAGAAATATTACATAATGCAATAAATAATCTTAAATCCACAACCATTCTTAAAAATAGTAAATCACTTATTCAACAAATGAAAGATTTATTCAGTTTATAGTTAAGATATTGAAAATCTTTTTAACTCTATTAATATATTCATGATTTGATTAATAAACTTGTAAATTTACATAAAGATAATTTATTTAATAATGTTAATAATGATAGATTTGATTTACTACTTAGGTTTGTACTTAAAGAGAACTATATATATCATAAAGGTAACTATTATATGCAGATTAAAGATTTGCCACAAGGTGGCCCTGCGAGCAATTGTCTTGCCAATTTATACTTACATTATTTTGAAAGTAGTTATATTAATAATTCGAAATATTATATTTATCGTTATATAGATGACATAACCATTTTTGGCAAACAAGTCAATTTTATACCTAACATTAATTTTTATCCACAATATCTTAATTTAATACAGACAAATAGTAACAACAATGAAGCAAATTTTCTTGACATACATATCAAAATAAAAAATAATGTAATAGTTTCTAATATTTATGATAAAAGATACGATTTTAATTTCAATATTATAAAAGTTCCTCATTGGGAGAGTAATGTGCATGTTTCTATATTCAGAAATATTGTTATTAATTATATGCAACGCAATAAATTTCTGGTGTCCAAAAAATCAGAAATAATAAATAACTATAAAAATTTTACTAAATATTGCTTAAATCAGAAATACCCAATTAATTCTATTAATAGATATATGAATAAAGCTATTCAAAATAGTAAGGATTAAAAATTCTGAGATTGATAATAGTTTATTACAATAAACTTACATATTTCATAGTTATAGTTACCTCCATATTCTAATAGTAGATAAAATTACATATTATTTTTTTATTCATATATACTGTAGTGTTACTAAAGTTATGGTAGTTTGCAACTCTCTTATTAATTTTTATTTCCATTATTTTTACACTTTTGGTAAGTGCTACATTTCAGCCATTCACATGATTTAAATCTGCATTAGAGTCCAGAATTTGGCAATAAATTTTTTATTGCACTCAGATTTAGCGCGAGATCTGCCTTTTTAAGTTCAATTTTTAGGTAAGTTACTTCTATCTTGTAATGAGTTTAGATATTTCTATCCATTACTTTCAATAGGTTTTTGCTCAGTATTATTTACATAAAGGGGGAAGGTTAGCTGGCCAAAAAACATGTTCAATCCCCCTTTTATATAAATTATTTTATATATTAGCTGTCCTAAGTCAACAATGTTTATAATACTGCAGCATCCATTTTATAATTTTTAATCTCGGTTGCTCATGTGTGATTTTCCTGTCTTTGTGTTTTTCGAATGTGATTGTTGGATGTTATGTCTTGTTTGTAGAGAATAAGACTATATATATATATATATATATATATATATATATATATATATATATATATATATATGCATGTGTGTGTTTGTGTTCCTTGTACTCTAAAGGATTTCACTCAGTATTATAAACAGAAAGAATAGGATAACAATGAAATTCGTTAAACCCCACTATATTGTAAGAAGTCCTCATTATTTTTGCATTGTACAAGCATATAACATTGCACCATTCATCTCTTTAATGATTCCGAAATTTTAACTAACTATTTTAAACTTTTATATTGAAACCGGTTTTGTATGACAAGTACAGTATTCAAACACGCCACGTATGTGGTTTTTCTGCACTGCTTGTCGGAAAATTAGGTTTTATAGGAAAAGCTCACTCACTTCCCAGCATTAACTTGAAAAATAAGATCTTGGAAACTCTAGAAAATGTAGCATGGAACAAAAGATTGATGACAAATTTTTAGAAGAATGATATAGCCAAGGAACCCTTGTGTAAAGTCTCTGGAATTGAACCTTCTGAAAATTTCCTTGAGGCTTTATAAGGGGCATTGAGACGAAGGTCATGCCATTCGAGAACAGAGTCAGCTTGTGCGTTGTGCATGACAGGGGACTTAATGTATCTGAGTTCTTGCTAGAGGAACTGTTCTGGAGAGCCGCATCTGGAACGCTGTAAATAATCTGCTGTAATAATTCTTTGTGTATATACGTAATTTTGTCTTCGTGTAGTCATTTGTCTGTCTTTTGTTTATTAATAAATCTGCTATTGATAAAATAAAATAATTGGAGTCGTTGGCTGTTTTTCCGCTCACGCAAATTTTAAACACAGCATATTAAAATTACACACATACGCAGTTTTGCGTAATTAAGAGATTTAATCGCTCATACTTATTTTATTTAATTAAATTAGGGCTCACATACACACACACATTCTGAAATATGGAACTTCTTAATAGTACTTTGCAAAATTGACGTATATAAAACGCAGACAGAAAAATCTTTTAAACGAGAGAAAAAAATCATATTTTTTTTTCATGATTTTTATATAAATTATTCCATGAGACATAACAAGACATATACATTAATTTGAATTTGTTGTACATCGTTAAATGTTAAGAGAAGTAAAACAATAAGAAAAAAAACTTCAAAAATATTAAAAATCGGTAAAAAAACATTAACCATTTCGTGTTTATGAAGAGTTAATTTTTGCTATAGCCATGTATATTTTCTTACTAATTAATTACAAAACAACAACAATAGCTTTGTTTTCGTAGACAAGCTTATTAATATTTCTTTAGCATGGTCAATAAATAGCATTTTTATATAGTAGTTGGGAGTGGGAGACACACACACACCAGCTTGAAGTGATATGGTGTAACATTTTGTTTTCTGAAAGCATCTGTTTCATACATGGAGACAATATAAATGTAAAACCTTCAAATTCTGAAAAAAATATTTAAATATATTCTGTAAGAATATATTTCTAAAAATAATCAAAAATTTAAAAGCTTAAAATAACAATGCATTTACTAATAATAAGCTTTATCTTCAGTAAACACAACTTTGTCCAATAATTTTTTTTGTTAATTTAAATGCAGTCTTGATCTCCATTATTTTTCTACATTTCAGTGAAATGAATTTGACAATAATCTAAATGGCATTTAATTTTATTTTTAGAGTTGTAACATTTTTGTTATACGATACTTCCATGGATAGTTTGTGATAATATTTTCCCCTTTAGTAAAAAAATATTTTTCTTACTTTTAATACTTTAAAATTTATCGATCAGTATACTAAATGCAGTTTTATGTGTACGAATAGATTAATTTAGATTCATATGTTTCTCAAAATCCGTTTTTGCGAAAATAAATCTTAACAATCAACATTGCTACGTTGAATTTATGACGTTTTACGGATATACATCATCCCGGAGTGTAGTTAAGTATTTATATATATATATATATATATATATATATATATAAGTTCATAATTTATTAAACCAATGACACTTACGGCTAATTTTTTTTGTTTAATGAAAAAAATATTGCTAAACGATAAGCGCAAAATGTTTCTTTGAATTTCTCTGTGAGTTGCCATTGTAGTTATGTTAAATATTGTTACGTAGATCCGAGTTCGAGGATTTTATGCAAAACAGTAACAAAAAAATAACAGTTCTTTAAGAGCGATGCGAATTTATTGTCAAAAATAAAATCCTTTAACTACAGGATTCAGCAGCAATATTCACAGGATTAATCTCAGAAGGTCTTCACTCCTTCAGTAGCACTCCAAACACAATAATCAGCGTTTAAATTACACGTATGTAAAATATTATTCGCAAGCACAGCCGAGCTAATCTCGGTAATCAAAACAATACTCACTAATCGCTGATTGAAACGAGACTGACTCGCTGCGGTGAGTACCACTCTATTTATAGACCCGGCGGAAACATCCAGAAAAAAAATCTGCATGTGTCACAGAGCGGGAAATTAGTGTATCTCTACAAATTTCTAGAAGAATCCAGAAAGTAGCGAACTCTCCAACATGGTCACCAATATCGCCAAAATGGTCGCCAAATTCTTTAAATTGGCCGCTAATTCGGTCACAGAAAATAATGCCAAATTGGCTCTATCGCCAAGATTTAGCCAAGTTCTCATTGAATCGCCTCTACAACCTAAGGAACGGCATTACTTGTGAATAGCACAATGTTATCATACAATAAACATAACATACATACAGTAATATAAATGCATTGCACATCCAAATACAAATTAATTACTCTACTTACACTGAATTCGTTTCAATATAACTGTAATATTTTATAAAGAGGTTTGCAGTGCAATGGACGAAGGTCTAAGTGTTAGTGACTGCCTTATACACTGCTGGAGAATTGCTAAGGACGGATAACACTATCATCCGTAGCAACCACAAAATGAAAGGAAGCAAAATGCGGAAAATTAGAATAAGTGCGGGATATTAATAAGAAGAAGTATGAGTATGCAATTTTTTTCCCACGTCTGTTCATCACGTGATAGCGTTCATAAGAGCTTTAAAGGTTTTGAGGCGTGTGGACAGTTGTTGTTTCAAGTCAAAGTTTTACAGGAAAGATTTAATAGGCGAACTTATAAATTTTGGCATGTCTTCCCGACATCATATAGATGATTTTATGCGTGGCCGAATTATTGGAAAGATCGAAGAAGGGCGAAAAATGACAAATGTTGCTAGGGAGTTTGATATCGCTTACAACGTTATTTCACGGCTGTGGAAGTCCTTTAAAACTACTAAAATGTGTAGTAGACGGCACGGGGGAGGTCGTGTTAGAAGTACGACGCCTTCAGAAGACAGATATATCGTCCTATCAGCAAAAAGGAACAGGCGCACCACAGCTCAGCAGGTGGCAAATCAGTTTCTTGCTGCCTCAGGAAAGCAGATCTCCCGAAAAACTGTTGCCAGACGTTTGAGGGGAGGAGGGCTATACGCACGCAGACCTGTTGTGTGTGTCCCATTGACCAGACAGCACCGTACTGCCCGTTTGCAATGGTGTCGTGAGCATCACAATTGGACTGAACAGAACTGGGCATGCGTACTATTCTCAGATGAGAGTAGGTTCAGTCTGTCATCGGATTGTAGACGCCAACTGATCTGGCGCGAGAGTGGTACTGCTTATCGTCCAGAAAATATCCAGGAAAAGGACCGATATCCGACATGCAGTATCATGGTGAGGGCCGGCATCATGATGAATGGCCGCACGCGCCTACATGTGGTTGTGAATGGGTCTATGACGGGCCAACGATACATTGATGAAGTTCTACTTCATCATGTTCGTCTTTTCCGTGGTGCTGTCGGTGATAAATTTGTTTTTATGGACGACAACGCAACATGTCATCGAACACTCGCTGTTCAGTATTGTCTAGACAGCTAGGGTATTCAACGTCTCGTATGGCCAGCGTGTTCTCTAGATCTAAACCCCATTAAAAATGTGTGGGATGCTTTGGGGAGGCAAGTTGCTGGTCGAAACTATCCTCCGACAAACAAGAGCACCCTCATCCGTGCACTCACAGAGGAATGGGATAAATTGCCTCAACAGCTGCTGGATAATGTTGTGCAAAGTTTGGTACGACGTGTGGAATGTTGCATCACACTCTACGGTGGACATATCCCGTACTGATACCTTTCTTTAAGGTGCCTGCTGACTTTTAGATGCATTGTTCCATTTCTCCGTACGCAGATCAAATGAACATTTTTTTTTCTTTCAGATGTTTCACAGCTTTTGTACTTTCCAGAACAATAAATATTCTTTATTCTAATGTCTGAACAGTGTGGCAACTATATTTTATCCTACTAGGCCTCATGTCTCGCTTAATGTTATGCTACATAGCATTTTGTGATCCGTCCTTAGCAATTGTCCAGCAGTGTATTAAAAATTACATACGCGTAAAATGATTGCGCTTTCTCTATTTTAATTTATTGGAAGATTATGACAGATGGCGTCCAAATGATTTGTTTCTAGCTAAATATTCTGAGATATTTTATGTGTTGCCTCTTTTGTCATGTAACATTGACAAAAAATCACGAGATTTTTTTATCCATATTCTTTGATTTAAAATGACGAATTTCTTTGTCAATATGTTATGACTCAAAATCATGAGGTCCGTTGTCGAGGTCCTTTGCCTTGATTTTAAGAACGATGCAAATAAATCAATATTCACAAAGAATTTGGTTGCTAATCTCATAAAAATTTGCACATTAAGTGTTAAAGTATGAAAGTTATTTAAATTATATGCTATACAAAAAATAACATAAAATTAATTAATTTCGATTTATTTTTTTAATATGATCAATAAGTATATTTATCAATATTTAAATGTCCTAAAAGTAGCTATAGTTCCTCTTGTGTACGGAAATATTTCAATAAAATATTTGATACATATTTAAAACTCTGATAAAAATTAGGAAGTATAAATATTAACAATAAAAATTTTTACTACTTACCATTGTTCACGTATAAAACTTTCGAGAGAAAAAGCACTCGATTGTCACAGTCATTCTTTAAGCTGAAAACTCCACAGTTATGTAGTTTTTTGGGAGTTAATTCTTACTTATAGCGGTAGTATTATTATATAAAAAATGAGTGAATTTAATTATGTCTGGCTAATTTGAGTTACTTGTACTCCATGTCATATTTAAGCTAAAATTACATTCTCTCTGTTTTGTGTAGCCACTTTCAAGAGGACTTTAATATGGCAGAAAAAATTATTGGATTGTAAGAAGAAAGAAAGAAATAAAGCTTGACATCTTTGGGAAATGAAAGCGAAACGTTCCTCCATCCCATATTGGATTGTAATATGATATGTGTTATATATATATATTTTAGGCGCATTGAACATAATATGTATTAACTACTTATGAAGAGTCTTTATAAAATATCACTTCACTATGCTCAGTTAATAGAAAAATCAAAATCGCTAGCAAATGCGTATTTATAAAAATGAAACTTATACAAATCTGTTTACGCTTACTTTTAAAATATATGGAAACTTTCTGTGCAATATTCAAGCATAAAATATTAAGCTAAAAATAGTTGACTATGAATTCGATGATATTTGTGTGAACATAGAATTCAACTGGGATCTTAAAATTTATATATATATATATATATATATATATATATATATATATCACCATAGTTATACAATAATTTTTGTGTTAGATATTCTTTAGATATCAGTTGTGGCGAATGTTCCGAGGAAGTGAGGGACAAGGGTTTACTAGAATCCCGTTCCCCTACGTTCCGGATAAACTCGTCTGGAAAGGACATGCGGAGGACCGGTTTTGAGGGTCCCGAAGAGAGAGAGACGATATAAACGTGCTCTGGATGTAAGATTGTTTTTTAGAATGTTCTGTAAATAAATTGTAAATATTTATATCTCTAGCCTTGCTGTGAATTTTCGTAACCAATACGTCACAGTCTATTTAATGGAGGCACCGACGGAGATGAATAATTACTCAAATGTAATTTTTGGCTAGATATATAATCGATGAATTAAGATTGAGTATGACAGAAAATTCACACCATCTTAGAGGAGATCAACGAGCCGTCCCGGCACGCAAGAAGTTCTGCTCATAGAAGAAGTATATAGACCACCCTGGTCTTGAAACAAGTGTCACCCCGGCAAATGACATTTCCCGTCATAAGAAAAACTATTTAGACTGCCCTGGTCTTAAAACAAGTGCCACCCCGGCCAACGACATTTCCTGTCATAAGAAAAATAATTTAGACTACCCTGGTCTTGAAACGAATGCCACCCCGGCCGACGACAATTCCTGTCATAAGAAAAAGTATTTACACCATCCCGGTCTTAAGAGAAACACCGTCTCGTCTACAAAGAATTCCTAAAATAGGAAAGAAAAAGAGATAAGATCAATCCCTGGTCTTGGAAGTGCCGTAGTACGTAGTCTGGATCAACAAAAATATATTTCAGGTACGATTTCCTTCTCTATCTGGCCAAATGAATTAAATCACATATTGTGCATATTTTTGTGTTTTGAAGAATTAAAATTTGGTGACTAAACTGAATTACATGTATTAAGAATATATTGTTTTAATGCTGTTGTAATTTGTTCTGTATTTATAATCATATAATTTAGGGAAGCAAATTTTGTATTTGAATATAGATAGTATATATATATATTTAAATTTGCGTGAGTCACATCCTGTGATAGTGGAAATTGTTTTGTTAAGTACATATGTTTCTCTGTGTGCGAATAGCATGATTACGTAATACTGCGTATTTTATTCATTGCATTTTCGTGTGTTTTTTAGAATTGCGTAAGCTACTGGTAGAAAGGTTTCATAAAAATCTTAATAATTCTTTTTCAAAAAAATAAATGAATATTAAATATTTATTTTAAGCTATTTTGTATGAAGAATAGAAGGTTTTTTTTAAAAAAAATTTGGCTTTTGATACTTTACAATTTATTGTTTTTATGAAAATTAGTTTTTTTTTTTCACTGCAAAAATTCTCCTATAAAATTTGATAAAAGTATTTTTATATCTACAGGGTGATTATAAAGAAACTTTGCCAACATCTGCACTTCTAGCGCCTGTTCTATTTAACCGATCAAGATGATATTTCAAATATAGTTCTTTTGAGATATGCGCTCGAGATTCTGTGAATGGCAACAAAGTGGCGCTCGCGGTTACAGTTATAGTGACAGAAACTCGAAATTTTCGAATGGCAACGCCTACGTTTTACCATCGCAAAATGTTCAGCACATGCGAAAACCCTAAATAGCGTTGAAACGGCACCGATATGTCCGAAAACCGACGTGTTATACACATACAAACAGTTCTTCAAGGCGCACGGAGGAATAACGCATACGACAGAGACAAGACACTGCTCAATGATGAGAACACATAGAGAAAAAAATCTGTATTAATTTCAAACATTTTCCACATGAGTGCCATCACAGGCAATTACGCATTGCATGCGGGAGACGGTGGACAATATCGCTGCACGCAGCATGGCACGAGGATGTTTCCAATCTCACGCCGTATAGAATCCTTTAAGTCCGACAATGTTTGAGGATTGCACAGATAAACTGTGGATTTGAGATAGCCCCAAAACCAGAAATCCATAGGCGTCAGATCTGGGGATCGCGCAGGCCACGGAAAAGGATAATAGCGTGAGATGATGCGATCACCAAAATGCTGATCCAGGAGCCTTTTAACAGACCTCGCTATATGTGGAGGTGCGCCATCTTGCATCCAAACAATGTCATTGAGTGCATTCCGCCGACGCAACTCAGGTAAGACATAATTTTTCAGCATGGCTGCATACCGAGAGCCCGTTACAGAACATGTTGCAGGGCCAGTCGGGGTCGTTTTCATATGCAAATTTATTGCGTGCGCCCAGATCGTGTTTTATTGGCCGGTTTTCAGAACTCTTTTTTGTGTTTGCATAACACGTCCGTTTGTAGACATATCGGTACCGTTTTAACGCTATTTAGGGTTTTCGCATGTGCTGAACATTTTGCGATGGTAAAAAGTGGGTGTTGCCATTCGAAAATTTCGAGTTTCTGTCACTATAACTGTAACCGCGAGGGCCACTGTGTTGCCATTCACAGAATCTCGAGCGCATATCTCAAAAGAACTTTATTTGAAATATCATCTTGATCGGTTAAATAGAACGGACGCTTGAAGTGCAGATGTTGGCAAAGTTTTTTATAATCACCCTGTATAAATAGTGTGTATATGTGTGTTACAAATATTATTATGTTATCAAATACGTATTGGAGTTTCGCTTGTAATAATTAAGTATAGGCATACATGTGCTTAAAAGTATTTTTAATGATTACCAATTTTGAATTTTACTATTTATTATTATTTTCTTAAGAAAAAGTGTATAAGTGATATTTCATTCTATTTGTGGGGTTCGAAATATTTTTTTTTATTTGTAAGAACTTTTTGTTTATAAAAAATGGCTTACTTAGGAAAAGGTCGAAAATCAGACCTAAGTTATATTGCAGAACAATTAGGGGAAAGAGTAACTGATGATCTAAAAATTATAGACATTAGAAACCTAATTGTAAATAGCACAAATTACGATGAAGAATTCGTTCGAGAAATGCTAAACGTGAGAATTAAAGAAAGATTAGAAGGTAAAACACCTCATGCGTAAGCGAGAATGATCCCATTAACGAGAGACACCATTCAAACACTTTTGAACTGCATAAACTTCTTCCTAAATTTAAGGCAAAGGAAGATGACATAAACCTGTTTTTGGTTTTATTTGAAAGACAGGCCAAAATGAATAGGATTTCTAAAGAAAATTGGGTTCCGCAACTAATTAGTGTTCTGCCCTCTGATATTGTAAATATTATCGCGAGAGAATCCGAAGAACTTGCATCAGATTACGATCATGTGAAAGCATTGCTTCTAAAAAGATTTAAATTAAGCCCCGAAAAATTTCGTCGGCTTTTTGTTAAACACCAGAAGAATCCGGAGACCACGTGGGACGATTTTTATTATGAACTTCAGACCTATTTTGAGGGGTGGATTGCCGGATTAGATATTACTACTTTCAAACAGTTGAAAGATTTAATGATAACCGATCAATTAAAGAAAAAGGCTCCAATTGAATTTAAGGAACATTATTTGGACAAATGGAGTGGGATTATTACTCCTGTTGATCTCGCTCGTAAAATAGAGGAATATGAAGATGTGAGGAAAACATTTCAGAAAAAAGTTACATGGTCATATTCCAAGGACACGATGAAAAAGAAGTGGAATAACTTAACGATTATTCCGAGGGAAAATGTATCAATGAATAATCCTATGAATACCAGAGAACATAAAAACCGTAACAATCATCAAGATTTTGAAAAAAGAAGACGCCCCCAGTGTTTTGAATGCGAATCTTATGATCATTTTCGTCCACAATGTTCTAAATTGAAGAAATATGGCTCTGAAACCATAAATAGACTAAAAAGTAATTCCGAAAATGCTTCACTCGACCAATATACTATTAAAGGTAAGGTGAATGGATTTGAGATGCCTATTCTTAGAGATACAGGAGCCTCAATTTATATAATTTGTGAGAAATTTATTACACCAAATATGTTTACAGGTGAGAATGTGTGGGTCCAACATATTCTTGATGAACATATGACCTGTTTAACTCTCGCAGAGGTAGAAATTGATTGTGAGTGGGGACATGTCATCACCAAGGCAGCTGTGGTGCGAAAGCAATTGGATCAGGGAAGATATATTTTAGGAAATCGAACAATTGAGCTCCTTGAATCAGATTTAGAGCATAATAGTTTACCGAGACGGGAAATAGTAAATGCGATTCAAACTCGCAGTCAGTGGAAAAAAGAAGCTGAACAGAACAGAACAAGTGAAGTGGTTGAAAAGAAGGAAATGAAGTTAGAAGAAAATTTAGCTGAAGATATTAAAAATCTGTTGCCTTTATTTACGGAAGAAAAGGACAGAATGAGTTTAATCAATATTAATACTGATGAGTTCATAGAAGCCCAACAGAAAAGTGAAGAATTAGCTCCTTTGATTCAAAAGATAGAAAAGGGTATGAATAATGAAGCAAGCGATTATTCACTAACCAAAGGAAAACTTCTGATCAAAAGCAGAAAAGATAAGAATGGAGACATAAGACAACTACTGGTTATTCTTGAGAAATTCCGATCGTCAATTCTGAAAATGGGGCATGAAGGTACATCAGGCCATTTAGGTGTCACGAAGACGAAGAGTCGGATTGCAAGATATTTTTACTGGCCTTAGTGCTATAATAAGATAGAGGAGTTTGTGAAAACATGTGATCCCTGTCAGAGGGCAGGTAAGGCAAATGATAAGAAAAAAAAGCACCAATGCAATTAGTTCCTGTAATAAGTGAAGTTTTTTCCAAATTAAACGTTGATGCAGTAGGACCCCTTCCCACTACACCTACAGGGAATAAATATTTGTTAACTGTCATGTGCATGTCCTCGAAGTACCCTGATGCAGTGACAATGCTTGATATAGCGTCCACTACAGTTGTGGAGGCTTTGTTCCAGATCTTCAGTAAAATGGGTTTTCCTAAAGAAATTCAAACGGACCAGGGAACTTCATTCACGAGTATTTTAACATCAGTATTTTTTGAAAACTTTGGAATAAACGTTGTTCGAAGTTCGGTTTATCATCCTCAGAGTAATCCCGTCGAAAGATTTCACAGAACTCTGAAAAGAATCATAAGAGTGATATGCATTGAATCCACTCCCGAATGGGAAAAAAAGTTGCCAGCTGCCTTTTTCGCTTTAAAAACCATCACTCATGAAAGCACAGAATTTACTCCCGCTGAATTGGTCCATGGGAAAAATTTGAGAACACCTATAACTCTTTTGTATGAGAATTGGATGGGGTCTACAGAAGAGGTGACCCCCGTTGTGGAATACGTTTTCCAACTCATAAATCGACTTGAAAGTTGTCAGGAATTGGCCATTGAAAAAATGGAAGAAACGAAGATTAAAAGAAAGGCATGGTTTGATAAAAATGCTATTAAGCGTGAATTTTCAGAAGGAGATTTAGTGTTAGTGTTAAAGATGAATCGGCCTAATAAACTATCTGTGCAGTGGAAAGGACCGGGAAAAATAGAGAAAAAAAAATTCAGAGACTAATTATGTGGTGAGCTTTAACAACAACACCGTGTCAAATCAAGTTTTTCATGTAAATATGTTGAAGCCGTACTACAAAAGAGCCGAATTTATAAATATGATTAACAGTAGAGCAAAGGAAGATTCGAGCGAATTAGAAGAAAACTTTCCCTGTATCGATTCTAACCCGAATATTTTTGACTTCGATGAAATTACAAAACACAGTCAGTTAGGAAACCAATTGAATGTTCAACAAATAGAGAAACTTAAAGAAATCATATGCCGTTATTCTAAAATATTTTCCAATGAACCAGGAAAAACGCACTTGGTAGAGCATGACATTCAACTGATAAATGATGTACCTATTAGGACGAAACCATACAGAATGTCGGCACGGCAAACTGATTTATTGCAAGAAGAAATAAGGAAAATGTTGAAGTACCAAGTAATAGAAATAGGAGAGTCAGATTATGCTTCACCCATGCTCTTAGTTGAGACCCATGGAAAATATCCTAAGCCTTGCATCGATTATAGAAAACTGAATGAAGTAATAAGAACTCAGTTTTATCCCTTACCAAATATAGAGCATAGAATTGAAACTGTTGCAGCTGCCAAATATATAACCTTACTTGACTTAACAAAAGGTTATTGGCAGATTCCCTTAACTCCAAAGGCTCAGAGGTTAGCAGCATTTACCACTAGTTTTGGAACTTATCGTCCATTACGTATGCCCTTCGGGTTAAAAAATGCGCCCTATTATTTCAGCAGATTTATGGCTGAACTACTTCAAGGGTGTGAGAAGTTTGCCCCACCATATCTAGACGATGTGGCTATTTTTTCAGAAAACTGGGACGATCATTTAAGCCAAATAGATAAAGTACTAGAACGGATACGGGATACTCGGTTAACAATCAAACCAGCAAAATGTAAATTCGCACAAGATAGCGTTAAATATCTTGGTCATGTCGTAGGGTTAGGAAAGAGGTCTCCAGCTCAATTGAAAGTTCAAACAATACTAGATTTTCCAGTTCCAAGGACTAAAACCCAGGTTAGAGCCTTTTTGAGAATTGCGGGATATTATCGACAGTACATCCCAATGTTCCCTAGTTCAGCAGCACCACTAACAGAACTGTTAAAAGGGAAATCGAAGAAAGGATACATTAACTGGACTTCGGAATGTCAAGAATCCTTTGTAAAATTGAAGGAAAAACTGTCGACTAACCCTGTTCTATATGCCCCGGATTTAAAAAGGCAATTTATTCTTCAAACCGACGCCTCTGACACGGGTATTGGAATAGTCCTGGCTCAGAGAAATGATAGAGGGGAAGAGCATCTCATCCTGTACCTTAGCAAGAAATTTTCTGACGCCGAGAAGGTTTACTGCACAACTGAAAAAGAGTGTGCAGCTATCGTTTATGCAGTAAAAAACTTAATTGTTCTCTTGATGGACAGCAGAAATTTATCATTCAGACCGACCATAACCCATTAGTTTGGTTGAAAACTAATGCAGGAACAAATCCGCGCCTTATGCGTTGGTCACTTGCACTACAACCATTTAATTTTGAAGTTATTCATAAACCCGGGAGAAGTCATGCCAATGCAGATGCCTTAAGTAGGATTGATTAAATTTTTTATATATATTCCCCAAGAGTGTATTATTACTCCCACCTCTATAATGAACATAAATTCTTTATTTTAATTTTTTCTAAATTAAAATAATTCTGTAATTTGTATCTATCTAATAAGTTGTCATTTTCTCATTTATTTTGAATTTCTATATGCTAATTGTATTGTAGTATGTCATTCTGGCCAGAAGGGAATCGTACACTGTTAAAAAGGTAGTGTTACCTAGAACTCTTTTTTAAGTGATATCTCCTAAGTGATTTTAGTGGACCTTAAAAGAACAGAACTTTTCCTTCATCAGAAAAAGTTCTCTCTAGAGGAAGGAGGAGTTGTGGCGAATGTTCCGAGGAAGCGAGGGAGAAGGGTTTACTAGAATGCGGTTCCCCTACGTTCCGGATAGACTCGTCTGGAAAGAACATGCGCAGGACCGGTTTTGAGGGTCCCGAAGAGAGAGAGACGATATAAACGTGCTCTGGATGTAAGATTTTTTTTAGAATGTCTGTAAATAAATTGTAAATATTTATATCTTTAGCCTGGCTGTGAATTTTCGTAACCAATACGTCACACAGTTCTTGTACTGGATAGATTTCTTGAATTGGATGCTCTCTTCACTGTTTTAGGTATAGTTTAGTTTTGATATATATACTGTATGAGTTCTCTCTCTCTATACATTGGAATATTTTTGTTCCATTTTATTAGTGGATTTTTATAACAGTTATTTTGATTTGAGTTTTTGATTTGTGTTATATTGATTTCAAAATCAATATAAAGAATTAAATGAATCACAAGATTGGTGGTTCAAATTTTACAGTAGTTAAAACTATTAGTAGTGAATAGGCAAACTACTACAAGACTAGAACTTTCTGGAAGACATATTTTATTAGGAATAAAAATATTTATAATTATGATATACCAGTAACTCTCAGAATAAACATAATCATAGATTTATTCCTTATGGTTTAAACTTATCTAATCAAACTAATTTCCACAGTAAAAATTACTATTTTGACATTATGAAATAACAACACATAAATTATTTTCGTTATTATAAATACAACAATAGTAGATGTAAAACATGTCCAATGTTAAACATAGAGCAATATGATAATGCATCTAATTTTTTCTTATATAAAACCTTCAATTGCATTTATATGTTAAACTCTAAAATATGTAATTTTAAATATATTGGCCAAACATGTAATAATATCAATATTCGTATTAACCTACATAGATCAAATACCAAAAATTACAAGCATAATAACAATATTAATAAAATTGAACTTAGGCACTTTAATCTGCATGGCTTTGATAATATTGAGATTTCCATCCTCAGAATAGTTCCACATGTTAAAAATAGATTAGGGTGGGAAAACCACTGCATAAAATATTATAACACTATATATCCATATGGTTTGAATGCCATTCACTTTGAAAAAATGTACTACTTAGCATTTAACAATCTGATAACAAGAATTATTTTTATAATAGTGATAATGTATCTAAAGTTAAACGAATAAAAAGAGGAAATAGGAGGAAAAGAACTTCTAAACTTCCAGTAGAGATAGTTTCTAAAATTAAAGATTTATGTAGCAACTTTGAAAGGAGTCTTTTAACATTAAAAAAAAATAAACATTTCTTGTTTGGTCTGAATAAAAAGGAAATTAGGTAAACTACAGATATCCTCAAAAAGAATGATTTTCAAGAATGTCATGCCTTACATATTATTAAGGATATTATTAATTTTCTCATTTATAAATTCAATATTGTAGATATAGAATAAATCTTATAATAAAATTACTTTCTCAAAAATATTTAATAAGTATGTACCTACCTATAAATAACGTTTGCATTAAGAAGGCTGTTAAATATAATAAAAAAAATGTAGCTCATTTTTTAATTATAATAATATTATTGATTTGCAAAATAATAACAATATTGTTTGTAATTGTATAGATTATTGTAATTTCATAAATGATCATCACAAAAATGTGGTTACAGATAATTCAGATATTGTTAAAGATACTATTCTTCGAGAAATGATGTCCAAAGGTACTAGTTTTAGATTAATGATCCCTGATAATAACAATGCTATCAAAAAATAAATTTCTAAACATATTAAGGAGACTTGGCACCCTTTGAGCAAACTTCTTTATTTACGTATTTAAAAATTATATTTTAGCATTTTATACAATGTTTCTATTCAAGAAAATGTTACCAGATGAAAATTTTCATATCTTATTCACACAATTTTAAAAATTTTAATTTTTGAAGAAAATTGGGAAAATTTTAAAATCCTACTCCTTTTGTAAAAATTAATTTTTTGACCTGAAATTTTTTTATAATACTCTTATGGATGATCTAAACAACTTTAGGGATCGATTCTCTAGAATAACTTCATTCGTTTTCGAGAAAAAAAAATAAAATGTTGATATACAGGCTAAAAATCAACGAAAAAGCCAACATGTCTTACATTTTTTTTTTTTTAAAAAGTATTCAGTTTATAGCAAAACGGATCCCTAATTTTATTACATGCTTTATTTTCAACACGCAAGAAAAAAATGGAAGTGATTGGTAAATAATTGTCGAAGGAGTAGCATTTTGAATGCACTAAGGTTTCGAAAAACACAAACTGAGAAAAACAGGTTTAAAGTTTATAATTCTGAAAAAATAATTATTATAAGCTTAATTAAACTTAAAATACCACTTTAAGATATTAGTTATACGTTTTTTTTAAAATAATTGCATTTTCATATTTTTTCAACTCACACATTTTTATAAATGATCAACTTTTAGAGAGTACTAATTGCCCATGAAAATTCAAGAAAAATGTTAAAAAATTTTTTTTTCTGTCACGACAGAAATTTTAGCTGTTTTTCTTCTTATAATATTAAAGTATTACATTTGTATGAAAAATATATCAGGAAGAAGAACTGAAATTATAAAATTATTAATATAAAATGCCTTAATTTAAAAATTTTACATGCACACATTTCACAAGGAAGAAAAATTACATTATTGTATTGCCTCGGAAATATTCTGCTTTTAACACATTCTTTTTTCTAGTTATTATTTCTATTTCTAAAATAGATTTTTTTTTATCATAAAGCATTTTTTAGCTTTTTTTTCTAAAAAGGGGGTGTGGCTGAATTGCCTAATTTGTTTTCAAATGAAGTTTTAGTCAACTTCTAACTTTCCGACATGCACAAGTGATATATCAATCGAAAAATAATAATGCAAAGAATAAGATTAAATGAAAATAAAAAAAAAACGATAGGTTTGTGATTTTTAGGATACCAAGTCACCTTAATAACTTTGTAATGGACTTCCCTCTGAAGTCGCTTCCTCATTAACTTGTCCTCCTAAAGCTGTGAGAGGGAACGATGCATGTGTATGTGTGTGACCAAGACACTCCATGATAAATCTATAATTTATTATTATTCAATTATAATATTCCACAACAAAGTAATATACAAAAGGAAGTCCTAGGAGTGATATAAAGAAAGTAACTCTCTAAAATGAATAAGCGCTCGTAATCAGATATAGTTTAGCTTTAATCAATCCTTACCTATTAATTCTTTATCCACTAATTTAGTCTAATAGCCAAAATCCGTCCTTTAGTCAAGATGCGTAAATTATGATTCTCATCTTAGTAACGCTGCATTCAGATGTTCCGCTCCTTTTGACCTACGATTATTAAACTCAAACTTTATATACCCTAACTAATTTGCATCTCAGGGTTTCTTCTTGAGTGGGATGGCTGTGAAATAAACGCGAATGCTAGCCCAACGATTCCCCAAGAGGATTAGTTGGTGAAGATCGCGTAAAGACCCGTCACAACTGCATTACAGAATTAGCAATTAAATAGAGTATTCCTACTGTAGCTTTTAATGAATTCAAATGCAAAATTTGATATGAATTACTGAACATTAAGTATAAAACTGATAATGATATAATTTACAATAATATTAAGAATCAAATTTCCGATCTACAAAAGAACTTTATTATCGTTTTTGTTGATAAAGTTCTGGGTAATTATGCAATTATTTGCAAGTGGTTTTATGTGCTAATATTTTAACTAGTCATTTTCAAAATAATACTGCTTTTAAAAAAATCTAATTCAAGCAAAAGAGAAGTTTAACTCCATAGATATAGAAGTCATGCTTAAGATTCTTAAAATAGCATATAGCAAATATTTTTTGAATAAGAGAATAAAATATGATAAATATATTCGTATTATTCAATTCGTATCAAATGAAATATATTTTCCGTTAAAACTCTTATTATCAGCAAACTAAATGCTTACTACAAGGTGGACTTGCTAGTAATTGCTTGGCAAATATTTAAGTGCATTTTTATGAAAATGACACTACTAGTTACTTTTTAGATATATAGATGACTTAATTATATTTAGTAATAAAGTAGATTTTGTTCCTAGATTTAATAAATATTCCCATTTTTTAAAATTATTAAGAACTAATTATAATAATAAGTAAGCTAACTTTTTGGACCTTCACTTAAACGTTAAGACTAATTTACTAATTAGTAATATATTTGATAAAAGAGACTCGTTTGATTTTAACATTATAAAAATGCCTTTCTGGTGTAGTAACCTACACTATCACTACTTAGAAATATTATCTTAAATTTTATAAAAAGAAACAATGATTTAGTTACTGATAATTTTTTAAAACAAGGTAATTATATTAAATTTTGCAATATTTGCCTGGAATACAATTATCCAAGTAAATTTATCTTTAAATATATTTCCACGTTCTATTAACTCTATTTTTAGAATAATTTATTAATTTATTTAAAATATCTTAGATTTAGATTAATTTTAAAATATCTTTTGTGCTTAGTTTAATTTTTTAAAATATCTTTTGTGCCTAGTTTAATTTTTAACATATATTTCGTGCTTAGTTTAATTGCAATATAACTCTCTAGATGGCGCCACTGTTTTCTTTTGCATATAGTATTCACGTCCATTTTTTTTTCAATCAGTTTTCACGGCAGAATGGTATAAGATGCATGGCTGCATTCTTCTGATAATCATTTTTACATGTAAGTTTTTGTATCCGAATTTTTTTCCATGGAATTTTTTTTATTATTCCTCTCTATGAGAAAAACATCATTGTTCTCTTTTATTAATTTCCTTTTAAATTACAGCCTGGTTTATCATCCATGTGTGCTAGGAATAGGCTTAACTTTTCAACATGGCTCTGCTTTTTCTATGTATGTCTGCACTTACTTTGAGGTTTATTATTCCATGTATGTTTATGTATCCTAATTTTTTCAATAGAGTTTTTCTTATTTTTCCTCTCTATGAGGAACATTATTGTTTTATTTTATTAATTTTTTTTTTACTTTATACTGTCTGGTATATCATCCACGTGTGTGAAGAATAGGCTTAACTTTACAACATGGTTCTTTTTTCTTTCTTTCTATTATGTCGAAACATTTCTGCTTTACGGGGAAAGTGGATCCATTAAGCACTGCTTAACCCTAAAGCGCTGGCCTAATTCAGGGACAGCTCTAGAAATGATAATAAGTCTCCAGCTTAGTCCAAAGACTATTTTAGTATTTACATTTGTTGTATATTTTGAACTCCAATTTCTTTCTTCTTAGGCTTTGTAGGTTTTACAACTTTTTCACTTGATTTCTTATTTTATTTTTATTATACTATATATATATATATATATATATATATATATATATATATATATATATATATATATATATATATATATATATATGCTTATACCGAGATAATATCACAGGTGTTTTTTTATGAAAAATAAAGTTTTACTGCAAAATTTTAAAATTTTATTGCAAAATATGCTCACTCACTGAATTCATAGTAGAAAATTATTCTTATTGTCGCTATCATTACTTTTATCATCAAAAATAACCAAATAATCACTTTGGTATATCACTTGATAACTTACTAGCCTTTAGCTTTCGAAAGCCAAAAGCTGACACCATTTCACATCTAAACATGAAGTATTAATTTTCGTGAAATATTAAATTCGAATCCTCGTCATTCAGTCTAGTGCTTGACATCTATTTACCCGGAAGATGAAGTTCACTACATGCCAACATTTGTGGTCGCGCGGGGTTACTGAGACTTCTCAAATAATTTTGTACCACTATTTATTTTTTTCTGCATATGATTAAGATCCTAATGGCCTAAATTCATGTGACGTCACGATCACGTGATTCCGTCAACTGGTGAATATGGCGTCGTTTGTTTACTATTGCGTACGATTATTTTGTTCTTAAAGATTTACATTTTACTTTCTAAAATGTCTTATTTTGCTGAAATGGTTGCTCGATCAGTTATAGAAAGGATAATTAGAAAGAAAAAATCATTTTATAATATCATTATAACAAATCAAAGTGCTTTGATAGCATGGTGAAGCATGAGGATTATACAGCATCTTCCCAGTGTTTGTGTTTGACCACTCTGTGAATAATGTTTTCAACACCGTAAGACAAATGAAACTTCTTCAAAAAGGATTTTGGATAGATGTAGACTTACAATATTTAAAAGCAAATATTTGTTTATTTTACATCAAGTTATATTGAGAACATATTATGTTTAGTTAACTTAAATTTTACTTATGTGTTACACATCTTCAGAGTAGTTAACAGAGGTACTTCAGCATTTAATTATCTAAAATTAGAATACAAGAATCTTATATGTAACCATACATATATCAAAAAGAAGTATATATATTTATAAAACTTATTTCACTTAGTAATTTTACAATATTACAGGGAAAAAGAAAAAATAAAGAAATGGAAAAATATCTTACTTTATTACAGCTCTGTTAATGTTTATACTAGTTGAGATGAAATAAGAACCACTTTCAAACATTAGAAATCAAAATTATCATTTACCATTTGTAAAATTACACATAAAAAAATTGTGCTACATTTTAAAAATCTTTATTCGCTGCACTACTTAAGGTAAAATATATGATTTATCGAGAATTGAATTCCAAATATGGTAATAAATTAAGACATTAAAATTTTTAAATTAGAATGTGCATATAGTAGAATATAAATTTGTGTCCATATATTAAATATAAAAGTCCTGCTCACACACACACTCCTACATGACCAAAATAAAAAAGTCATTTTTGAATTCATAATTCTTTTAGAAAAAAATAAAAATTGTAATATATTTGCATGGTTTCAACACATATGTTTTTCAGAGTTTGACTGTATGGTATAAAAACTGTCTCACACATATACAAATTTTTTTACTACATATGTATAATAAATATGCATTTATTGGTATTTGCACAATTTATATTTTTTTCATTATAGAGATTAGATTTATTTTATACTTTTGCAAAAATAAATCTCATGATATATATATCCTGAATAAATTTGTTGCATTGAGAGAGAGAGTTTGTTGCAAATATTGACCTAAGAAGAGTACTTTGATCAATTTTATGATATTTATCGAAGAGAATTACAGATAATCTTTTTTCAAAATTATTGTTAAAAGGTTAATTGGTCAAAATCACTCATATTTTTGTGTGACACATGTTTCGAAGATAAATTTTGGGCTCTTGTGTATTATAATGATCAATTTCTTTTTTTAAAAGTATAATTATATATAAAAGGACACTTTAGATACATATTAGTGATAACAAAATAAAATGCCAATACATTTCTCCAAGTAAGTTTTAAGTTTGCATGAAATGGAACTCAAGTGTGTTTAACACTAAACATAAATATCTGGTCAAGAGACATAACTAGTAGAAATTGTGAATGGAAATTTTATGCAACTATTTATTTCCATATTGTATTATATTGTATTAAATTGCTTCTATCTTATTTGCAATTCATTGTGTTATAAAAATAAGATTCATTTTCATCAAAGGATAAATAATTATTGTTAATCAAAAACTTTCATAATAACTCTATCTAATATGAGATAAACAATAGCTTAAAGAAGTATTTAATTCAATTAGAAATTAAATTGAATTTGTGAAAATTATAGTATTTTTTCTGATGAAATACTCTTTAATATTATACAATTATTTATAACAAGTTGTTCAACATGTTATAAGCACTTTATACAAAGGCAATTAAAAAATTTACTGAATTTGTAATGTAAATTTTTAATATAGTTCATACTCGCATTAATAATCTGAATTTGTGATCCAAGTGTCGCATATCAATGCATAATATTTAGTAGCTAAGATATAAAGGTGAAGTTCATATTAAATTGAATATTTCTTAAAAATTATATATTAATATGATTCATTTCTTTAACTTAATAGTGATATAGTATTTTCTTTTATTACTTTATGCAATCATTTCTAAAAAAATTCCAAACATTTTTAAAAGATAATTACTAATTAAATCAGACAGTCAAAGATAGGAATGCTATTTTATTAGAAACATTTTCAATTAGCTTTAAATGCTTCATAATATTGTACAAAAAATATATATGAAATACTTATACGCAATACATTGTGTAAACAAAAAATTCATTTTCAACAAATAACTGTTCCACAGTGAAATAAAATATTCATTTGAATTTTAAGTGTAGGTATGTAAACTCGAGTAAATATAATATATTTTTTAGAAAATTGTTATTTACCATTTCTAAAGAATGAAGTACTGGGGTGGGGGGAGAGAAATTTCATGCATAACATTATTTATATATATAAATTCACACCTGTGTGAAGAACAGGTTTATCAGTTGGTAGCATATAAGTACAATGGAAAAAAATTAAGAACTTCCTATAGTATTGATAAATCAAACTAAAATTACGGGATTATTTCAAATGTCTGACACTTATAATGCTTCACATAGAGTGTTTAATATCCCCATTGGTAAGCCATACTATTATTCAATTTGCAATTCATGAAGTGTTGTAAAAAAAAATTCAATTTTCATCACAGGAGACATATGAACTGCTGGACAATTGCTAAGGACGGCTAACACTATCATCCATAGCAACCACAAAATGAAAGGAAGCAAAATGTGGAAAATTAGAATAAGTGAGGGATATTAGTAAGAAGAAGTATGAGTATATGCAAATTTTTTTCCACGTCTGTTCATCACGTGATAGCGTTCATAAGAGCTTTAAAGGTTTTGACGCGTGTGGACAGTTGTTGTTTCAAGTCAAAGTTTTACAGGGAAGATTTAATAGACGAACTTAAAATTTTTGGCATGTCTTCCCGACATCACATAGATGATTTTATGCGTGGCCGAATTATTGGAAAGATCGAAAAAGGGCGAAAAATAACAGATGTTGTCAGGGAGCTCGACATCGCTCACAGCGTTGTTTCACGGCTGTGGAAGTCATTTAAAACTACTAGAATGTGTAGTAGACGGCACGGGGGAGGTCGTGTTAGAAGTACGACGCCTGCAGAAGAAAGATATATCGTCCTATATATCAGTAAAAAGGAACAGGCGCATCACAGCTCAGCAGGTGGCAAATAAGTTTCTTGCTGCCTCAGGAAAGCAGATCTCCCGAAAAACTGTTGCCAGACGTTTGAGGGGAGGAGGACTATACGCACGCAGACCTGTTGTGTGTGTCCCATTGACCAGACAGCACCGTACTGCCCGTTTGCAATGGTGTCGTGAGCATCACAATTGGACTGAACAGGACTGGGCATGCGTACTATTCTCAGATGAGAGTAGGTTCAGTCTGTCATCGGATTGTAGACGCCAACTGATCTGGCGCGAGAGTGGTACTGCTTATCGTCCAGAAAATATCCAGGAAAAGGACCGATATCCGACATGCAGTATCATGGTGTGGGCCGGCATCATGATCAATGGCCACACGCGCCTACATGTGGTTGCGAAAGGGACTATGACGGGCGAACGATACATTGATGAAGTTCTACTTCCTCATGTTCGTCTTTTCCGTGGTGCTGTCGGTGATAAATTTGTTTTTATGGACGACAACGCAACATGTCATCGAACACTCGCTGTTCAGGATTGTCTAGACAGCGAGGGTATTCAACGTCTCGTATGACCAGCGCGTTCTCCAGATCTAAACCCCATTGAAAATATGTGGTATGATTTGGGGAGGCAAGTTGCTGGCCGAAACTATCCTCCGACAAACAAGAACACCCTCATCCGTGCCCTCACGGAGGAATGGGATAAATTGCCCCAACAGCTGCTGGATAATGTTGTGCAAAGTATGGTACGACGTGTGGAATGTTGCATCACACTCCACGGTGGACATAACCCGTACTGATACCTTTCTTTAAGGTGCCTGCTGACTTTTAGATGCATTGTTCCATTTCTCCGTACGCAGATCAAATGAACATTTTTTTTCTTTCAGATGTTTCACAGTTTTTGTACTTTCCAGAACAATAAATATTCTTTATTCTAATGTCTGAACAGTGTGGCAACTATATTTTATCCTACTAGGCCTCATGTCTCGCTTAATGTTATGCTACATAGCAATTTGTGATCCGTCCTTAGCAATTGTCCAGCAGTGTATATGAATCATATACTCGCATCCTTAATTACCTTTACATGCATAATACTGAGTTTTCAGGAATTAAACTATTTTAAGGATTTGTGGAAAAAAGGAAAATAGTTAAATCATGGATAAACAAATACTTACTTCTTAAGTAGCCACTGAGATTTCAAAAAAAAAATGATGGAAAAAAATACACTTTTAGCAAAAGTAATTCTATTCATTTATCTAAAACTTTCATATTAACTAATGTTCTATGTACACAGGCTTCAAGAAATAAAGTTTTTTGCAAGTTTGATATGTACTTCAAAAAAATAAGACAATAACATATCAAATTAAATGTAATCATTTCTAAAAATTGTTCCCCTTTTTGTAATGGTTTCATTCCCCTTAAGAATATTGTATTTTAACTTAAAGAAAGAAATGACATATTAAATTTTAACAGCAAAGAATAATTATAAATAATTTAGAAATCGATATTTTGTGTGTGGAAGGTAAAAATCAAAGAAACATTTCTTTAATTTTTGTAAACATTCCTCCCACAAATTATCATCTCAAATTGAAAAAAATTCAGAATAAATATTTTCTCCTGACTTTGAATTATTAATTAAAATTACAAACAGACATTTTTTATATTATTCACACCTAACTGACACTATGTTGTATAATAATAGGTGTGAGCTCTTTTTAAAGAAATTATATCAATGTGTTATTCGATAATCATACAATTTTAAAAAAGTAGTTTTAATTCTATACTGTCAATCATTCTTGCGCAAAACTATATAATAAATAACTACTAAATTAATTAAGATTTAAAATAACTAAGAGCCATACCTATGTGTACCATGAACTATAAATAAATGCTAGGATCCAACCGAACTAGGATAAACAAATATGCCAGCTAACACTAGTCGGAAGTAGATAATTACTTAATTAGATAAATTAGAATAAAACAAAAATTATATAAAAGAGTTGTTAAAATTTTTTCCTAACAAATATATATACTAGAATAATGCAAAAAATACAATAGCATATGTTTTTAATTAGATAAAATTAAGACACAAGAAAGACATCAAGATACGTATAGGAAAATAAATGGTATGAATTCGCACGTGCTGTTTATTGACGTTGGAATCACGTGATTACTGACTGACGTCAGTCTGTCCATGAAGTTACTCCATTCCATTGAATAATTTAACTAAGAAAAAATATACTTACCTAATTGTAAGAATTTTTCAATTTTCATTTAAAAATTTGAGAATAAATTCAATCAAACTCTGAACTAACATGTTCGAAATGTACGTGATTGTAATTGTTACGCACTCATTACATCATCCCTGGCCACCGCGCCCTCCGGCAGGGGGAATGGAAAAATCCCCCTTTCGTATATTTTTTTTCTGTGTGTGTTGTTCGTTTTCGTTCGAATAAAGAAGTCGCGTTGGAAAAAATGATAAGTTCGTTATTTCGCATCAAAAATTAAATCATAAGAGCTTGACACGTGTACAAACCATGTGCAGTAAAAAATGACGCAAATCACAGACAATTTTTGCTAACATCACAGAAATCATGTTTGCAGGTAAAACTGTCATATTTTGTTCAAGTTATTGTAGTTTTATTGTCGTTTGATGATCGATAAATAGCATGTTGAACTTTTTCTTGCCTTGGACTTTTTGACAGGTTGCAGTGTGTACTGTGGTACATTAGTGGCTTTATATTTTTCTTGATGGAGTTTTTTATGTAGCATTTGAAAACTTTCCATTCAAGTCAAACGTTTCAAGTTAACTTTCCCTATGATGATTAATATCCATTATTTCATCAGTTCTTATCTTGCTTGATTAGTTTCAACTTCATCCAATAGATATTGCCATTTCTTTCTTTATATTCTTTCCATTGCCATTTATAAACCATAGTGAATCGTACAACACAGTAATCAAAACTACTAAGTGATTCAAGGGGAAAATGTAGCCAGTTCATAGAAAATATTTTGAACAAAAGTGGTCGCACGTGAAACTCAGTAACCCCAAGCACCTTAAGATTGTAAGAAAAAGTTTGCCGCTTCCATATAAAAGAGGGATTATGTGACAAATACATTTTAGTTCCCATGAAGATTGCCATATAGGAGGATACTGACAAGGTCATTGGTATCAAATAAACAGTTTTTCTAGAATTAAAGATTTCTTGAGCCTGGGCTGTTTCTTTTCCACGCGTGACCACTCCCAGGAGAATAAAAGAGACGACTACTTTAAAATACGATTCACGCGTTTGCAAAATTTTGAGCGGTGCAAAACCCAGATGGAAGCGTCCGTGACGTTGACGGATAGATTGAGATGAACGCGCTGAGAGAGAGAGAGCGTTTGTAACGGCCTAAGTGTTAACCTTCTCATTGTCAACAGCATTTTGTTTGCTCTCTCTATAATCGTATCTCTCTTCTCCAAAAATAATCTTCACTGAGATTGAATTAAATTTGGGATTTCGAAAATAAGGGTAAATGTGATCTGTAAGAAAGGATTTCTGGAAATTTACTGATTATTAAATTATTGTTTTAAGCCCGTAGACAATACATTCTTACAAAATTATTTCCTCGTAAATCAAAAGAGTGCGTATTGTTTTCTTAACAAAACATTTGTGCATTTCGTTTGTTAATAACGTCTTTTAGAAATTAAAAGGAAGGCCAGAAATCTCCAAATTTTCGGACAATATTTTCGATTTGCCTTTATTTTTATTTAATTCCATTTATTTTGCTTATTTATCTTTTCATTAAAAAATAAGTATAAACTGATGAGAAAATTTTTAACCTTTAATAAACTCTAATAAAAATACGACTTTATATGATTGTATAATACGTGAATTTAGTCAATTGTAAATAAATTCTTAAAATTCGTTACTAAAGTTGTTTTAATTTAGTTAGTTAATATTGCAAAATGAATGCACATTGTTCGAATAGGTTGGTGGGTTGGTTTTATTTGATTAACTGAAGTCAGTTCCTACTAATTGGTGAATCAACTGTCTCTACAAAACTCAGAGCGAGAGGGAGAGAAAGATCATCAAACCTTCACTAGAGGTTGCAAAAGGAGTAAAAATAAGTTTTCACCGTTTGGCAAAAGACGTCCACCCCAGTAAGTTATGTTTGCAACTATCACATGTCTTGCTTTGTCGTAAGTTTGGACATTTGCTAACACCATAGTCTTGAAATATTAGTGGTTTTGTAACAATCAATTGTCTGTCAACACATGTAACAATAAATTGTTTTCATGTGTTAATGTCGAGTTTTGAACCAAATAGGTGTCATTAACTGATACGCTTGATTTACTTCTTTAATTTGAATAAATCTGTCATTGAGGCACATCGTATGCTTGTAAAAGTATTGATGAGACAGCTTTGAGGGAGAGAAGTTGTGAGAGGTTTCTAAAGTACAAAAGCGGGGGAGTTTGACATCAAAGACAAAGAAGGTGGATGAGCCAAATGCAAGAATTTGCATTTAGGAGTGATTCCACATAAGAAATATTATTAATGACTCAAGAAGCAATTTCACATCGTTTAAAATATTTGGAATGATTTTTTTAAATGAAATTATGCCATATGAACCGAAATAGAGAAACGTTGAATGCTGATTTTGCTCATGTAAAACGCTGCTTGGCAGGCATAAACGAAATGGGTATTTTTTGCCTCGTATAGACGCTGGTGATGATGTAATAAAGGGTTTACCTATGAATTTTAACAATTATTAAATTTAATTGTTTGTAAAGAATAGTGAAAAGCATACATTTTAATTAAGAGTGATGCGAATCACTTGAACCTATATTATTTTAAATTGTAATAATCTGTAAACCACGTATAACTCAATTAATTGAGGGTTACATTTTCCTTTATCCTACGCACTAAAGTTTAAATAAGGTACTTCGCCTACTCAAGCTCTTCAGCTCCTTGGAAAGAATCGACTCATTACTGGAATTTTTAGTTTTTAATGATGAATGATGATTGAAATTACTCCCACTCTTTCATTTCCTTTCTACTTAAATTAATTACTAATCATATTTTATTTCAAATACACTTCACAAAGTTAACGAGATAAAGTTAACTTTAACAAAGCTCATTTTGAGGCAAAGGAATAGAGGTTGGTAATTATTTGAACCTATATATATATATATATATATATATATATATATATATATATATATATATATATATATATATATATGCATCAAAACCATCACCACTATTAGATTAATTAGTGTAGTACATATAAAGTGTTGATACGCTTAAAAATAATTTTCATTCAGCTTATCTGCTTCGAAGTACCGCATTCGATGCGTTTACATACCTTTTTACGATACAAATTGGTTTTCTCTTTAAAACACCATGGTCACTAATCAGGATTCGTTTTTGAATATATTTTGAACAGTCGTGGGTTAAATACAAGTTCTCTCAATACGTTTATTGATTTCCAAATTAATTACACGCATATTCACTGACGAATCCAATTAGTAAAATAAATTAATTGCATTTTAATTCTGAAGAATATTTATTTTTATTCATATTTATTTTCAGAGATTAATTCAATTTAGGTACATTTTGATATTCTTAGCATAATTGAAACAATAACAAATTGATGTTTCAAGCAGCTTTATAATTTACTTGTACAGTCGAACCTCTACATTGCGAATTTTTCTATAAAGCGAACTTTTTTCTGGAACCAAGAACATTTCATGATTTTCTTCGTAAAATAACCTCCCAATATCGAAGTGTATTTTCAATATAACGAAATTCTTCTCTTGTGATTCAATTTTTTCTCCCTATTTTTAACACTTTATCTACCGCATTATGATTTACTGCAGTTTTTTCATGCAATATTTTTTTTTGAATCACTGCATCGAAAATTAAGATATATACATAAACAAAATACTCAACTTTAGGAAATTTAATCCGTTAGAGCTGTTTAATTAATTAAAGATATTCAACTGTAAAGTTAATTATACAAACTATTTATTTAATATAAACTGTCGAATTGTTTTCTAAGGTCTTCATTAACATATAAAAATAAGACACATTTTGACATTCATTATTTTTTCGGAACAAAAATGACAATCTTCGCAATTTTCTGAAAACGCCGTCAGCTGAAAACGCAATTTGTGCTATAAAACAATTCGCCTTCCCTGCTAAAATACTCCTCATAGAACCCGTGCTTCCATATATCTTGGAAGAGTGGATTTAAGAGAATATTTCTGCTAAGTATTATCAGAGTATTCATAAAAATGGTTATTTAATGTAATTTTAAAATGAGAGGTACTTATAAGTACCGTTAGTAGATAAGAGGTTAAATTATTTCTGAACATTTCAAGATATTCTCTCTTTTAACACAGTTTATGGTGGTCATAAGTGTTCAACTGGTCATAAATCTTACACTTTTATGCCTAACTCGTCGAAAGCAATATAATTCTGGTGGTTTCATCCGTGCAACCTGTATAACCCTTATTGTCCACTTCACAAGAAACACCTTCCATATCCCCTTACACCCTCAGTGAAGCTGTCTCGTGTCACCGTGTCCTTGCCAAGTCAAACATCAATTTCTAATTAGAAAATAATGTATGTATAAAATTAGTTATAAGCATTAAATTTGAAAATGTCCTTAAAATTCATTAATTAATAAATATTTTTTTTCTAAATCTTGAAAGTACTGTGTGTCCCATGACATTATTTTTCTTATTTTCCTTGTATTCTTTCTTTCTTTTCTGATGAATTAAATACATAAAATAAATAAATGTTAACTTACAAAAAGGTGTGAATAGTTTTTTTTTTCAGTATTAAGTATTTATGAAATTAAAATTTGTTTTATATGGTCAATAAAGTATATTTAAAGAAAAACCTCTTTATAATGAATTTTTCATATAACGAAATTTTTTTCAGGATTAAGCGACTTCAATAAATAAAGGTCCGACTGCAATAAATAAGTACTTTATGTGACGCTCGAACGGGTTACACTCATAGAATCAAATGTACTCATGTCCATAAATTAAGGATAATGAAGTTCAGGCAAAGAAAGAGACAGAAGCAAAACAAATTTGACTTGTTTGTAAAGTCTATTTATTAAACAAAAGGTAAAGAGCAAAAAAGATGCTATATGTTTGACACAATGAATAAAAATTGCGATTTTTACTCCCTGGAGCAAGTTTCAAAAAAGAACCTATTTTCAAAAACCAGTATAACATGGTTAGTATGTTGGTTAATACGGAGTATGTTTCCCGGACGATGCAATACAGGCCTTACAACGCCTAGGCATGCTGAGCATCCAATTATCAATCTGATATTGGGGAATATTACACCACTCAACAAGCAATGGCCTCCAAAGTTCCGGTAGACAGGTGGGGGGAATTGACGGATAAATGCTATATGTTTGACACAATGAATAAAAATTGCGATTTTTACTCCCTGGAGCAAGTTTCAAAAAAGAACCTATTTTCAAAAACCAGTATAACATGGTTAGTATGTTGGTTAATACAGAGTATGTTTCCCGGACGATGCAATACAGGCCTTACAACGCCTAGGCATGCTGAGCATCAAATTATCAATCTGATATTGGGTAATATTACACCACTCAACAAGCAATGGCCTCCAAAGTTCCGGTAGACAGGTGGGGGGAATTGACGGTAAAATTCGTCGGCCAAGCATATCCCACACATGCTCTGTTGGATTCAAGTCCGGTGAGCATGTTGGCCAATCCATACGGGTGATATCCTCCGATTAAAGGCATTCGTCTACAATGTTTGCACGGTGAGGACGGGCGTTGTCATCCATAAACAGAAATTCAGCACCCATAGCGCCCTGAAACAGACGTACATGTTGTTCCAGAATGACATCCCGATAGATGTGGCCTGTCATCGTTACACTCTGAACATGCAGGTCAGTTCTGGAACCAAGAATATTTCCTCCCCAAACGAGCCACCCTGCACCACCGTAACGGATTCGTTCAATGGTGTTGTCTTGGTGGTAACGGGTACCTGGCACTCTCCATATTGAACTCCGGCGAGAATCAGACTGCAAACTAAACCTGGACTCGTCAGAAAACATCACAAAAAATCACTGTTGTGGTGTCTACAATGCAGGCTCTCTACTCCAGGTTAATCGCATGTGACAGTGAGTTGCGGTAAGTGGAACACATCTGACAGGCCTACGAGCATATAGACCAATGTGCCCTATGCGTCTGTACACGGTCTGCCTTGAAACTGTCGTATCTGTAGCTGAAAAGAGCTGGCGAGACAGATCTGATGCTGTGCTCCGCCTGTATCTTTTGGCAGTAACTGTCAAATATACCGGTCCTCATTCGGCGTTGTAACTCGGGGGCGACCTGTGCTGTAACATCTACTCACATTACCATCATTTTGGAATCGTTGCCAAAGCCTGGAGATGACACTCTGGGTGATACCAAGTTCCTCGGATACTTCCAGCTTTGTACGTCCACATTCCAGTCGTCCAATAATTCTGCCAAATCAAATAAATCCTCCAAATGCTTCCTTTGTACCATAACTATGCGGTTATTGCACTGAAAAGGCTTTTAAAGCGCTTGTGAACAATTTTACTTCTTTGCCACTATTCCTTATATACCCCTCTCTTTGCACTCTCGTCATTGTGACGTACTATCCACGCCATCTGGTGGTTTCCTGTAATTTGCATATTCTTCTTCAAGATGTTTTTGATAATTCTACAGGTGAAATTTTTATTTTAGAGTTCAATTTCTATGTGATTCCGAATTATCCTTAATTTATGGACATGAGTGTATCTATAATATTGTATGAATTATATTTCCCCCGAGAGAGAATAATAACATAAAACTTAGTTCTTTTCGAGCATTTCTGTATTTACTCATACTTTGTGCATGTTGAAAACTATTATTTATTGAACTATTCTATTAACTATTATTTATTTATTTATTCTATTAATAGTGACGGAAGACAGTTTATGACTAGGAAAAATGAGTTATGAAAGACAGTGGTATGAAAAGCGAAAATATTTGTCTGCCCTACTTCGAGTATTTTTACTTCGATTGTTTCGACTTCTCTTATGGAATTTGAGAGTATTTGGTGTTTTTGAAATATTCCTAAAAAATTTAAGTTTTTGCTGACATGTCGTCTATCATTTTTTAAAAAATCAAACACGCTATGTAATAATCTGTTTTGCTTCTGGGAATTTTTACAAAGAGGAAAGATAGTCGATCAAAGCATTTTTCTCGGAATTTTGATTTTGTAGTATAAGAAACTACCATAAACGATTTCCTATCGTTCAGTGATTTCCGAAAGCTATTTCCGGCTGTAATAAGGTAGGTTCTGCCATAATGCAGCTCAGTCGAACTTTACAATATATATTTTTGAAATTGGTTTTTGTCTGCATTGTTTTTATATCGGAAGTCATTTTTTTCAATATTTTCTTCTGAAACTTTTTTCGGTTTCAGACCTTAATTCTAACTTAACACAATTCAAACATTTCATAAAAAATCTCAGAAAAAGATAGATTTAATCTATATTTATATGACTTAAAAATACAATGATTAAAGGGATGGGACGTTTTATAAAGTATGTTCATTTGTATATAGTACAATACAAATATGTTAATCTAATAAATTATAGAGATTTATAAAGTTTTTCCTCATTTCTAAACGATGCTATTTAATGATAAGTAATGAAATGATTCAAACAGTTTCATTTTGCTTACTTACCAATTAGTTACTTTTTTTTCTGCATTAATCTAATATATATATATATATATATATATATATATATATATGTAATGATAAAACTTTAGCAGTGCATAATTTGTCGTAGTGAGTGGTTGATTTAAACAATGGTGAACCAAAGGTAGTGCGTGGCCGGTGGTGTGATTTTCCTGTATTACGTGGAGCGAGGTCGAGTACGGTATTATAGAAGAGGCACTCATGTAAATCATTATTATTTTTTATTCACATCTGGAAACACATAAAGATCCAGTAGGGACGACATTACACATAAAAAGAAGCAAACATCATGATACAAACACAGAAAGTGCTGCAGCCGGCTGATTACATGATGAAGGCAGGCAGACAAAAGAGAGCGATTTCACAAGTTTTTTGCTTTTATACCAGAAGTGCAGGCGCGTGATTATTACGTAATAGTAGTTCTGATTGGATAGAATGGGCGGGACAGGGATTTCGAACTAGCCGTTTACGATTAAGATTACAATGTTAATTTTAAACGAAAGAGTTAAAGTTATTTTAAATATTAGTGCAAAGAGTTAATAAAAGGATACTAGAGGGAATTATTACACACACATATATATATATATATATATAACACATATTTTTTGAAATTTTAACTCATTTATTTTAGTAGGACATAATAAAATGTATTGGCGTAGAAAGTTCTAAGTGGAGCCCGTATCAAACTTTCTTAGGGTTCTTTCTTCGAAAATTAAGAAAAAATAATGAAGATTGCATCATGAAATTTATTTGGAAATGCCAAAATATCACACACGTTAGAACTCCTGTGGCTTGGGGGACCTGCATAATTGATACGGTGGTAGCCATGCTCTTGATAAAATAATTATAACTGCTTTCTCTCATATTTTTCACCAACCTCTGTTTTATAAAAATTTATTGGAATTACTGTTTTATTTTGTAATGGAATTCATCAAATAACGTAAAACAGTAAAATTTTTATTACTTCATTAAGTCAGTGTACCTTTATTTTTTTTCCAGTTAAATCTTTTTACATATAGGAAACGTTTTTTTTTATAATAAAAAAATATTTATCAAAGCACAGTACTGTTTCTTTTAAACTTAACTTTTTGTCAGGATTTTTTTTAATTATATTTTATGATATTTCTATTCAAAAGATATTACCTGGAATTGATTTCTATCATGATACACAAAAATAGATATATTTAATCACAATTTTCTTTACCATTATATAAATTTAATGTCAAACGTGTACTGAGATATTCATCTCATGTATAATTCATCCTTCTGGAGGCGCACACGATTTGTTTATGATAAATTTAAAATGCAAAAATATAAGAGGTCAAAAACTATACTAAAAGGAGGTATTCAATGTATCTGAAGCTTTAAAATGGGTTTATAATGAAACTCGTAATCCTGACTTGATACCCCAATGTTCTTGCTTCTAAATCATGTATTTCGGCTTAGAAAATTTCAAGAGGGCTCGATTGAGTGAGTGATATTAACGTCGCACTATTCAAATACTCGAGGGCTTTTGGCGACAGACTTCGTAATTTTGAGCCATGGTCGAGTGACGAGGACGACACCGAACTGGAACCATTCTCTTATTTCCCCACCACACCAATGGGAGGGCGATTGAGCTTCAGCATATTTAACATGCATCGTCTCCTTCTGCACGGCTGGTCCTCAGTGGTACACAAAGATTCTTCAGGTTCAAACTCGTGACACGCTGGCCACAAGTTCGTTACCTTGATCATTAGATTTTCGTGACCACAGAATAGCTCAGGATGATTAAGTTAGCTCCTTAAGGTATCCGACTGCTTGCGACAACTTTTTTTTGAAAAAATGTAGATATGGGGATTTTTTTGTGATTTTTAGATTTATTTAGTATATTTTAAGGAAAAAATCGTAAAACTGAAATTAGAAAAAAAATTTATTATTATTAAAATGAGAAAAAACTGGAGAAAATGTACAAAAAATTACATAAACGGGGCCCGTTCTGTACAAAAATGTTTTGAACAAATTTTCAATTTTTCAGTTTTATGATGTTACTTCGTTATTCATGTTTGAAATGACCTTCAGGATAATAGATATTTTAATTTTTACAAAAACTAGAGCATTCTATCTTAGTGACTATATGAAATTGCCTAAAAAACAGTGATTATATTCACATAAAGGACTGTAAATTTTGAAATAAAACAGTTATTGATAAATCTGAAGATCAAAACACTTCTACTGTTATACGAAACATTCACAAAAAATTTCAGCAAATTATTTTCAAAACTTTTTGAGCAATCGCTGTCCCCGTTTGAGTTTTTGGAAAAAAACCCATTTCGAGTAAAACGCATTTTAAAGTTTGACATCTTGTGTAAAGTTAAGGCATCTGCTTTTACTAAAACACTTGTAGTTTTTGTTCTAGTGGAGGGAAAATAAAATACTTGGTATTGTTATTAAGCTAATAAAATGGTCTATAAAATAAAGTCAGAAAAAAAATTGTCAATTTTTGAAAAAAATCATGGTTTTAGGGTAGTCGGATACCTTAAGTGCCACTGGCTTAAATAAAAGTCTCACTTAACCATCGAGTTAAATGTCCCAGACGTATATATACGTCTTTCCGAAATACGATCCTTTTCTTCGCGTTGCTATTAGTATAACTATTCTGAAGGCTTTAGAATGCAAAAAAGTGACCTTGACAATGTTTGTAATGGATTTACTTATTTCAAAGATACATTTGCATATTTATGCTTTTTCTTTACCCCCTATCCCACCGCATACGCGTGCCCATGTGAAAAACAATGACATTGGTGAGGGAATCGCGTTACTTTGAATCCTCAGATAAGGGGTTAAAGACGAAAGTTCAACAGTACTTAAAATGCAGCAGCCTTCTCTCTATTGTTATACATATTTGGTATTTTTAAAAATAAAAGTTCAAATGTGCAATTCAATTCGCATACTGCTAACCACGTTTAATCATTGAGATACCACGATCCTTACCCTTCGGTGAATTTGATTGATTGAATGATTATTATCATCACACATTTTCATCTTCTTTTGTGAGAACAAATCTCGGATGAAGAATTCATTCTCTTTCAGGCTAGTATAATATCAATAGATTTGTGACAAACCATTACTTGATAAAAGCTGTTAACTGAAATGAAAGACTCTTGCAAATTGATTTGTATTTTTATTAACGTCACTTCAAAGTAATACGAGAGATATTGATGACGGATCTCGTAATTTTGAGCCCAAGCCAAGTGACGAGGAGGACAACTGAGCTGGAACTTTACTTTTCAAATGTTCACATTATGCTAACGTGACGACTTGTATTGATTTGATTTTTTATCAACGTCTCCTTATGAACTAACTCAGGCGTTATTGAGTGGCCGCGGTAGCCGAGTGGTATAGGTATCGGACTGTGGCTTGCTTTGTCACAGGTTCGAGCCCAGTACCACTAAAGACCCGCCGTGTAGAGCAGCGATGCACGTTAAATCTGTCGAGAGCTGAAACGTCCTCCCGTTTGTGTGGTGTGGTAGTTAGGAGAGGAGGGTGCCAGCTCAGGTGTCGTCCACGTCACTTGACCATGGTTCAAAATTACGTGGTCCGTCGCCAAAAGCCCTCGTGTAGCTGAACAGTGCGACGTTAATATTCAATCAATCAATCAGGCGTTATTGATGACGGAATTTGCTGGTTAGAACCTCGATTAAGTGACGAGAGCAACGCCTGAATTATCACCCTCTTTCCAAACTTCAACAAAACGCAAATATGAGGTATTGGATTCTCAATAAATATAACGAGCATTAGCTCCTATACTCGAATGGTTATCGGTATCACTAGGATTTGAACCCACGACTCAACAACGCCAGTAACGTGTTCGTAACTACACGGGTACCACGGCCACCAAACTCTTGTGCTGTGATACCTCAGAAATACATATTTATCGGTTAAAAGTAAATTCTTTCGATTTAAAAAAAAGAGATATTTACACTGCATTCAAAGTGTAAAGCTCGTAAAATTAAAATTCTGTTCAAATTTCATTGTTTAAAAGGTCTATTTTCATTGCAAAAGCACTATAGTTATCATGTATTCAATATAATTAATACCGCTCTAAAATTACTCATCTATTGTCAGCGGATCTATATGATCTTAAATATTAACTACATGCAGGTTGTATGATAATTTTAATGATACATGCGTTTCTAGTTTTAGTTTAACCGTTTATCTACCTCATTATGATTTACTGCAGTTTTTTTCATGCAATATTTTTTTTATTTTGGGACCACTTCATTGAAAACTAAGGAATACACATAAACAAAATGCTCAATTGTGGAAAATTTAATCCGTTGGAGCTAATTAATTAACTAAAGATATTCCACTGTAACATTAATACTTAAAATAAAGAGTCAAATCATTTTCTAAGGTCCTTATTACCATACAAAAAAAATAAGACACATAAATTTTGACATTAACTATTTTTTCGGTACAAAAATAATAATCTTCCCTATCCGCTACAAACGTCGTGAGCTGAAAACGCAATTTCTGATTTAAAACTATTCGCCTTCCCCGCTGAAATACTCATTCTAGAACCCGTGCTGCCATATATCTTGGATTTCAAAGACTATTCCTGCTATGTATTGTCAGAATATTCGTAAAATTGGTTATTCTATGTTATTTTAAAATGAGTGGTACTTATAAGTACCGTCGGTAGATAAAGGGTTAAAACGCTTTTTTTTACGATATACGTAAAGACAAAGTTAGATTTCACATGCACCAAATATTCCACATTTCATTGAAATTGAATTTAAAATAGACTCTGGCTTCTCTAAACTGTAAATTTACATTAGGCTACTTTTACACAAATAATTAAGCAATGGGAATATAGTCTTGTCTCTTTAATACGCGTGCTACAAATGCATGCACACCCACACAAACAAAGAAGTTAAACTTGGCATTAAGATGATATTTAATATGTTTTACACTATCTTATTATCGTATGTATGTATTATTCATATGAACACAGATTTTGCTATAAATTGTTTTTCTATATATCCTTCAAAAGCTTTAAATTAATTTCACATGGGTTCGATATATTTCTATAAAGAAAGCAACTCACAGATGATAAATATAAAAATTATTTATACATAGTTCCAGTAGAAAGGACCATATAAATATCGCTATGAATGTATATTGAAAATTAGCTTTGGATAATTATCAATGTGGTTTTTGGAGTAATAATGATGAGCAAACTTTTTCATGTAGAGTTTGTTAAACACATAAATATGTGGTTAAGTATAAAGTGTGGCTAGCTTGTATATATTTCGACAACTATAAGTATAAATCAGGGGGGTGGGAGTATTAAGTCTTACGTAATTTAATGTAAAATAATAGCTTTTCCCTATCTTGTAAGTGTAAAATCAAAAATTATAAAGATAAAATGTCGTGAATTATACTCATTATGTTTTTCATAGAAAGTTTAATTATTTTCTCTGCTTAAGGACAAAATATAATTATCAATTTCAGGATTATTATGTGCAAGATACTTGAAGCTTTCAAACTTGGATGAGCTTGAAGAAATACCGAATGGTTTTCTTCACATTACTGAATTTACTGGAATGACCCTTAGATCTGAAATGATATGATAAATCCACCTATCATACAAACACTTTGAACTGAACAAAAGCCTGTCAATTTTTAGCGACAAAAGAACTTTATGAATCATGCTTCTCTCAAAACACAACAAACATGTTTTCTTCTTGCATGAGCAGTTACAAAGCATACCAACATTTTTGTGAATAGCTAATTACTAATACTAATGGGATTTTATAGTTTCGTATTCAAAGAATCTGTTACCTGTATATATATATATATATATATATATATATATATATATACTGAAAGATTTATTATTATATTATTACACTATATGGATAGAAGAGGATAATTTGTTGCATCATTAACAAGAACCTAAAAATTAGTGAAGATCAAATTTTCTTATTCGAAAAGAATATTATTGTTATGTATTAGATAGTTGGGAGCTGGGTTTTTTTTCCTCACAAGGTAACATAGAGACGCAGTTTTCCTTTATCAGGTATAACGTACAAAAGAAATCAATGTATCTTTAAAACAAGCATTTCTAAAAGTGTTCTAAGCCTACCTACATCTATAGCTGAATTATTACGAAATGAAATGCCACATTTGCGTCCCACACAGATAACTCAATTTAAACAGAAGAGAAAACTACTATTTTTAGGTAGAAAAGAATATCCAAATCGACAGAAACCAACAGCGCATGGTAGCGTGCATCTTGGAACGCTATTGGTTAGATGGCTCAGCTGTGGAAAACTTAACCGCCGCTAACAGGAAACTCAACAAGTTGCTTGCGCATGGGGGATGGTCTGATGGTGTCGCCACCTACGAGCTCGCTGGATCCTATCAGTGGATGCGATGGAATCCGCGGAGTCCAGATGCTCAAGTGATCAGGACGGCACCGCACGCATTTCGCACCAACTGTCAAACTGTTGAGAAGCTCTTCAGGACTGAAGTTTTGAAGAGACTACCAGGTTGCTTTGATTCCAGTGAGTCAAAATGCTTTTTTAGTTATTTTGTTCACAACATGCTTAGAAGTCATTATGATATTTTTTAAGATATAAAGAAGAGTTTTCGAGAGTTTGAAAAGAAATTTTTAGGAGAAAAGAGGAAATAATTATTTTTTCTTTCAGAAAGCGATGAAATTTTAAAAAGCACACATTACCAATGAATCACTTTAGATGATTTTTAATGGTTTCCATATGAGGAAAAAAATCATTTTATTCTAGCTGATAACACAATTCTTATTATAAACACGGGAAATATAAATTGTTAATGAATTCTGGAGCGTTGAACTAAATGTTTTAATGGAAAAAAAATTGAAAAATGTCACCTTTTTGACTTCAATATAAGCTTACGTACTTTATTAAAAATTTTCGGTCATGAATGAAAAAAGTTTTTAATAAGAAAATCTAAAATTTTTTCAACCATAAAACTCAGAAATGGTAGATTAAAATGATTAAATGAAAGTTTTTCATTTGGACGGACGTTTCACAAGAAAGCTTAAAAAACTGAAATTTATTACTCTTTGTTCTTAGTTTCCATTGTTTATTTTCATTTTTATAAAAAAACATGTGTAATTAAATTTTCCTTATGGATTTTTGTAACATTTATCTGTAAGTGTAAAACTAATTACGTACTTTTAACGAGAATATAAATGGAATTAGTTTTTCGTGTGTATGAAGACTTAGTTACAAATTGAGCTTTTCATCTAAATGATTTTCGCGCAATTTTTTTTTAAATATATTTTTCTGAACTTATGAAAAACTAAATGTGTATTTATTTAACCCCATGTGTTTGATCATAAGTGACAACTGCTTCATTTAAATCCATTACGTGCACGTATTCAGAACTAATTTATTTTCTTGTGGATATGAATTTGTGCAACAGGGATCTATTATTATTCAGTACCATAGTTAGTAACGTATATGAAATAATACAAAAAAACCAATAAAACTGTTTATGAAAAAATAAAGCTAAATCATGTATTCATACAGACATTAAAATGTTTTCACCTATTTTGTCGTTGTCATAATGATTTGCATCGGGTTAAATATACATTGACTTTAGATTAGAGAGTGAACTTGTAATGTAAGTTTTTTTTTAAATGTGTGATTTTTTCATGTACTTTTAATTGAACAATGCATTTTATATATATTATTAAACTTAGATAAAAATCATAAATCTTCGTATGTGGTTGAACATTTAAAGTTTTGTCAATTAAGTTCCTATTAAACTATTTTAAAATAAATTTATGGAACATAACATATGTTAAGTCTCATTACATAGTAGATCAAATTATTAATTTAAAATTTATTTTTATTATTATTCTTCACGTATTGTCATGAGTTTAACTTTTCTTTAATATGTCTTTTTTTGCAATGGTTTATCGTAAATTTAAATTTTATTGCAACAAAATATGATGCATTTCAAATATGCGCAAATATTTACGTTGCATTTGAACTTATTATAACTTTTACCTATTGCAGAAAAGTTTAATTATTGAAAGAAAAACTAAATATTTCTTATTTTGCATTGCAGAATTCAATCGATACATCATTCAAAAATACGTTTGACTTCGATTCACGCTTTAATGGCTATTTTGAAAAAAAAAAAAATGCTTTTAACATATTAAATCTACAGCTCACATGAAGTTTTTTCTGCTCCAAGCGATGTAAGGAAAGCTGTAAAATAAAAAAAATAATTAGAAATGATGTTTCGATGGATATTTTTTATTTCACTCCGGAAGCCTCATCGAATCTAATAAAACATTAACACGTTTGAGAGCTTGTACTGAATCTTTTTCATTGCTTTAGAAAGTTTTATTTTATTTTTATCAAAAGACGATAAAATAATGAAAGCAATTTGTTTAATAAGATATCTATAATTAATAACAGAAAACGAACTTTATTAATTTTGCATTAATTGTTCACATAAATGAAATAATATGCTTTTCAACTTCCTTATATTTCTTATTACCCTAACTAATTATTTATAAAGCATTTCAATTTCATTATATATTACCTCTGTTTAGGTGTTGATACACATGGTAGATTTTTAAACAAATTTAGCATATAAATACATTTCCGTATTTTTTTTTGTGAATCCACGACCACTTTTTATATTTTCATTTCAGAAATTTTTCAAGACAATAAAAAATTTACTTAATACACACACACAAATAAGAATTGAATATAAATAACTTAACGCATTAGTTACCCGTATGGAACATGCTCTATTGCTGGCTATAAATCATCCAAAAAATATCAGTTAACTCTTGAACTTCTTTTCTCTTATATATATATATATATATATATATATATATATATATATATATATATATATATATATATATATATATATATATACAGAAAAATACATTAGACAACGCAGACTAACTTGGTACTATAATGCTTCGTGATAATATCTTATAAAGTTACTTCAAACGGGTAAATCTGAAAGCTTAAATTGAATTTTCAAAACAACTAGTAAAGGAAGCATAATTTTTAAAACTTGATAAAAGGTAAAGAACACTAAAAATCTTTTAAATTTATTACTTTTTGGATGCAAACTGTTTCTTTCTTTTGTAAGAAAGCTTTTAAAATAATTGAGAAATAGAGCTTTCTTGACACACACACATTCGTTAACACTACGAAGGCTATTTATGGTATGTTTTCTTGTCAAAAAATTATATTTATGTATATTTTTTTAACACTACCTAGCTGCTTACTGCTATTACGTATATGATTTTAATGGTTAGTAACACACGCATAATATTTTATAGTTTTATGGTATATTATTTATACATTGAGGACTTAGCCGAATTCGACTGACAAATTTAGATGGGTGATAGTAGACAGCATGAGAGAGGAGGACATATCAACATAGAACGTGGGGTCGCAAACCACGTTTTGTTGGAGCAATTCGCAAAACTAATTATGAAGAGTGTGATGTATAGGTGAATGAAAACGGGCAATAAGAGGTAAGAAATACATTTAATAGATGTAAAGCATGTTTGCTTTACTAACAATTTATCCCAGCTCGGAGTCGAAATGCAATCGGATTTGTTTGAACGCATCCGACAATCCTTGGTCCGCCGGCTCTGCGGACCGATGCAGTTGCAACTGTGAGCAATTCCTGTGACAATCAATTATCGTTGCATTTCTGACGTCGAGCTGTGATGCATTGTTCGTATTGTTTGACGTCTAAAAAATGTATTTCTTACCTTTTACATTATCACTATTTATTCTATTGTACATCACAACCTTCATAATTATTTTTGCGAATTACTCCAACTAAACGTGGTTTGCGATTCAAAGTTCTTTGTTGATTTGTCGTCCTCGTGCTGCCTACTATCACTCCTATGAAATTGTTTGTCGAATTCGGGAACACCGTATATATATATATATATATATATATATATATATATATATATATATATATATATATATATATATATATATATATATATATATATATATATATATATGTATATATATATATAGCTATACATTTTCACGTCGGGCACATGCCGACGTGTTTCAGTTGTAAGTACAGTGCAGTCAATTTAAGAAACAAAGGAAAATGTTAAATTATTTCGGAACTAATTTCCATGATTAGTTGCGCATGAGAGTTCCATTTGTAATATAAATGTAAATATGTAATATGTATGTAATATAAATAATATGAATATATTTCATACAATGTGTAATTTTGCAAAGTTTCGTATGCCTGATAAGTTGCCATTTTTAACTTATTATTATCGAAGTTTTTCTTTCCTTACGGGGCATATATTTAGCAAAAAACACTTTTGATTAATTTCTATATTAAATTTCAGTTATAAATCAACATTTTATTGAAAATAAATTGTATTTTTAAAAAGCTTCGTTTTTCCATAACTATTCTTATTTTAATTTTGAAATACACTCTCTTACGATAAGAAGAGAGAGAGAGAAAAATATTTAACTAACAATGCTATTTAATTATTAAAAACAATTAGTACATTTTGAGAAATCATTTTATATTGCGCTAACTTGTGTAAAACATTTCTTATGTGTAAAATCTATCGCAACATCTACCATGATTTCAAAATCTCATTATATAGTAAATAAGTAAACCTTTATTATATTATATATATATATATATATATATATATATATATATATATATATATAGCTTAACTAACTCACATACACACACATGAAGAAGGAGTGATGTCAGAAGAGAGATAAACCTTATAATACTTTGAATGTGTTTGACGTAAAATATTTTTATACAACAATTAATGCACAAGAGTTTTTTTATTATTTGTAAGGTTGACTTTTGGTTGAAGTTCAGAATAGAGATTCCCTAAACGACTCGTCCATTATGTTTGCCATTTTTCAGGATAACTTCTTTATGATATTTTGCATGCATCTCTAATTATTTTATGCCTGCCTCATCATCAAGCCTGCCTCATTGTTGTTGCGTGTGTTTTTTATCCTGAGAAGATATGAAATACAAATGAAGAACAGAAAGCGTACAATACAACAGTAAAATATACACAATTATTACAGATGAGGATCCCAGCATATAACAAGAAGGGGTGCGCTGCTTTCCTTTCGAGACGGGAATCCTTTACAGGCGAAAGGCCGACTTCTTTCCCGAAGAAGATAACAGGTGTATGCATATGAAATGAGACGATTGTTTTAAAGAAAAACACAATAAAAACTGTTAATATTTCTTTATTTGAAATAATATCCATCGCTAGCTAAACATTTTCCCCATCTTTTGGGCAATTTGTGAATACCATGCCAAGAAAATGATCGGTCTTTCTAGGCCAGCCAGTCTTCAAGCCAAGATTTGACGTTTTCGTAAGAAGTGAGGCGCTGGTCAGTCAATGCGTGTCCCAATGATGCAAATAGGTGGTAATCGGAAGGAGCCAAGTCTGGCGAATAAGCCGCATGCGCTAAGGGTTCCCAGTCGAGCACCTTAACGATGTCCTTGGTCGGTTTAGCACGGTGATTAGGTGCGTTGTCATCAAGGAAAATCACTTTGTGTTGCCGTTTCCTGTATTGCTCGCGTTTTTCGAGTATAGCGTTTAAATAAAGTAATTCTTGCTTGTAGGAATTAGTATTAACGGTTTCGCTGGGTTTGAGAAGCTCATAATAGATTGGTCACTCCTGATCCCAGAAAATACACAGCATTGTCTTGCGGCCGAAGTGATTCGGCCTTGCGGTTGATTTGGACGGTTTTCCGGGGTCAACATATGATCAATTACGCTTGGGATTCTCAAAATAAATCCATTTTTCATCGCCAGTCACAATACGATAGAGATATGACTTGCGTTTGTAGCGAATAAGCAACATTTCGCACACAAGTTTTCGGTTTTCCTGTTGACAATCTGTTAGCTCGTGTGGTACCGATCTACCGACATTGTTATCTTGTCCATTGCTTTGAGATGACGGGAAACAGTGCTCCGGACAACATTCAATTGTTATGCAAGATGTTCTTGCGTTTGACCATCATCTTCATTGAGTAATGCTTGCAATTCAGCATCTTCAAATTTTTTTGCTGGTCTGCCACGCTCCTCGTTTTTCACATCGAAATCAACATTTTGAAACTTTTCAAACTCCCTGTAGCACTGTGCACGGCTCAGAGCATTGCCACCGTATGCTTCTAGAAGCATTTGAAGTGATTCGGCGGCATTTTTCTTCAGAGGGTAACAAAAAATTAATGCTGTCCATAAATCGTGGTCGGAAGGCATAAAATTTGACATTTTCAACACAGTAAAAAAAATACGATGCACGCTGAAACTCGTCGAAATGTAAACTAAACATTAGTATCAAAAATCAAACTATAAAAAAATTACACGTCACGGTTTCGCATTGTTTGCATATATGCGTGACGACATCTGTTAGCAATCGTCTCATTTGATATGCATACACCTGGTACAACTACGTCTTGCTCGGGATTCGAACCCGAACCCACTCGGTTGCAAGCCGAGGTTCATAGCCACCATACTGGCTGGGCAACGCCTGCCTCATTAATAAAACCTATTACGAAGTACCAAATATATTGATTTTCGCATTAATGTTTGACGAATTTTAAATCAGTTAATCGAAATTTCTGAGAACCAACCGAAAAGAATTTAACTTTTATATTATATGCCAACCAATCTTCAAAAACTACCTTTGTTCATCTAAATGTTTGAAGTTTATCTACATAATATGGATTAAACATTAAGACTGTTTAAAAGTAAAAATGAAATTTTATTTCGCAAAAAAGTTCTGTCCATTTTGTTACCAAACAACCAATTTAACGCACCACTTAATCATGAAAAAGTCCTTAGTGGTATGGTTTTGTAATTAGTTTTAAGATGTATATTAACCGAAAAAATGCAATAAAGCTGAATAAAGCTAAATTACGAATAAACTGAATTAAATAAATTTAAGATAGGATTGAGCAATATATTCATAATCTACTAAAATGTGTGCGTATGTGGACAAATAAATTCATAAAATCTATTCATTGAATGATATACAAAATTACGCATTGCATACAATAATTAAAACAGAATTAGACCACCACTATTATACAACATTGGAGAACAAAAAAATATTCCGAACATAAGTAATATTTTGAGAGGCATTTATTTTCAACGTTTGTTCATTTAATTGTATTTTTCTTACAATCTCTTTTCCCGGTTAACAATTGTATAATTTATTACTAATGCTTTTAAATGGTAGTATATATCATTTTACAGCCTCTTCGAAGTAACACACAACACCGTCTAAACACTAAATCATATTTTATGAAGTGAATATCAAGCTTTTTTTCTGAGGAGTATATGTCCCTATTGGCTCAATAAAACATTATCTATATCAGTCAGAAACTCTCATTTTATAGGATGGGGATAAGAAGAACATTATGTTTCAAAGAGTATACTTCTAAAAAAAAGATTCACGCGCAATTTAAGTATAGAATCGTGTGTGTGTCTTGGAGTGATAATTTAAAATTACTTTTTAAAAAAACCTTGAATTACTATAAAAATCTAAACAGATTGAGTGCGATAGAGTGTAGTAATTAGTATTATACAAGCATGAACATGAATATATTAAAATAACTCAAAAAACTGCACATCCACTCTGTCACGAAAAATATATATTCACCCAGAAGGAAACGAGCTACTATCACGAAACTTGACACGTATGTAGTGTATAAAGAGATAAGAAAATGATTAAAAATTTAGAAGAGGTTGTTTCATATTGAGAAGATATGGCTTGAAAAAGTTACAAATCAGTAGATAGTAAATCCATCTCTGGCAGCTATACAAGCCGAAACACGACATGGCGTCGAATCAATGAGGTCACCTATGACCTCTTGCGAAAAATCATGCCATAATCTTTTAAAATGGGCAGTTAATTCATGAGTATTCTGGAACGGATGCAGTTGCTTTCAAGTATGTATCAAACGGACTTAATTGGGGAGATCTGGTGGCCTGGCAGGCTATAGACGTGTGTCATATCCTTGAAGACATTGCTGGCAGACACGTGAAATATGTAGACGAGCGTTGCCTTGCTGCTAAATTGACATGATAGCATAGGCAGTCCAACTAACGTTAAACTCTCGCCCACGTAACTACATGCTTTCAGCTTTGCAAGACGCTAGAAATGATTGAGTGTCCCAACAAATTTGTTCCCACCCTGTCACACCTTGTGTAATCGCCATATGCATATTAATAACAAATATCGGAGGGGACTAGTGACCTGGACGCCTCCACATGTTTATACCCTAGTCATCAGTATTGAGATTGAATCGAGATTCATTGCTGAAGATCACACGCTTCCAGTTGGCCACTCTCCAGCTTGCCTAAAGTCGGAAAAATTCCAATAGGCACTGCCTATGATGTAGGTTCAGTGGTAGTAGTCTTAACGGACGTCGTCTCCTTTTACCTGCATTGACCAGTCTCCGAATGGTTTTCCTTGATATCACCGGATACTGGAAGAAGGTTGTTGGTGAAGACGGGCCACACTTATGATTTCGTGATCGTCGCGTGTATTTGTCCTGACCCTCCTCGACGGTCGAGGAGGATTATCTTATCTTTGATCCATTGTCACCAATACCGAGCAGCTACCATATTGATCCGACCTAGGTGGCGGCTGATACGCCTTTTCGACCAATTAGCTTCTCTGAGACGTACTATATGTCCCCTCTCCAAGTCCAAAAATAGTTCATACTGTCACCATTGTTACGTCTACGAGACATCTCTAGTCAGAATACCATCTATCCAAGTCGATAGATTTGTTTAAATACCTCTATGACACGAGCAATCGTGCTATTACATTCTCCTAAATGCGCATAGCGTGCTTACCCTTGTCTCGTTGACGTCGAAGTTTTAATCATTTGCATATCTTTTACTAGGCTACATTCCTGCCAAGTTTAGTGGCAGTTGCTCAATTTCTTCTAGGTGCATATGTAATTTTTTGTGCAGAGTGTTTTTAAAGAAAGGAACATATTTGTGATGAAAAATGTGTGACTTCATCTGTAGTTGTTTAACATGGTTTTGTAAAAAAAAAAAGCAATGACCTTTTATTTACAATTTTAACTTGAAAGAATTAGAAAGTTAAAACAAAGTTGTCCCAGAGTGTAAAATGTGTATATATACTCTATCTCTCTTTCCCCTTATATATATATTATATATATATATACATATACATATATATATATAATTCATTTCAAAAATCAATTAACAATAATAGAGAAGATGATAATCGTCTTTTAGCTTTGAACAAAAAATTGAATATTCATCTAAATAATATTAAATATCCAAGTAATTTTTTAAAACCAAGATTTCATAAAAAGCCCTATAAAATTCCGTAGTATCACTAATGGATACAATACATATATCACGAAGTCTGGGAAGATCTTACAATCTCTTCTTCAAAATCTAATTGATAACTTACAAAACAAGGCAATAATTAAAAATAGCTTAGAGATTGCTAGAGTTACTAAGGATATGTTATTTTTTTCCATGCATGGCTTTGATTTCGATGACCTTTTTAATTCTATAGATATTGACGATATGATTAAGGTTCTACAGTTAATTTATGATAAATATGAATTATATACTTCAATGAAAAAGAAAAATTTGATATTCTTGTTAATCTCGTATTAAAAGAAAATTTCATTGCATTTGATCAGAATCTTTATAAACAGATCAAAGAATTACCTCAGGGTGGTCCAGCTAGTAATTGTTTAGCAAACCTATATTTACATTTTTTTAAATTGATCATGTTGTAAATGATTCTTACTTGATTTATCGTTATATAGATGATTTAATAATTTTTGGTAAAAATAGTGAATACAAACCAAATATTACGTTCTACCCTGATTATCTCAAGCTCCTTAAAACTAACTTTAACTCTAATATAGTAGAATTCTTGGATTTAGACTTGCATCTTATTAACAATAATGTAGTCAGTAACATTTTTGACAAAAGAGGTTCTTTTAAGTTCCATATAATTAAAATTCTTGTATGGAATAGTAACTTGCATATATCAATTTACAGAAATATCATTTTGAATTTTTTATTTAGAAATTATAACTTAAATACCCACAAAATCAATAAATACAATAATATAAAAAAGAATTTTCAATGATGTGTAGATCATGAATACCCTTTTAATTTCTTAAGAACTTATATTCATCACAAATACATTAACCGGCTTGCTACTTCTAATTCCAAAACCACCACACAACAATAGGATTTCAAAGTCACCATGTTAGTGGTCTTGCTGTGAAGATTATATCATAAGACTCATATCACAGTTTACATTTTTTCCCACACACGCCTGGAACATCTTACACATTTTTGACAACCAACCAAATTAGAGCCTAGCAAATTTACATGTTTGACAATCAACCAATTCAAATTCTTCCATATTTGATTGTCATCACTTTTGATATCTGTCTTTGCTGGCTGGATTAAAAGTTAGCTCAAAAGATGTGTTTATGTATATTCGAATTTTTTAACTTGGTGAATACTTGATTTTCCTTGATGTCAAGACGCTTGATTCTCTTGAAAAAAGCTCTGGGAGTAAAGAAATTTTGTTAAATTATTTTTTGAAAAATACTCTTCTTATGTAATTGTTTTATATATAGGATTTTTCTACTTTTCTTACGTAATTGTTTTGGAATTTTTCGGCATTAAGAGTATGGGAGAGTTTGTTACATAATAGTAGTGAGTGGTCTTATCATACTCTCTGTGAGTTTTTACGTACCCTGAATTTTTGTTTATTTTATTTTGTTCGGTTTTTCCTACCGAGTTGCAAAGGGGGAAGTTTGGCGCCTTCAAACTAGTTTAACCCCACTTATTCGGTCCTAAGTCCGAAATTGCTTTCTGACTCGCTAGGTTCTTCTTTTTTGTAGTTTCTTTTTTTATTTTTCTATAATTTTGATCTTCATGTTTAGCTTTTATATTTTTATTACGTTATTTCTTGTTATGTTCATTATCTATTTTTCTTGTTTTTGATATATAATACAAATTTCTTTCATATATATATATATATATATATATATATATATATATATATATATATATATATATATATATATTATATATATATTATATATATATTATATATATATTATATATATATTATACATATATATTATATATATACACTGCTGGACAATTGCTAAGGACGGATCACAAATTGCTATGTAGCATAACATTAAGCGAGACATGAGGCCTAGTAGGATAAAATATAGTTGCCACACTGTTCAGACATTAGAATAAATAATATTTATTGTTCTGGAAAGTACAAAAGCTGTGAAACATCTGAAAGAAAAAAGAATGTTCATTTGATCTGCTTACGGAGAAATGGAACAATGCATCTAAAAATCAGCAGGCACCTTAAAGAAAGGTATCGGTACGGGAAATGTCCACCGTGGAGTGTGATGCAACATTCCACACGTCGTACCATACTTTGCACAACATTATGCAGCAGCTGTTGAGGCAATTTATCCCATTCCTCTGTGAGTGCACGGATAAGGGTGTTCTTGTTTGTCGGAGGATAGTTTCGACCAGCAACTTGCCTCCCCAAAGCATCCCACACATTTTCAATGGGGTTTAGATCTGGAGAACGCGCTGGCCATACGAGACGTTGAATACCCTCGCTGTCTAGACAATCCTGAACAGCGAGTGTTCGATGACATTTTGCGTTGTCGTCCATAAAAACAAATTTATCACCGACAGCACCACGGAAAAGACGGACATGAGGAAGTAGAACTTCATCAATGTATCGTTGGCCCGTCATAGTCCCATTCGCAACCACATGTAGGCGCGTGCGGCCATTGATCATGATGCCGGCCCACACCATGATACTGCATGTCGGATATCGGTCCTTTTCCTGGATATCTTCTGGACGATAAGCAGTACCACTCTCGCGCCAGATCAGTTGGCGTCTACAATCCGATGACAGACTGAACCTACTCTCATCTGAGAATAGTACGCATACCCAGTCCTGTTCAGTCCAATTGTGATGCTGACGACACCATTGGAAACAGGCAGTACGGTGCTGTCTGGTCAATGGGACACACACAACAGGTCTGCGTGCGTATAGTCCTCCTCCCCACAAACGTCTGACAACAGTTTTTCGGGTGATCTGCTTTCCTGAGGCAGCAAGAAACTAATTTGCCACCTGCTGAGCTGTGGTGCGCCTGTTCCTTTTTGCTGATAGGACGATATATCTGTCTTCTGCAGGCGTCGTACTTCTAACACGACCTCCCCCGTTCCGTCTACTACACATTCCAGTAGTTTTAAATGACTTCCACAGCCGAGAAACAACGCTGTGAGCGATGTCGAACTCCCTGGCAACATCTGTTATTTCTCGCCCTGCTTCGATCTTTCCAATAATTTGGACACGCATAAAATCATCTATGTGATGTCGGGAAGACATGCCAAAAATTTTAAGTTCGTCTATTAAATCTTTCCTGTAAAACTTTGACTTGAAACAACAACTGTCCACACGCGTCAAAACCTTTAAAGTTCTTATGAACGCTATCACGTGATGAACAGACGTGGAAAAAAAAATTGCATACTCATACTTCTTCTTACTAATATCCCGCACTTATTCTAATTTTCCACATTTTGCTTCCTTTGATTTTGTGGTTGCTATGGATGATAGTGTTGTCCGTCCTTAGCAATTGTCCAGCAGTGTATATATATATATATATATATATAATGTAAGGTCTGGAAAGTTTAACCTCCAAATTAAGTGAATGTTCAAATATAATATAGATAACTTTTTGCTATCACGTTGGGATTTGAGAGAGCAAATGAGACTATTTAAATGTAGAGCGAGCACTAATGTAGAACATAAACGAAAGGAGAAGACTGGAGACACCTCATGGCTATGGTGTATTTTGTTGTATTAGATAGGGCGCCAAATGACCGTCATGTTGGATTAAATATGGTCAATGCGCAGTAAAGAACTGATATAGTAAAGATGATGTCCTCCTTTGTTTACCAGCAGACCTGTATATATATAATGTTGACGAAAGTTTGCGGCAAATATACGAATTGACTTCAAACTAGTGAATGGACCAACAATCATTACATGTTATTGCTTGGGGAATCCATAATTCAGGAATCAGAAGACACCTGAGAAATTACAGATTCCAGACATTAAAAGCAGTTCTGGTAATCGGATGATATTATGAGAGTTCATTTGGGAGGTTTATATAGAGCTGATTGGTCTTACCATCACATCGCTGCTAAAGCACACGTAAATGCATTCATTGAGCACCATCGTCAAAGACCATACGCACTCTAGACATACGACAGAACATAGGGATGGCCGTACCAAAAAAGATGTGGTGGCGGTACCCTCCTTATAGCTACTCTTGGAATTATGCAGAATATGTAACGAGCTTAGGAAGCTTCAATGTCTACTGTTTCATGACGTTTATCTGAAAACTGTTTTCAAAGCAACTCATTTTAAAATGAATGCTGTTAACGCCATCCCACCGATGTGGAAGAAAATGATAGTGTCGATACCTATTGAATGACTAAAAAGCAGAATCTGATGCTCAGCTATGAAGAATCTTGGATAATTTTTTTCTAATAATAGTCATCAGAAAAGAGATCAGGGGTGTAGAAAAACTAAAAAACATTTTACCGTTATTAACTGACCACTCGTCACCCCACACGGTTTTGGAATGCCCTCAGATAGGTTACCTTTGAAACACATCAGAGAAATATTAACGATACAATAATGCGTTGATAAGTTTCTGGTGACAGTTGTACTAACTTACATTCAGGCAGCAGGACAACTCTTAACCCCGTACGATATTCAATACAGAAAAGAATTTTGAAACATGTTCAATGGCTTTTTCACTTGAAATGACTCGGCATTTCTTATCAATCAAGCAGTTCTGAAATGTAAACTCATAGACAAAAAATAAGCACACCATAAATATATGCGAGATCGTAACGGGACTTGGCATGGAGGTACATGTCGAGGAGAAATGCATATGATTAGAAATGCAGCAGGATTGTGACTTACTTGTAGACGGAAGAGGGCGTTTAACGTCGTTCTCCGTGGAGTATAAAACAGGTAAACAAAGCTTGTTTGAGTGTGCTGAATCAGTTACAAGGCAAGAGCTGAGGTAAGCATGCCATTACGCCGTTTTCGAAGACAATATGAGCAGCTGTCGCAGTTTGAGAGGGGGAGAATCATCGGAATGATGGAAGCTGGGTGGTCAGCTAGGCGAGTAGCTCGTCAATTGGGCCACTTTTATTGTGTTGAGAGGAGGTGTTGGGACCTGTGAGTCCGAGAGATGTCATTTACTCGAAAACCAGGCTCAGGATGCCCTCGACAGACCAGTCGTCGAGAAAACCGCCACTTCGTAAGAGATGCACGCGCACAGCCTACTGCCTCATCGACCACAATCCCGGCACAGGTAACCCCTTCACTAAGGGCCCTGTTTCTTTTCGAACCATACGAAAGCGCCTGGCTGAGGGAGATTTGGGATCGTGGCACCCATTACATGTGCTGCCCTTGACGCCCAACCACCGACACCTCCATTTAGATTGAGGCCACGCACGAGGAAATTGGACTGCAGCAGAATGGTGCCAGGTCGTCTTTAACGACGCGCGCGCGAATCCAGATAAAATCTCAGCAGTGATGACAATCGTTTTCGTGTGTGGAGTGAACGCCTCAATTCTGCATTTGCTTTACAGTGTCATTGCCTACAATAAAAAGTCACTCCTAGTATTGATCCGTGGCACCATGACAGCCTAGCGGTATGTCCATGACATCCTGCAACCACATGCGCTGCCACTCATGCAACAGCTCCTAGGAGCCATTTTTGAACAAAACATTGCTCGGCCTCACACAGCAAGGGTGTCGCAAGACAGTCTCCGCACTGTTACCACCCTTCCTTGGCCTGCCTGATCCCCAAATTTGTCTCCAATAAAGCATATCTGGGATCATTTGGGAAGGCGAGTTGGGCATCTCATGAGTTAGAATGAACAAGAGGCAAGGTTACTTTAAATATATGGGATGAAATGTCTCAAGACATCATACAGAACTTGTATGCCTCAATGCCCGATCGTATCGCATTGTGCATTCGCGCTAGAGGAGGTTCAACAGGTTATTAAATCCTCCGTTTTTTGCCTTTTTCTCTAAAATAAATATATGTGATCATTTTTCTTTGATTTTATTATCATTAATTTTTTGATTTCTAATCATTTTAATCATCTGCTGATTAAATAACTGTGAGAGACAGTTCTACTTTCTGTCGGCCCATCTGCATTTGATAATATTAGAATTATTTTCTTGTAAATAAGATCACTTATTTGCATATGCTGTCTATATCTGTGCTTAAATTTTTTGCACATTCGACCCACTCTTTTACGATGTCATATTTTTTGCGTCAGGTGGTATATATATATATTGCTGACTATATACATCTGTGTGTGCGTAAATATGCTTATATATATAATCCTAATAAAGGTATGCCTAAATTAAAGAAGGGATTTTAAAATGTAATACAGTAATTTATAAATCACAGAGGAATTGACATAAATATTTAACAAGTAGAGTTCATTTAAAGCAGCATTATTTTTACTAGAAGTGTAAATTATGATATATGAAAAAACATGCGATTTATTCTTGAGAATTTTGAAATACGATTATAATGTACGTAGCTGTAGGTAGGTAAAATAATAATTTTTCTGTAGGCAAGAAATAGTACATTTGCAATCATGATTCAACATGAAGCATCATCCTTTTTAAACTGCTTCACATCTCTTTGAATAAATATTTTTTTTCATGGCTCTTATTTCAATAATATTTTCATTTAATATCATATACAACAAAGATTTAATGATATCCCTAATAATTATAGTGGGCGTAAGATAATCTGCATAGTAAAAGAGAAAACGTGATGAACGGAAAGTTAAGGAAAACTCTTCAAATACTTTACCCATAAATTTTATCTTATCTTTTTTTAAAATCAGAACATAATTAATTTTCTAAAATAATTTTTGAATGAAACAACAGTCATTTTAACACAAAATAAACTTCAATTTTTGGTGACAGATGAGAAACAATGCTTCTAAGGGAATCGACATTTTAGCCTTACCAGCAACATTTTTCCAATACTTTTCTAGAATCCATTAACATTTATTCGCACGTTGTTTTTAAATGAAGTCAAGTTTCATTATAATAAAATTCTATTTTATTATTCGTTCATATGGCATAGTTAACATGCATTGTTACAGCATTACTTTGAAAATTGTGTGTTCTACAGCCTGCGGGAAATTTTGTTCCTATCATAATTTCCGTTTTGATAACCATCGCATAACACATGGCTTTTCATTATTTTCACCTGCTCTGAATTGAATTAATTTTTTATTCCCCATGGTTAGGCGGGGAAAGAGACTATTCAGCTACAGTATTTATGTCAGAAACGGCTGTCTCGATGGCTTAGTAAATATTCAATCACATCTTTCTTTTTGTTGTCATCAATTTCCATATTGAACTTCTTTTTTATCTAGCTAAGAGCTATTATGAGGTTTACTGAGATATTTCACATTCAACAGGAGTGGATTATTCTACTTCTTTCTTAAATATCCTGTTACAAAGTATATTTAAATTGTTTTATTTAAGAATTGATAAGTATCGCTTGAAGTAAATAAGAGAACTATATTCTTATCTAATTTTGTATTAATATTAAATTTGACTGGTATTCAATTACAGTTTTAATATACGACCGAAGAAAATTTAGCTTGCAGTATAAAATTTAGTGTAAAGCGTTATAATGCCTTACTGCCACCGGCGAATATATTCGTCTCACACAAACGGTGCTGTAATTCCCCAGACGTATATATACTGTTCGAAATACGAGTCTTTTCTTTTCGCTACTATCATTACAACTAATCAGAAGGCTTTAGTATGCAATAAAATGACCTTGATGTGCTTGAGAAGAATTTACGTAGGCACTAGGGGGGGCGAATTTCTTAGCTTTTAATCTAAAGTTAGGGGTTAAATATTTCATAGATTAATATAACATTAGGGTTAAAATATTGCCTATTATAAAATTTCATAGATTTCTTAAAACTAGTTTGGTTTTTCTTTAACAACATTAGACACATATTTTAGATATTATTTTTTTATTATCTGCGTGCAATTTTTGTCTTTCATTACTTCATATAAATTACAAAACATTATGAGTATAATATATATATATATAATTCATATATATATATATATATTTAATAATATACTTTTAAATTCTAAAGCTAAATTATTCTGATTTGTACTCATCTGCATAATAAAGTTAAATATCGTTGTGTGTGTGTGTTTGTTATACTATTTTAAGAGCAGTATTCAGATTTTATTTTATAAACTGCAAATAACTAAAAAGTGAAAAATTCAGCGTTAAGCTTCTTTAAAATATTTACAATACTGACTTGAAATTTCAGTTAAAAAATTGTAACAAAAAGTTTGTCAATCTTTATGGTGAGTTTAATCTCCGTGAAACAGGATTTCAAGTATGTGTCATCTGAATACTGAAGTTTTGCTTTTGTGCTTTGCATTTCTTTGGCTAGAAATGGAAATTTTATATTTTTCCTTGGACGTATTTGTTTTTGTAAATGCTGTTTACTTAATCAACTTAGAAACATACTGCAGTTGCATTGTCTTGACATAAAAGTAATCAGGCATATATGAAAATATCACATCTATAAATCATGACAGTGTGACAAATGAAGCAAGGAATAGCTACTTTGAACTAGGTAATTTATCAGTAAACAGGAAAAATCCTGGAACAACATGTAAAAATAAGAAAGAAAAGAACTGCAATACACAGTATGATTAACTCTATCTGTTTTAACATATGTAATGCACTAAATAAAGCCAAAACAAGATTATCAATCATATTTTGAAATCCATTTCTCAAATAAAGGTCAGATAAAACGAACAAAGGACCTGTTGCTCATCTTAAAGTGATATTCTTCGAATTATTCTAATGTAATTTATATTAAAGATATAAGGCGGCTTATCTATGATCCGTAATATTCCATCTTCAAAGGATGTTTCATTATTTTTGATTGATTAGAATGTGCATTGTCATCTACTTAAACTAATGAAACCTTTATTGTTCCAGTAGATAATGATGCAGTAACTGCTCAAATGTTTCATCAATTGTATCTGATCCCTATCACAGTGATCTTTAGTCTCTAGTACAGATGTCTATTTCCATATGAAGGTTTTAATGGTCAAAAAGGTTTGTAATATGAAAAAAATATATTTTTCCTTCTGCTTAAAATCAGAATTTAGACATTACATGGTTCCTTATTTCTTGATTATGAACTTTTACTTCAAAAGTAGAAAAAAATTCATGTAATGCGTAAAAATGCTGCTCATAACAATAGCTTACAGTGATGTCGTAAAAATAGGCTGCCACAAGAAAGCCCGCTTTAGTCTTGATCAAGTAACAACATTTTTTTAAAATTTCTAATGGCAGATTATTAACAGTTATTAATAGAGTTCATCAATCTACCTGGTGCATTTATCGAAAGCAGATATTTCTTTTTAGTGTGGCGCCATATAGGTGGATACCAATCACCGTAGGTAATTTTGACGCCCAGTTTCCTCTCTAGAGGGAGGCACCTGAGCTCTGACGATGCGAACCTGTAATATGATTTAATTTTGCCTAAGGCGCCCCCTAAGGATCTTTTACATGCCGTATAATCATACGACATGGCCGCTGTCGATGTTCTGCATCATTAAAATCCATTGATTTGGGCCGGAGTGGAACCCGCAACTTTGGGTACAGAAGGTCAGCGACAAACCAACCACGCCACCCATCCGACTCGAATAACTACTTACCTTTTTTGAATCAGCAGTATACATTGCCATACGTAGTACTCCAAAAAAGGTATGCTTTAAATCGGCCTATTACTATATTTAGGTAACAATTAGCAGAATTAAGAAATGGTAATAGAAGGAGTGTAATTTTCATATAAAAGCAATATTCGTATTGCCCATTTTCTCGTTGATATGTTTATAATTAAATCAATATTTTTATGCCTCGATAAATTTACTTTACAATTTTTCTCAAACATTATAATTTTTTTCAGACTGTTTATTCAAGATGGATATTTCAATAAGGATATGTATTAAGAAGTTTATGTCTAAAAGGTGAAAACAAAGTTATTAGTAATAACAATACAATATTTGCACATAACAAAGATATTATATATTTATATTTTTTAATTTACAAAAAACAATTCTTAGGAAGAAATCAAAAATCGAAAGAAACAACTTATTGCATGAAATGAACAAAAATGATAATAGTATAAGAAGATAACAAAAATTCTGAATTTTTGAAAAAAATATATAAATAATGTTAAAACCTGGATGGAAGATTTCGTGTTTCTTATTAAAGAAAAGGTGTATCTTCTTCAAAAGATATAAATGAGAATTTTAAAATTTTATCATAAGTAAAAGGCTTGGAAATTAGTTTGATGTATGTCACGTAGATTCGAAACACAAGTAGAATGGCCGCCTGAGAAACACGAATTGGATAATCGAATCCAAAAAACCATTGCACATTGATTAAATATTTTTCTTTAAAAATTGCATTTTAAAGGAGCACGAGAGCTGCTGGAGAAAAACCTCATAATTCTGGAATCATAGCCACTTGGATAGATACTCCATTCTATGCCATGCCTAATTAAGACCATTGAGTTCCGTTAGATATAACGTGCATCTACCACGCTACTCGACGAAATGTAAGTTCCATCAGGACTCGAAACCAATCCACAGAAACAACCCTGGCCAAGAGATTAGCTGAAGGTTTAAAGACTAAATCTTAAAGTTCCTATGATATGAAGTTTAGAGAACAAGTTGCCATTTTATTTTTGTTCTTTTCCTTCCAACCATGGTTCATTAATTTGAGTTTGTAGACAATAATCTTTGTAAAAATAGGATGATATTTATATATTAAGGAAATCCCAAGTGCCGACCATGACTTTCCATTTAGAGTTTGTTACAGCAGACAAGTTGCTGCGGATGAAATATCCTACCCCATAAATATACAGTAGAACCATCAAACTTTTCAAAAAATTAATGTCAAAAATCTGCACCAACTTTGTATTTTGTGTAACATACTTATGACTTTAATCAATTTCCAAATCATTCCAATCATTTTACGCAGCATATATTAATTTATTTCAGTATATTATCTTGATGCAGTTACTTTAAAATGCAGTAAATTTCAAATGAAAACTGAATAATTCATTTATATTTCAGTTAAGTGCTTTACCTTTTAGATTAAGAGGATTTCATAAAATATTATGGTGAGGTAAATTATTTCCTACGTGGCTCTTTCCACTTCCAAAACGATAGCAATTATGATGTCTGGTATGTGGTATATGTGCATACTAATATCTTATCTTTCTCATATTTTCCTTACTTATCATACATAAAATAACCAAGAATGGCTTCTTCGAACATTATTAAATCGTAAATTACCATATATTGTCTTAAAATGGATTTTATATAAAAAAAACTGCCTATATAATTTTTTGTAATAATATTGTCATATTAATAACATAGATTTTAAAATTGCTGATCAGCACAAACGGAAGAAAAATAATAATTTATTACACCACATGTAGCAAATTCCTATAAATCCATTAAGTAGAATATTCAAGAGACATTAAAATTTATGTGAATTAAGTGAGAGCAGAGAGAGATATATCCTAGACAAAAAAAAAATTAACTGTCCAAAACATTAACTGTCACCAAATATGTCCGCCACAGCAAACGGAAGTTTTGCACAAGTTAGAATAGGCTTCTAGCCATTTGCTTTTGGAGACATTTAGTAATGGATTCCAGACGCAAATTGAAATTTGTGTCTAGGGTTTATTTTTTGATGCTTTGAAAGAACTATTGACTATTTTGAAACCAATATTTATTTATTATACGTTTATGCTTCACGTTTTTCATGATTTGGCAAAGTAGATTTCGGCTATAGTCTTTCCTTTTATTTATATTATTCTTTATTAAGTAGCATAACTGTTCTCTTTTTGCAGCGAATATTCCTTTATCTATTTTATTTTGCTTTGTCTTTTGCTTAAGTTTTGCTAAAAATTAGGTTTACAGATAAAAAAAACTGTCGCTATACTGTCTGACAACAATATATCTTGTTTTAATATTTATTTCTATCCTCTATTTTTTATTATTTTCTTGCTGATTCAAAATAGTTTATTCTGTGATTATAAATATGAACAGTGAATAAATGTATTCAAAATGTTTAACATGCTATTAGTAATATATTTTTATATAAAAAGAATTATATTACTTTAACGCACAAGCAATTATTTTTCATTAAGGTCGCAATGTATTTATTTTCTGTTTAAATATATTTTACTCGGCCTTTTTTCTTTGGATAAATATCTTGATAAGAATGCGTTAAGATTTAATGTAAAATAAATACTAAATAAATATGGTGGAGATTGTTTGTGTGTCTTACTGTGTGTTAGAGATTTTTACGGGTGCAAATTTCTATCCATCTTAAAGATCCGCTAATTCAAACATTACGCTTCACAAATTTGAAACCCATTCAGAAGAAGAGTTAGACATTTAAACTCACACCCTGCTCTTCACATTCATACCATTCCAAAAGGAGCCTTCTAGTCTCACCTCTTCAGTCTTTGAAACTGCGAAGTCCGAGTCACTCACTTCCTATAGTTTACGCGTCGGTTACTTTGCCAATAAAACTACCTCAGAGTCTAGAGCTATATAATTCGACAAGTAATTTTTTTAAAATTCGTATGAAAAGATAGTTCATGGTTATACACGGTTGATAGAACAAAGGTTTCAAGGTAAGTTGACAATCTGTGCACGCATATAAGATATTGTAGATAGATTATAAGTAATATAAAAATATGTGTGTGATGAAATATCATCAGAGTATGATTCTAAATTCACAATAAAAGCACTAATGTTTTGGTTGAGAAGCAATGTACACACATACTTAGGAAGCCTGGTGTATTTTTAAGTTTCAGTGACATCAAATTTATTGTAACACAAATTTCTAAGGGTCGACAATTTTTTCCATATATACATTGTTGTTAAGCAGATATGCGTTACGCTTTAAAGTTTTATTCAATTCAAAGATACAAATTTCCAGTTGAAATTATGTCGATCATCAGGTGATAATCAAAACTTTTGGCCTATAAGAAGTGGATATATCCAAAAAACAAATCCATGGTATTTCTAATATTTCAGCATTTGTAAATAATTTGATATATTGGAACATGGCAGGTGATAAAGCACACGTGATACATTTACAATTCACTTAAGAGGCTGCACTTCAGCCTTTACATTCAATAGTACACATCAAATGCATGGACATAATGCCACAGGCGACAAAATGTTTAATTGATGGTATGTTTGATTGAAGGAAGGAGACATAAGCTCTTAAGCATGGATTAGGCTCGGATGTCCTTTACTTGTTGAAGAAGCTATTGGTCAAGCCATATATAACAGCCTGGTTTTGATCATGCTAGAATTAACTGCAGTCTTCGAAATTTCACGGACCATAGTCAAGTGGTGACTGGTAGGTTTGGGTTTCACCAGAATGTGGAATAAGTGGATTTCGAATAAGCTTGAGGAAGATATCAACGGTACCAACGAATCTCTTCCTATGTTTCTTCGTTTATTCGGTGCAAAAAAATCCATTCTGAAACTGAATATGACAAAAGTTGGTAAGTGGGTTAAACACCGTAATGTAAAGCATCACGGACTACTTATTAGACTTATAAAATCCCTATACTAACGATTGAAATTAGAACTTAATTGCAAATATATTTTAATAAATGTGTGGTGAGGTGTAGAAGGAGTAATTCACTGGAAGATATTATCTTTCAGATCGTTACTACTCTCTGTAGTTTTTAGTTAAGACTAATTGAGATCCATATTTGTCGCGAATTGTAACAGCGCTGTCTTTGACACGATTTTATCCTCCATCTCAATAGCGTTAGTTCCAATACTGCAAGTAAGCATCACTAGAAAAAAATGAGGTTTAGTTGGAAGGATCTACTCAGTCTTTCTATTTTCCTGGGCGTTTACTGACAACCAGCTGTTTTGTGCATTGGCCAACATCCATACAAATATTCTTTCATGATTGTGTTGATGGGAAACTGCCATTCACTCAAGACATTTTACTCTTCGAATCTCGGGAATTTTATGAACGTAATGTTCACGTCCTAACAAAAAATGCCACGAAAACATAGCCAAGAATATGGTGAATGCGTACAATTATACATTATGTTATTTTGTGTTCTCTTTGCACTTCTTAATCGTCACAAAAACGCGTAGAACTTTTGCTCCTTCCCAATACATGATATAAAAAAATAAGCATTTAGATATAACATATAATACGTGAATAACAATAGTTTCAAAATGAAGAAAAGAAAAGAAATGGAAGAGGAATAATTCAGAAAATGTCAGTTGTATGGAAAAAGAATAAATATTGAATACCGTGTGTTGGGTTTCCGACAGAAACTATTCAGAATGCAACACTTAAGCCATACAGCGGAATTCGTTTCAAACACACACATACATACATCAGGCCCTCTCTTCATGACAAGTCTTTTCTTTTTTGGGTAGTCTAATTCATTGATTGTTGATTCGCATCATCCTTAAAAGGAACATAAAGGATATGGACCTCATAATTTTGAGCCAAGGTCAAGTGACGTGAACCACTCTACAAATTACTACATTACGTTAAGAGGAAAACTTTCAGTTCTCTCGACTAAAGAACGGGTCTTTTTAAAGATATACAGGTTTGAAATGAAGGCCTTTCTACTAAAACTCTGGCCATGAGCTCGCACCTCTAATCATTTGGTTATCACGGCCTATATTAATGTAGGTTGATTACATGTTTATTAATGTCGCATTTGAAAGTAACTCTAGGTCTACTGACACGATTCTTAAAATTCTGAATTTAACTTAAATGAGAATAATCTGAACTGACATCAACTCTCCATAAGAAAATACATCTTAAATACCGAATGCTTACTGTGGTTTGCTCAGAAAAGTAGTAGTCAGTTGGCCGGTAGTTTCCGGTAAAAAGTTATTTCGATGAAGTATCGTGGTGCCACATGATGTATATTATTGCATATTAAATTGAATATGATACTACTTAGAAGTTGAAAGAAAGAATAATCAGATTAGTATCAGCTTTTGAATTGATCTAAATTCAAAATTATGATATCCTATGAGCATCTATAGATGGGTATTAAGTAAATATAAACATAATAATAGTAATAATAATATAACGTATCTTAAAACTTGTTTGAATCACCTTTAATGTGCATTCGACGTGATGTTACTTCAATACAATTCTGTACATCCTTAGCATTTGTTGTTACTCAGGTTTACAACCATTTTTTTCATCGAGGCATTGGATTGACGACGGATGTCAACAATTCCGTAACAACTGTTTCAGTATAACCAAAAGATTTTCAGTTAGATGAAGATAAGGGCTTTGTGATGGCCGAATTGTCGTAAAATGAGTCCCCATACCTCCGGAACCAAATCTAAATAATACGTGCTTGTTATACGTTGCATTATCGTCTTGGGATAGGCTAGCTCTCTGGGGGGGAGTGAAAAAATCCATTGATAGAAATATCTGGTAACTAAGCACATTTAAGTAAATCAGTGGCTTCATTTCATTGTCGCAAAACGTTACTGATTATCCCAAACCACACTCATTGAAGGATTCCATCTGCCTTCTGAATGGATACTGCGCATGAAAGTTCCATGGCTTCGTAAGGTTCCCTTTTTGCCCTGATGCGCATCTGGAATAGGCAGAATCTTGATTCACATGTTGTCACATATTTTTCTACAAATGAATAGTCCATTATGGATGCTATTTAAATAATTTAATCTATTGGTTTTGGTTATTCAACGAGAAACAATTTATTTTATTAATACTCTACAACTGTTAAGCTATATTCTTTTAATTTCTGGTCACATTGTTAGTGTTGAAATACCCTTATGTTCAAGGTTAAACATTGCCGTGAACTAACTCTACAATCAATTTTTTGTGATTTTTCTTCATCATTTGCCTAAGAAACATTTGGTCACAAGAACTTAAGAGTTTTATGTGGTTCTAATAATGCTGAGATGTTGACGATACTCTACTATCATTTTAACTTTAAATAATGCTACTCAACATATTGTCAGAAACTTCAGCGATTTTTAGTTTTTTCCTTTGATTGATGCAGGCTAATAATTTGACACTTTTTTATAAACGAGGGAATCTCTTTTGAGATCAGGTGCAACAACTTCAAACTTAATTGTTACTTGATTAATCAATTATAAACTGGGTACAGATTGCTTCAATACTATTTATGAAGAATAAATTAACAGTAGTAACTTTTAAATAGCTGTATTACAGAGCCACGTAAGGTTATCATTAATTCACATGGTTTTACACAGACACACACACACATATATATATATGTGTAAATTGTTTCTTCCGGCTATATGCTTCATCACAACTTTTTGCACGTTATAAGAGTCTAAAAGTTGCTATTACAACCTCTTTGGTCATCCCAGATAAAATATGCCATAATTTCTTCAATGTGCATGTTTAAATGTGTAATTTATTTTTGAACATAAATTTACTTCATTGTCTTCTTAAATCTCAATTTCACAATACATTTCAAATTTATTGAATTTATATTCTTAAAGCAAAAGTTTTATATTTAATGAAAAGTATAAATTATATATTTAAGGCAAATATTTCCAAATTCATAAAAAAATCTAAGAAATCGTATTTTATAAGAAAATCCTTTCATGAGTGAAGCCTACTGTTCCCATGGCTAAAAAACACGCTAACGTAAAATAAATGCTTATGTCAACCATACAGTACATTTAGTGCCCCTAACAGTCGAAAAGGCAGGATTCAATTGATAACCGTTTGTAAATTAGTGGCAACATTTTTGACAATAAAGACAGCAATTTTTGCCTTTTAAATATAGTTAACTTATACCATCGCCTTTTTGTAGTGATAAATGGTTACAATGTGTAAGTCATTTCTGCAATGTCAAACATGTTTCACTATTCTAATGATAAAAATAAAAGAAAAAGAAAAATTAGGAGCATTAGGATAGTTTTCACAAAATCACTCTGGGGTGAGTGAATATTAACGTCGCACTGTTCATCTACACGAGGGATTTTGGCGACGGACCACGTAATTTAGAACCATGGTCAAGTGACGTAGATGACACTTGAAATGGCATCCCCTCTGTCTCCTAACTACCTCACCGCACGTTTGGGCTCTCGACAGATTTAACGAGCATCACTCCCCTACACAGCGAATATTTTGTTGTACTGGGCTCGAACGTATGACATGCTAGCCATGGTCCGATACCTTGACTACTAGGCTACCACGGCCCCAAATCACTATGGTTCTTAATAAATAAAAGTCTGGTAATGGAGCTTTAACTAATTTTTTTAAAGGAATCTTCTAATTTAAGCAATTAAACATATGATATCATTCACTGATCTCAAACTTTGAACATCCTTTTCTCCCGTTGAACTGGAAATCTTATATGCAAAGAAAATAAGTAAATACTCTTAATTCAAAGATAATAAGTAGTTAAAATAGTTCTTTTCACAAACTTTATCTCTTAGAACTTTACCGACCATTTTTAAATACTCCTGTTTGGAGATAATCAATTTTAAGTTTTAAAATTTCTTCTTTTTTTTTAAAGTTTTCCAAAGTATTAATGTTGTTAATGCTGTTTATGAAGATATATACCTAATGAAACTATAAATGTTGAAAAAATTACCTCAAATTACACATCTTCGTAATTCATCATTCCTGTATAACATTTCAGATAAAATGCATATTATCTGAAGTAACAACACTATTGAATATTTCAAACAGATCAATTCAGTAAACCTCTTTTCCGTAAGAAATGTTAAATGGTGGCAACTTGTGTTTGTGCATTGCACATAGATGCATACATGTTTTGTTTTAACGTCGAAATAATACCGCCAGACCTTTCTATACTAGTAGCTCTTACATTAATCATAATACGTGTCTTATACTCAAAGGAAAAGCATGAAATATAAATTCCTTCTAGTTCTGTAAAAAGCCACTTGCTTCTCAAATGTAGTAATTCTTTGTGTGTGTATGTGTGTATATTATAAATATTCTGTATTTGTTCTCACCCCAACTCTATGATCGTATCGTTTAATCTACCAAGGGGCATCTGTAGTTGGATAAACTAATCTAATATACTTGTTTTACAAGTCTTCTGTTTGCGCAAATGAATCCGATAATTTATGACTCTCATGGAATAATGCAAACGTGCAGAGCCTTGTAGGAAAAAAATACTGTTCTAGATTTTGTTATAAGATGGAAACGCATTTAAATCTCTATGACTAGCATACGTCTTTAATATTCAGAACATAAAAGGAAAAGATTCTTTTAATAGAAAAAAAAAACGTTTCAGGTTATAGTTCTGAATGATAAAGGGGCAACTTTCAGTACGTTTTCCTCTTTTTCTTTTCAAATGAACTCTAGTAAAAGATGTTTGAAAAGACTGAGAACGATCTAATATGAGTTTTTATAAAGTACCGTATTGAGCTTTTGATGTTTCTTATTTCCTTATATATATTTCCAGGTATGCTTATCATAACCAAATCGAAAATTTTCATAGAACCAGGAATTTGTAAGCTATATTTATGTGTGTGAGTACATGATTCACTTTTTTGATATTTTATAAATAATTGGTTTTACGGAATTGGAAAATCATGTCATCAAAGTATCGTAAAACGCATCATTGACTGCGAATGCTTTTGATGGTCAAATATAATGTTGTGTAAGAAATAAAAACCTGAAACTCACTTAAGAAATCGAAATATAAAATATATACAAACAATTTTAAAGAGATTTTATCACATCTTCCCCTACATATGATTTAAACTCTATAGAGCTTAGCTGAGTTTTTTAATTCTTTCTGTGAAAATAATATTCAAAATTTAAATGTGTCAACAGAGAGCACAGATTAGAAATAAATATTGTAATTTAAATAAACTGTATCATTTTAAATTCGGCTGTAAATTAAAGAACAGTGAAAAATGCAGCGTATGATGGGTTTTTTTAAAATCTCCATGAAAAAAAGAGATTAACATTTGTAACATTTTTATATGTAAAATAAAAAAAGTGTTATATAAATAGAAAATACAAAAAATTATATTTCTTTGAAAAACTTTTGAGAATACTCTTCTGTAATTCAACCTCTTCGTTGTTGTTTTACTCTCGTTTTCCCCATTCGTCAATATGTTGCGTTTTTATGTTATTGAATGTTAACCCCTGAAAAACCATGGAACATCAATATAAATGTTTTTTTTAGGAAAATTCCTGTTTTAATGATAGGATCTTTTCAGTTGTTATATTTTAATTGAACAGTATGACAGATTAAATTAAATGACAAGTATTTGGATATTTGAGAAGGGACACATGTTGAATTTTAAGAGCACTTCTATTTTTTTCATATTTTTAGAGAAAATAGCTGGTTTTAAAAATGTGTTTTCAAAACTATTTTTTTTTTTTTTTGTAAATCAAAAAAGGAGTAGAATATTGTAATAAATATCTCATTTTGAATACTGATAGTCTGTTTAACCGATTGAAAACACGTTTCAAAATATTTCCAACATTGCAAAATATACATTGAAGAAACTAGACACAAAAACACTGACCCTTTTTTATGTATCTTATTATGTTTAACACCATAACCTCAGAAATAACGAGTATTAATAGACTCATACTGATTTAAATATATGATATCATGTACTGTAAACAAATTTGTTCATATTGATGTAAATTATTTTTCAAATATATATAAAAACTATACCACTGTGTTTGCTTGACGAAAATTCAAAAAAAAATATTTACATTTTCGGCAAATTTAAGTAGGCAAAATATTTACGAGTCAGTCATTTGATATTACTTTTACCATAGGATTAGAAGATATTTTTTACTTTAAATTATTTTAATTAGGAATTAAAAGTGAGTGTGAAATGGTTCACCATACAAAATACATCATTAATGATGGTTGATTTGCAGTGGGACAAAAACAAGTATAATGAAAAGAGCGCGAGAGTTCATTTGGCATAATTAAGAAAAACGTTTTTACATCTGAAACAAAATATTTTTGCACGGCGATTATTTTAATTATACTAAGTGCTACTCTATACACTGTCAATTTAAATAATTGCGTTTAAATCTCTTTGCTTTATTCTGTTTACATTTGTTATTACCGTATAACAATCATATATAATATGTGTGTGCGTAAATAATAGTTTAAAATGTTTACGTGTTCTTGTAAATAATAGTTAATCAACTTCTTGCTTTAGCGGGGTAAAAACAATTCTTTCAGGAAAAGTTTAAAAGAATATTTCAGGAAGCATTGTAGAAATTTTCATACTTTTAAAAGCTTTTGCTTCAACGCCAGTCATGAATACCTTGCATGCTTTACACTTGAATATTTGAACAATTGCCAGAGAAGCAGAAGTTTAAATAAAACGTTAATTAATGATAAACACCTTTTTCAAGTTGTTGGAGTTTTCGGAGAGCAGAGTTTATATGTTTTGCTTTTACAATTATTTCAGTAAAGTTTCTGCTTTTGCGAAAGCAACAATTCTTACAAAGGCAGAATATTCATATATTTTCTTTTAAAAATATGCAAAACCTTTCAAGAAAAATTGTTCCAAAGAAGTTCAGCAAATGAATCCTTTTATTCATTCATTCAACGAATACTATTATATGTTTTCAAATTTTGGAATGCGTGAGTTCCCTTCGACTTGTTTTACATATATCTTGTGAATAAATATTAAAAATGTGGTTGGTGCTTTATGAACAAAAATTTTAGCATTCGGTTATGAGACTTAGAAACCATCTTGTTTTAATACAAAACACAAAATAAATTATATGTGGTTCTTTAAAATTTAGTTTTGATTATTATATTTATTGATTGAACAGAATTGTGTAGTACACGCGTGTGTGTGTTGATCTAACACATATTATATATGTAGTTTATAAAAACGTTAACAAACAACTAGTTGGTTTCCGAATTCTTTGACGAGGCACTGCTTTACTGGAGATATGTTGTGAGCAGTGCAATATAATGTTGGTCAAATAGTTGGGTATTGTGGTGTCGAAGATTGGTTCCCACTTTCACCTGATCTAACTCCACTGGACTCTTTCCTGTGGAGATACCTGAAACAGCAGGAGTATGCGACCCATCCACAAGCAGTGCAGGACCTTAAGGGATGCATTACGGATGACTGAGCCAACGTGGCACGTTCAATGCTCTAATGTGCGTAACGTGGCATTCAAATGATAATCCAAATGTGCATTGCAGCTCACGGTGAAAAGGTTGAATAGCTAAAAAAAAGTATTGCTATAACTGGTTGTTTTTTATTCTCACGTCACAGTGTAGGAAATCCATAAAACATAAATGCGTTCTATTATTTGCATTAATATCACCGTACTAAATCGATGGTACTATATATATACAACTTTATAGATATCTTTTTTTTTCTATTTCATTTCATTTTCGAAATAGGAACACTAACTCTTCTCATTTCCACCAGATGGCCCCTTAGGTGGTTTTATTCAGTAGCGCATGTATGCTTTAATATACCACTTTAATGAATATAGCGGCAACTGTTTCGAAGTTAAGAGGTTGGCAAGGGGCTTTAGTTGGCGTACTAAAAAAGGAGAGATGTACGAGAGTTTCATCCTAATTCAAATTTTCATAACGAAACAACACAAGGGGATTTTAAGGGTTGCAAGATAAATAAGGCATCTTAAATTCACTTTTTTGAAAGTGTTAAGTTTATTTCTCAGTAAGTTGAAAGCTTTTTTTCCATAGAGCCAATTTAAAAGTTCAAACATTTATCATTTAATTTATTCTTTTGCGAGAATGGTTGACAATTCGATCACTTTCCAGGATGGTCGTTCAAATCTGTGGGCTTGCCTAGTCAAAAAACGTGACTGGTTTTCAAGGCTATGAACAAGTTGAAGCTTTAAACGTAATGGTATTACCGTTAAATTCGATGGATATTCCAAACTTTCATCTTCACTTTGGGCTAAAAGAAATAAGACAGCTTTTTTTAGTCTGCGAATAACGATTGATTCAGCGTCCAATTCTTTAGCGGAAAGAGGATACCACAATTCGAATTCTTAAACAGGTCTTAGAGTATTTTCTTCTGCTTGTCAAGTTATGATTAACGGGCTTTTGTGGTCTCCTTATTCGTTCAAATACACTTTTGACTAAAAGAAGTACACCTATCCTTCTAGTTGCCTAGACGCTTTCTTTTGCCCCTTATCTTTGAATAAATCCGCATTCTTCTTTGCATTGCCTTTGAAACCTTAAAGTACTGTGAGTAGGAATTCGAATACAACTTCTGTTAAGTATACGCAGGGATGGCGTTTTTTTAATTGCGTAAAAATGTTTCTCTTAAGGAAAAAATGTAATTTTTTTTCTCCATATTTCTGCCTCTTTTAAAAAAATTCGTAAAATTTTCAAACACATTTTTAAAGAATGAATTTAAAAAAAAACTTTTATTAATGGAGATTGTTTCAAAGTTCAGAGAAGAGATTGTTTCAAAGTTCAGAGTCTGAAGAGAAAATGTTAAATATTCCAACTCATACATCATTTATAGCTGACTTAAGGGATTTTTTAAAAATAATCCCTTCGAAACTTTAAAAGAACTTTTATGTGTTTTGGTACTTATAATTCTTATAAAAATAAAGCGATGTCAGAAAACGCGTATTTTCTATACAAAATATAAACAGCTATTACGTTATAATTTTGACGTAGGCTTATTTATGTTTTCAAAGCCCATCTCTGTGTATAAACATTATTTTTTTAAAAAAAAATAACTCTCTTATTACAACCCCATGGGACAAGATAGTTCTATTTGTTTATTCGAACACTAATCTCTTTCTTTAAATTAATTTGCAAATAACGTAATTCTGAGTTATCTTTTAGTAGTAGAAAGAGTTTCTCTTGACTATATATTTACAAGGCATTATATATGAAACACAAACATCGGGATTTTCTGGAATCTAAAGCAAAAGTACTAACTTAGTTATAAGAAAAAAAGAAAGCAATTCTACATAAGCGGAAAACTTGAAAATTCATTATAAATCAAAGAAAAAAGAATACCATTTAGAATTTTAAAAAAATATGCTGAAAGTCAGAATTTAATTTTAACGCAAAAATCAATTGTGATAGCTGTTTTACTGTGATATGGGATATTTTTAAAGTTATATACAGAAACACTGTTTTGTAGTACGCATTTATTATTGTAAGAAATCACACATAAAGGATGCATTATTTTTTTTATTTAAGACAAAGGAAAGTTTGTGATTGTTTCCATAATGATAACTTAATCAAGAAAATGAATAAATAAAAATAATTAATTTATCAAAATTTCAATTGATTTAGAACAATGATCAGAAATTAATAACATTGCTGGGGCCCCTTAAAAATTGAAACAATAAAAAAAAAAAACTAAAGAACAGAATTTTATTTATTGTAAGTTTACCTACCTACTGCATCATAGGAAGAAAATATAATTAAATTAACAATTTAGGGGTATACTAGCTTCAAAACTATAGTACACTATATTCGTCATTAGCAGGTAAAATGGCTCTAATCCGATTAGGCTTCGAATCGAGCTGGGCTTGGATGGTAGGAATAGACAAACCATTGCATACTTCTCCAATTCCCTCCTGTATCATTCAATTGCGCGTAATTTGATGCTTGTCTCATTCCTTCTTCACAGTGATACAACTTTAATGATTTGTTCTGAGCAATACTTTTGAGCATCTTACAACTTTTTATTACATGTTTTTAAATGCTCTGAATTTTAACATTTAAGGTAAAGATAAAACAAGGAACTTATTTTTAATATACCATTAAATATGCTCATTCTTCAATATTATTTGCGTATAGCATTAATAATTCTTAGTTTCGTCTTCAAGCAAAGGAAACGAAGATAAACTAATAACCAATAAAAATAAGAGTAGCAATCATAAATGTTTTTAATTAGTGCAATTTGGATCGTGCTGAAAACTTTCAAATGGTGTGCCCCAATGCTCGTTTCCTAACCATTTTGATTTCTTTGGTAAATAACAATAAACTGAAAGCATCACGATAACAATACCATGAAAGAAAAAACTATGAGAACTTAAGGCAAATAATTAAAATATAATTCTTGCGTATACATTATAATTCCATGGAGAAAAAAAGAGAGGATGAACCCACAGAATCTTTTTTTAATAAAAAATAATAAAATGTTACTTGCGATTTACTTGCAAAACTGACATTTGCTTTCTTTGATGTTTTGAATGAATTCGAATATGCACTCTTTGACATAAACATTTAACAGAACAGCCCAAAATTTGAAAATCATATTTTTGGCGGTTTACACGTCCCAAATTTCCCCTTCATCTCCATATTTTATTCAAAATTTCTTAAAATTTATATGCAGCTGTTTACACTCTGAAGTATAATATAATATCTAGAATTAAAATAAAATACTTGACTAAAATAATTTATCCCTTTCGCCCAAAGTTCTAACTACACTGACATTATTGCTTCCAAAAAGAATCAAATATAACACAAATAACTATGTTTTAAATGTGAAACAATATTTTGCAAATCAACTTAAGTTAATTAAACATTATTAATTTCCTTAATCAGCATACGTTGATTAAACGAAATCAAACCATAATATTACAAATTTAATCAAAAATATTTAGTGAGTCTAAATATTTTTGAGAGATATTCACTGATTTCCACAAAAAACATAAGCCTATTCTTATGGGAATGCATTAAGGACCTACTAATTTAACTGAGTGATAAATAAATCATTTAACCAGTTTTCACTCATAACTCTTGACCCTAAGTCCCACATAGCACTCAATGGACGATCCCCTGTCAGATAAACGTTTGGGATCTTTTTAACCAACTACGTAAAACAAGAAGTCAAATTATAGTCATTAACCCAATCTCTCAACCCAATAGTGACCCCTCCCCGTTTTGTCCAGGGACACAGCTGCACACAATTCGAACGATTAATCTGTCTGAACCACTTCCTTTCCTAACAACTGACATATTCTGTACTATATTTATAAACAATAAAGAAGCTGCATTATTCCTCTACTGATGTTCCATTAGTTAAAGTTTTGTGTATTCCTACCTTCTTCAACACATATTTTGTTAGTATGTCTGTTAAAATATTACTCCAAGCCCACATACAGAGCTCAAAAGCAATTAATGAAAATATTTCTCATTTCTCTTGTACTTAAAAATAGGCTGTTAGAATATAATTATACATATATGTTAAAGTTCAGAAGTAACAAAACACCAATCTAAACAACATTTTCCAATTGCTTAAAATTTCTTACCAGCTTCATTTGAATATTAATAAATAACAATTGGTAATTTACTGTAAAGAAAAATTTATGAATATATTATTTAATCTTTTCAAGAACATCTCAGAGGTGAACTCCTTTCATTATTTATATAATTGCACTTTTGAATTTTTTTCACCAAGTTTAAAAATGATTTCACAAAAATTTATTTAAGTATTTTTAATTTTTGCGAACAAAACATATTATATATTTTTAGGCAGGTCGTTTTGACTCTGATGGGCTTTTAAGCAAATTTAGATAATTAGTTTTTTTGTTACTAATTTATAATTAATATTTTTTGATAAACGTTGTTAAAAATATTTATATGTTCTTAAGAGAATACACATTTATGTCTTACAATTGATATTTCTCTATAAAATCGTATAAATGAAAAATATGCTTAAAGTCAATCATTTACATTTTCAAATATTTAATAAACTCCGATACAAGAATACTGAGAGATTTTATAAAGCAAATATAAAATACACATTGTTTATTTAAATTCAAAATTTTGTAGTCTGTCGAATAAAACATAATCCCATTTGAATAATGTATCATAAAAGAAAAAAAGCATGTTTCTTCAAAACAAAAAACATTTAAGATTTCAAATACTTCCTATGACAAATCATGTCCGTTTGAAGGTAGCGAAATTGCCGACATACCCAACGACTTTGTACTTACATTATGTCATGATAATGTAATAAAAAAGATAACAATATACTCGAGTTGCATTTATTCTTCGCCGTTTATAGTCTACCATTTTTATTTTGGAGGGCAAATATATGGGTTATGTAGAGAGACACATTTATTGTAACCATTCTGATAGCTCGCTTTTTTTGGATGGCTCTCTAACTTTACAGTCATTCTGTGCTTGACATAGCCTCAGCAAGACGCTTAAGATTTATTTGATTATTTTATGGAAATTTATTTTGGAAGGGTTCTTCACTGAACTAAACTTATAAATTGGAATTCATATATTTTTCCATAAAGCATCGATCATTTGATTGATTTTTTTTTCCATTTCATAAACATTTTCCCGTAAACAACCATTTTCTTTCGGAAGAGTGATTCAGAGGAAATATTCATAGAATTCCTCAAGAATGACTAGAAATGGCTGCCAGTTGAAAAATGTCAAACCATCACAGTGCTATAAACCTGCGTTCAAAATCATTCAACTTTATAGGCAGGCGTTAAAAGATACGAAATTTTGATGGATTCCAATAACTAGCAACCTTTTAAAATTAATTGAATACCTCTGTAGAAACATAATTTCTTCTCCAAATATAATTTCATTTCAGTTATATAAATTAAAATTGTCCTCGGTTTGAAAAATTGTAATTGATGTAAATAAGTTTTGAAGATATTTCAGGTAAGGTAGAAATCTTTTTTTGCTTTTAGTTCATTCATCTTATTCTTCTATTGCTTCGAAAAAAACTCGAATTCTGAATGGTTTTTGTGATAAAGAAGAGGTTTTATATATACATACATATATATCAAGATATTTTTCCCTATAGTCAGGTATCTGAAGTGTTCAGTGAAATCTTACAAATAAATTCGTTGTTATATAAAATCCTCGTTTGTTATGGGATATAAAAGATTAGCCATGATTTATGAAGGTATTTCTTAACGCATTTGAAGTTCAAATAAAAATAGTTCTCATACACTTCAATTTAGTTAACTATTTCCAGAAACTGATGAAAGGAAACAATGTATAATAATACAATGTACACACACATTTGATGTATTGTAACAAAACTTACTGCAATGGGTTCCATAATATCAGTTGAAAATCTTGTGAAAAGAAATGACTTTTTATAATTAAATTTTTCTTATCCAAAAGGAATATACAAAAGGAAAAAAGTGAAAAGTCACTTTAGAAATAGCATTAAACCAAATTTTTGGAATTTTATTCAATAACTTTAGTAGTGCACAACAATATAAACATTTAACTTATACAACAAATGTAATAATTTTTTTGAAATGAGTGCAACAAATATTACTTAGTTCTGAAAAGAAAGCAGTATTGTGTTCTTTATATTGTATTAAAGTCTCATCTCATTGGGACGAAATATGTTTCTATGTTTTAATGCAAAAGTTATAGCTTGAATAAATACCACTTCAGACATACCAATGTTTTATTTATACGTTAACTTATAACATTCAGGACATCAAAATGAAATTCATATTTTTCGAATTATGCATTGGAATAGTTATTTCATTTGGGGTTCATAGGCTAGTTTTTGGTATAAAATGTGGTCCATGGAATACAGTTAAGTTTGAGAATCACTAACCTGCATAGAGGAAACTACTGACGTATCTGTTCATTTCAATCCAGTGTCAAGAGTTAGTGTACTTTAAAAGGAATTTACGACCCAGAGGTGTCTGAGGGATCTTTCCTGTCGCTTATGGGGTATATTTGTTTGGCTGAGGGTAAACATGGGTCACGTGTCCTTGTGTGTGTGTGTCAGACACCATAGCATTTCTTTTTTTATTCTTTTTAATATTTTTGACCTTCCTACTTGTCATTATACTACTCAGCTTGCTTATGTGGATTCACTAAGATTTATCTAGATTGTTTTGATTTTCTATTCAAAGATTTCCCCACAAAGTTTGGTCTGTGTCTTGCAATTTAAGGCGTGTTTAGCGTTGGTTGATTCTGTGTGAGTCAAGATAGCTCTTGTGCTTATAAAACCGAACATCATCATTATTGTTCGAAGATTTCAAAGCCCAGTTCAACGTTCCGCTTGAAATATGCTCTACTATTCAGCATGATGGGTCTTGGATGAAATTCGGGTTTGAATATAAACAGTTACGAAATTTATTACCATGTCCACTCGGTTGAGGTAAATATAAATAACTAATTCGCATTTGAAAAAGGATAAAAAAAACTTTAATCCAAAAGAGGCAAATGCCGCTTAAAATTATTTGCAGTAGTCTTAAGTAAGATTGTTATTTTTATGAATGAATTTTATGTATGCTTCAAAAGAAATTTATTAAGATCTGTATTCTTTGATACATGATTAACACTAGATTGCCCAAGGAAGTCATTTTGACTGCTTTTTAATTCCAATTAGAAAAACAATTACGTATATAATGACACAATTTCTTAAACTTCATTAAAATAATTTTTTCCCAAGTGAAGCAAATTTTATTTTATTATTAATATTTACTAATAACTTGTTATATGACTGTAAATAATATAAAAAAAATATTAAAAATTAATTTTTAAACAACTTTATTTACACAATAGATATTCTTTCACAATGCAGTCATTTTGACTGCTTTTGGGCAATATAGGTATATACTAAATTTCAGCCTTTCTAGTGTTAATATTAGTATTAAAGCGAGTAATATTCACATGAGTTACTAAAAAGCAAGATATTTTCTTAACATTTAACTTCGTAATTTTTTTAAAATTTCTATGAAAAAATTATATGAGCTAGTTCTCAAGTAATAATAAAAGGAAAAAAAAACATGAAAAAAAAATTAAGCACTTTTAAATTGAATTTCAGTCACTTTTTTTGTTTGTTGCAGAAATGCAATATTGCGCAGTAGTGCTGTAAATTACAAAACTTTTTTTTATATGATTCATTTATTTTCATCATAAAATGTTTAAATTCCTTGCCTGGTAGTTTATTTCGTCAATAGACAAGAGGAAGAATAAAATATAATGGATTCTTTTTATAGGAAAAACGCAGTTCTTGAGGCATCAGAAATTTTTATAATTGTTGTGATTTCTGAAAAAAAATGTACTTCCATCTAGTGACAAAATTAGCACGTATTTCGTTGCAGTAATCTTTTTTTCTCAGATAAGTGATTTGTAGGTAATTAAAATATATTGAGTATGTTAAATTAAAACATATCATATGTTGCAGAAATGCAACAGTGCGAAGTTAAGGGTTAAAGTTATTTTTAAAACCTGAAGCTTTTCATAAATGTAAAACTCAGTGTCTTATACAAGAAGTTTGACGTGCCCTTTTGTATAAGTGTTGATGAAAAATGAGATGATAATATTACAGATAACAAATAATAGTATCATATTTTATATTAGTCTGACGTATCTAAAATTATATTTGTTACATTTATTACTTTCAATTTGTATAAAAAAATGAGGAGATAATTGATAACGCTAATATATTTCATTGGATAAATTTACTATCAAAAATATCCATAACTGAATTTTAAAAGTATAGTGTTGTGTCAATAACAAACCTTAAGTATCATTTTGGTTTGAATTAAATATAATTGATGTGCTGCTATTTGAAAAAAAATTTCCTTTCCAGATTATTTTATTTGAAATTGATAACAAGAAATTAGAAAATCTGTTTAACCTCACATTATATTTAAAAATTTATATCTCAGAGGAAACAAATTATGCATTCGCTCCTTTTCAAGAATAGACTCATTTTAAATACCTGTACTGTTTGCTTCAAATATTTTAACTAATATTTGTTAATATCAGATAATAATATATTAAGTCATAACAATGCAAAGTTGAACATATTTTTGTGAGGTAGATAGGGGCCACATAAAAATAAACGCACAAAAAATATTCAAAAATTTCATAAATTCTTACATAAAACAAACTAATTTGTGGAAATACTAAAGAAATCTTTTTTATGCGGTAGATAGGGATCGCATAAAAAAGTCGCATTTATAAAACAGGCCAATTATTTACGAAATTTATGTAAGAGTACTTCCATAATAAAATAAATAATTAAATATTACACATGGAAACATTTTAAAAACGTATAGTTTCTCATTGTATACAATGTTAAGTTTTCAAAATGCACATACATAATTCATTGTTACTCATCGTAATCCAAAGCCCTATAATGAAAAAGTTCAAAATCGTTTTCGTCACTTGAAGGTACTATTTCAATTGATTTATTTTTTGGCAACATAAAGTAAGAGATAAGTTTTTGTGACGAAGGTCGGGTGGTCAGTTACTTGTAAATGTCGCGATAACCAGCTATTCATGATTGAAGCCCTTTTTGGAATTTTATACTCCTTTCTTAACTGGTATCTATTTTAAGAAAATGCTTTTCTAATTTGTTGGAAAGCTAGATCCCAGCATTTTTTATTCGCTCTCAAAGAATCCGGCTTCTTGTCCATCTTCATAATCTATCAAATTATTGATAAAGTCACTGTAATTGAAAGTTTCATCTTCAATCAAGCGCGGGCTGCTGGAGCGTTGAGGGAAAGCAACTGAATGTGCATTGTCGGGAGACTGTTTATAACAAATGAACAGAGCGTCTGGAAATGTTTACATTCATTTCAAGTGGCCTAACGTACACCCCCGCATCATGGAGGGAGGAACAGGACTCTAGGGGCGCGAGGCCTTACTTACGTTAAATACGTATTTACCCAATTTATAAAATATTAAAGGCAAAACCTGATTTTCTGGGGGGCGGTTATAACATTCTCAGTTACACCACTGGCAAATAAATTGAAAATATTACAGTGGAGCCAAAACCATTGAGTTTTGTCACGGGGGGGGATCTAGGGGTCAAAGGCTTGACTAACACTAAATACGTATTTACCTAATTTATAAAATATTAAAGGTGAAACCTGACTTTCAAGGGGAGGGGATCCTAACATTCTCCGTTACGTCCCTGGTTAATAGATATAAAACACTACAGTGGCGCCAAAGCCATTGAAATTCATGCACCGCATAAAAAAATTTCCACAAAAATAAAATCGCATAAAAAAGACCGCTTAAAAACAGGTTTTACTGTATATGTGTTATAAATTATATAAAAATTATTAGCTAAACTAAAATTTAATAACATTATAAATTAATTGTTTTAAAATTTCATTTCATAATTGTGTTTATTTAACTTTAATGAATTTTATGACACTTACATATAATTATTTTCCTTTTCAAAAGCTAAATTTAAAATGGGTGCCTTTTTGTGTGATTTTAAGGGCTTCAGTTTTTTTAGAAATGTGTATTACAAGCAAAAACTATATACTTATTTAAGTAAAAAAATTATCTTGATTTTAAATATTCGGAAAAAAACATAAGGAAACGTATATCTGCTTACTTAAAGCTTGTAAGCACACCTATTAATGATAACAAAACATTAAAAATAAATCATTTCTAAGAGAATAATAATTACTAGTCCTTTACTAAGAAAAACATATAATTAAATGTTTTCTGTTAAAATTTGTTTTAGAAAAATTGAAACAGACTCATTGAAAAAAGAAATCTTGATTTATATTTTCTTTGGGGATCTCAAAGCTTTCAAAATGACAATATTTGTCTTTGGAAAACTTTCAATTGTCTTAACGACTTTTTCTTCTAATGCATAACCTGAGATTATTAAGCTCCGTTTCAGGCTTACACTTGTAAGAAAAAGACATATGTGGCTAAATTTAAGTCATTTTCTTTCAAAAGTATTCTGGTGAAATTAAAACCCTGACAGTATTCTTTGACACTTCAGAACATAAATGAACTCTTCAGTAGTTATCCGAAACGATAAGAGCTTTCCAAATATCATAAAAAATAGTAGTATAAATGGTGGTTTCTAGTCCTTACCATTTTAACTTTTTTCACTTGCTAATAGTATCTAAGTACCTTGTCAAATATAAGAGGATGAAAAAAAGGTTAAAGATTTTTCTCCAGCTTTCTGGCAATTTTAATCTAGATTGTGATGAAGTTTATTTGCATACTTATTAAGGGAAAACTATGCTGAAGTAAATGCCATGGTTTGGATGCCGTGGGAGCATAGTTGTTAAGGTCACGAACTTTGTAGTTGGTGATCTTTCGTCAGGGTTTCCAGACCTAACTCTTGTCGAGAGGAATAATAGAGAAAGAAGTACATTAAGTAGAAATAAACCTCAAAGTCATTACCTGGTTTGGTATGGAAATAATAAGGTACCAGTTCAAGCGTTGTTCTGCATACTTTAACCATAGCTCCTAATTATGAAGTCCGTGGCTAGTAGCTTTAGTATAGTTTCAGAATAATGCAACTTCAAACAGGCGCTGGTTGGCAATTATGAATATTAAAGTTATTTATTACATTCTTCTTTGTCCATTAAAAACAAATTTTTAAGATTTGATATTTAAAATTCGGAATGAAAGTGGGATCAATACTTTTAATGGAAGTCTGATGTAGATATTTTGTCATTTTTCCCGTCTTGTTTATTCCTGTTCTTATGATGGAAAATTTTTGTAAATAATTATAATTTATAAAACTGTTAACTGCTGTAAAAATTAATATATACTTACTGTATATTCCGCAATATAACACACACTTTTAACACAAAAGTATGAGAAAAACTGTGTGTGCGTTATACACACCCTCTGGATTTAAAAATGACAGCTTTAAAAATAAAGGTAAAATGTGCATGGAAATAAATTATATTCCTACATGTATTTAAATAATGTCCTTTCAAAGAAATAACATTTTCATTACTGGATAACAAGAAAAGCTCTTTATACTCGTCTACCGTTGTATATTCAAGCACATCTCACCGAATTCTATGTTTTTTTTATCATCACTCTCGCTCTGAACCCTTCATACATAATCTTCTATTCCATCTAAATTGTTGGATGTAACACACATTTTTAAGCGATTTTTTAATTATGGCAGGTTTAATTTCATTTCATACTTTAATTATGCACTCTCATATAATTTCTAGAATTCAAAAGAAAAGAGGATTGAACATGTATATTTCAGGTTTCTTCGTAAAAAAAAGTGCAGTTCGTTCATGCGTTATACGACGAATGTGCGTAAAAATACAGCTTGAAAATACAGATGCGTGTTGTATGCCGGTGCCCGTAATATACCAGAATATACAGTAGTTAAAAAGGAAACATATAACAGATGAAGAAATGTAATGTTCATCTTCATTTTAAAAACATACTACTTATAAAATTAAATGAAATCTCTCTAGTATAATTTCTTACAAAACATGTATTGCTTGTAAAAACAAAATGTAGATTATTGTTAGAAATTTAAGTTTTGTTTTTGAAGTAAGTCGATAATGTATACAAAAATTGCTCTGATTTCTGAAAAAAAAATAATATAGTTAACTTAACCATTAATGTAACACTTAACATTTTCTTAGAAAAGTTAGCCAACTATTAGTTTTTTATGTATATACTAGCTCATTTATTACATTTCTTTTTGCAATTGTGCATTTATAGTTAAAGTCTATTCCTTAGAGCCGTGAACTATTATTTAAATAAGCTATGTTTAGAACACTAAAACATTAAATCTAAATATTTTATTTTAACTAAAAAAAATCGGCTCAGTACAGCTTAATCAGAATTATTTGCATATATCTAATAAATGTGCTACATAATTCGAACACCCTAATCTTAGCAACTGTATACACGCATACATATTTTGAGACAACAGCTTGAAATCATATCAAGGTAAAAATCCATTTAAAAATAGTATGTATTCCAAGTGAATTTTCAAAAACATAATATTTAGCACATTACTCCTTCATTTTAATTAGTAATTTAATATAATTGAAAACAATAATGGAGAATCATTGGGACGTGCAAAGATTTATCATTAACTCATTTTACGTATATCATGCAGACATATCGTTACGACTAACTTAATATCAATTACGTAGTATATATATGATATACGTAAATCAATATATTATGCACATACTGATTGTATAGACTCGTAACTATTAACTGAGATTGGTAGTGTAAACATATTGGGATGTTAAATTTGCGTCTAACAGCATGCATGTGTCAGATTCATTAAACTAATTAGTACAATATAAAAAATGTGTGATATATTAACATTAATTTTTTAATCCAGAAAAGTTAAGTTATTCTTTTAAACATATACTTAATAAATAATAAAAATAATTTATTATTAAGGTTTTTAACGTATAGACTAGTGTTAAATATTTTTAATGTGAAGGAAAATTTTATAAATGTCCATTAGTCTAAATAAAGTCCAAAACCACTATTCTAAAATAAAATGTACTTAATATTTTTCTTGTAACCAGCAAAGCTGGTTGGTTTGATGAGAAATGAGCTATTTATAAGGATAGAAAAGTTTGGAAGGAGAAAAGATATATCGTAAATATTGCCCTATGCTTCACTTATCTCATAAGTTACACTGCATTTTTTATAATATTCATTTTCTTATCAGGAAAATTGATTACCCAAGGAATTTTTCTCCTACATATATATATATATAATCTTTAGGAATTTTAAGTTAAGATACTCAAAGATTTCTAGAGGCATAACTTAGTAGAAACTGATAATTTTAACTGAGTTTGTAACTTATCCAAAAAGATAATTCAGAAACCGTTTTTTTAAATTGAGAAATATTTTAAAGAGCATATTATCTCTTTAATGTTGTTTTTAAAAATGATAATTGTTGCTTAGTCGGTAGAACAAATAATATGTTAAATAGATTTACCGTATATATATAATACACCTTTTTTTCACATGTAATTTGGGATTCATGAGGGTTAAAATAAAAGTATTCTAAGATTAAATGTGTATTTAACTTAGAAATTCGTATTCATTATTTTGGGAAATAAAATTGTTCAGATGATTGTTTTTCTAATTTTGTATGAAAGAATATTCATATTTATACTAAACCATAATTGTTTCAAAGCGAAAAATATATTATTTTAAGAACTTAATATTTTCTGTACACAACTTAATTCATGTTTCTCTCAGTTATTTTTTCATAGAAAAATAAATAAATACGATTAATTCGGCAGATCTGTAACATATCAAAAATTCTTCAGTCTAAGTTGAAACCAAAATAGTGATTTTTTTAATAAAATTATAGGACATTCCCTTTTGTTTATTTTTAAAGAGATCTCAACAACATATTGGAGTATATGTAAGTCTAAGCTACAAAAATATGTCATACACTAACAAAACACACACAAACTACAATAGTCCTGAATTCAAAATGAAATCTTTTACAAATTAACTTTAATCTAAAAATTAGAAATAATTATTCGACGCAAAGATGCCTTTTTGTAAGAGATCAGCATTTATTAGCAACTTCCCAAAATATTTTATTTCGTTTGGAAAAACTACAGTCGATAAACTTGTGTTTAAAATGTCAGAGGTTTAACTCTCACCTTTCATTATGTTATTTCAGTCGATTCAAAGAATAACCGTGTTCAAATAATAATAAGAAAGGAAAACGTAAAGTAAATTTTTCTACACTGAAGGTTAAATGCACAAATCTGATTATTAGTTTTAAAAATACGAAAACGCATTAAGAGTAATGTATCGCACATACCTTTCTAACTGCCGTAGCTACTTACCCTTGTTTCTTAACAGCCAAATTTGTTAAATAGCAATTTATCTTGAAGTCAGTTGTAATTATTCCTGCTTCATTTTTCATTCCAGATACCCATCATCCAAAAATCCGAACTATTTACTGTTTTAAAATAATTCATTTCGCACCTTTCGAATAAAGAAAAAACATGAGCAAAGCAAATATTTCGGATCGAACCAAAAATTATTGAGAGCGAAGTCATTAGAATAAAACGACTACATCATTAATAATCCGAAGTTTCAGAACCTAAATATAAAAATCTCCAGCAAAGAAAAATCCTGATAAATGTCCAATTGCGGTTTAAATTGCATTAAAACGGTTCTGCAACATTGATTGTTTCTTTTCTTTTTTCGATTGAGGTAAAACATGCTCATTTGAGAATAAATTTGGATGTTCTCTTTTTACTGCCGATAAATTGTTTCGATTTACATTTCGTTTTCGAACTCTTACCAGGATTTGTATAGGTACATTACTGAAATGCGTATGAAAGTAATTCTGATGATTATGATTACATTAAAATACCGAAAATAAAATAGTGTCAGAAACGCTTTCGGATCAGGGCGGTAGTAAAATAGTTTTTCTACATTTGACTTTTCGCTTTCGATAATGAGATAATTTCATTTATTTCCAAGTTGTGGTTTGAGTGTTTCACTTAACGTTTTTCTAAGTGCAGATGAAAAATGGTATTAAGTTGTAACATTCTGAATAAGTTTTATTGAAAAAAAGAGCCAGCAATTCATGAAAAGAAATTCAATCATTCCATTAATTTTAGACGCAAGGTAATGGCTGAAATTAAAGTTCGAAGGGAATATAATTTGCTTATTTTTTACTAGATAAAAATTCATCGTTATGATTCCTATGCATGAAAAAAGTTAATACTTCTAGGAAGTTCAAGTTGTATATATATATATATATATATATATATATATATATATATATATATATATATATATATATATATATATTTAAAAAAGTTAATAACGACTTTTGAAAGTGGTTATATTCATTCTAGAACAATCTAATTATAGAAAACGTATGTTGCATTATTCAGTATCTGGACGAAATAAAAAGAAGTAACTGATCTTTAAATTCTGTATTCAAAAACTGCAGATTTTAAAAACCAATTGCAAGTATTGCTTCATTTTTTGCGGCCAATTGACTTAGAGAGAGGTATGTTTTTACACTTATTCAAATATTTAAAAAAAACAGAAACATTTATTTTCTTTTTGCAGAATTCAGCAAATAAGGACGGGGACTTCTCTGCTATTTTATTTCTGCCGATTTTTTTCGTATGTGAATTTCATCCTTTAACTTGTGGTGGATTTAATCAAATAGCACCTTCTGAAATAATCCAGTTTTTGATTGTGACGTGCATTTGCATACAAATGAAAAACAAAATGTAGGCGTAGTTTGTTAACTGCTGTATATTTTGTTTTAAATTACAATTTCTCAGTTCTCAGTAAGTTTTATAAGTACTGAAACAAACGGAGTTTTTCTTTAAAAACCCCCACCTTATTTCACTTTGCAATCTTTTGTTCTTCTAAGAAATCATTAAAAGTTTAATTTTAATTCAATGTATTTTTATTCCAGCACAAAGTTGAATCAATTGTTGTAATTGCTGTCAGATTCGGATCATCTGAGGATCTCACTTCATTTCTAAAAGGTAAATGTTTTATTCTAAAGATTGTTTAAAACATACTTTAAAATTATCATGCTATAGATGCTTATTTGTAGAGCAGGGGTGGACAATTTGTTTTGGCTCGTAAGCCACATTGTGGGAGCGGAGAATACCGAATGGCGGCACCTTTTTAAAATGATTGCATTATTTATAAAAAAAATAATAAATAAAAGTTAAATAAAATAGTGGCGGTTTTATTCGATTTATTTATTGTTCTAATTTCATATTTTGTGCACATTTAATTTTAGAATCAGTTAAATGACTCAGATGTACCCTATCATAGTTTTCTACATTTTTTTAAAAATCAGGAATGACATCGCTTGTTTAAATTTTTATCACAGCTTGAAAGTTTATGTCTGCAAACTTGCAACTATATTTAATCTTATTTATCTTCATGCAAGAAAAATGTTGCTCACAAATATATGTCGGCTAATTTATAAAGAATAAATTCCCCGCAAATTTCTTCATATATGGAAATTGTTCAGCTGACAAAGATTTGTAAAAGTTAATATGTCATAGCATTAAACAGTTTCTTCATACTGGGATCTGACTTCAAGTCAATAAGTCCAAGTGGTAGATCCTCAGGTGCTGTATCAATTTTCTTTAAATCCTGAAAACTTTTTATGACCTCGTCCTCTAAATTCTGTAGATGATCTCTTAGTAGAAACATTTTCAGGTATTTTGTTTTCATAATAATGAAAAATACAAGACGAATTTTCGATCACGTCCACGGGAAAGAAATCTCGATTCAAATTGGATTTTCTGACTGTCTTAGCGGGCCGCATAAAAACTGTTTACGAGCTGGTAGTTGCCTACCCCTATTGTAGAGTAGCAGTTTAGTTCCAGATGTTTCAAAGAACGTGCTCAAGGGCTATCTGTTTGTTAAACGTTCGATTTCATTGTAACTCATCGTATTGGATGATTTTTAGCTATTTGTGAAAAATGATTACTTCACAACTAATTTGTCCTGCGGTGTGAAGTGTAAATATAAAAAGTCAAATTTTGCAAAGCGGCAATCTTGTCACCTGACAATGGATAAAAATTGCAAAAACGTTTTCAATCTTCGAAAGGGCATCTTGATATTTTGCACTCTTTATTTTATGGTTATACTCATTTGAACATTCCGTCCGTAATTAGTACAACTTTAGAAAAAAATCTTTCAGGATGTAAAATAGCATATTACATGACAAAAAGAAGAGAAAAAAAGGATATTTAAAGGGGAAAAAACTTCAGAAATTGGATAAAAATAGTCAGTAGGGTTACGTTTTACACTGGTGTACAAAACTTAAACAACAGGTGGGTTTATTGCCATAACTTCACGAAAAATCATCTGAGAAACATGGAATAAAGAAATGAGGGAGAGTATTATGTACGTAAGGGATGACGAAAGCATCGGCACTAAAAAAGGAGTACAATGCATACGGTATGGAATCAAACAAAAAAAAGCTTTATTAAGGGTACAGTGGAGTTTCAAAATCAATTTTTTTAATTACCAATGCATTTTTTTCAAATTTGCAGGAAATGTGTAATATGTTACCAGATATCAATGTACAAAGCTTTGTCAAAATATCTTTAATGGTTTCTGAGATATTAAAATTTTTATTTTTAATTGTACCGAATAATTAACGTATTTCAAAATGCTCCATGCGCAACCAGTTTCAGTCTATGCAGTCAATATTCTCTCATAATGTTCCTTTTATACATAAAAACAAAACTTAGAGAAGTTTTCTTCATATTTCTCTTTTTAAAAAATTAAAAAAATATTTATGTTGAAAATTTCAGTTTTTTCCTTAAAAACTAACTAAAATGTTTACATTCTCTGGTTTTTATTACTTTCTCTTCACTTAAATAAAAAAAAAACATTCACTAGCATATATTTATACAACTATAGAGAATATTTGTGCAAATTTTCACTGCAATTGGGGAAAATGTGTTGCGCAGGGAACATTTTAAAGTTATTGAAACGACAAAAATTATAATTCCCTTAAATGAAGGTTTTTATGAGTATTATGATTATAAGTCCTCAATCACATTTGATAAAAGTAATTATTGCTATAATTAAGAGATACCATATTATTTACAACTTATATACTGATTTTCTTTATGTCATTATAATAAATATACCTAATTTTCAGAAATAAACAAATTTTCAGAAGGAAATGAAAAATTTAATATTTTGATGTTATCATTAAAATATGACTGAAAATGTATTTCATAGTCAAGCAAACTTTACAACTTTATATACAACATATCTAAATGTAAAATATGTAAATAATAAAATATGTCTGTTTGATCACAGGATTATTACTTTTATTTATGAATAACTTACCATTGTAAGAGTACCGTGATTTCAAGCTATATATATATACAAATAAATTTTTAAAAAAAACCAGATAGAACTAAAATTTTCCAGCCCCATAACTGAGGTCATTCTTTTCTCTATTTTTGTCATTTTTTTTATATTTTTGAATTTTTTTCTCTTTTTTATATTGTTCAGAAGCTTTTCGCTTTCTTTGCGATAACCTTCGGTTATCGCGTCTGTGGGCAATTTTAAAAATGCAGCGTCTACCATTTCATTATTGTTTAACTTTAACGTTTCAACATAGCCAATGTTTACTTCACTGACCGCTGCGGTTACTGCAAGATTAATTCGTTTCTTCGAAACAAACACATCTTTGGGGCATTTCCTCCAAATACAGCTATGCAAACTTTCATTAGCATTTTGGGTTTTGCCAGAAACACAGCGAAGAAGAATTTCATTTGAGGCAAGGCGCTGGTACACTGGCATAATTTTAGCAACTACTTCTTCTGACAGTTTTGTTTTCATACTTTTATGACTACCTGGTACTTTATTATCTACTTTAGCTCTATTATAAAAGCACCAGGATAGCTTTCCGTCAGAGCATTTGCTGTGCATTGGCTTTGCATCAGTCGACATACAATGAAAAAGAGTTGCAAAAATTGACGCCTTCATCTTCTCAACCTCTGGAACACATTATCGACAATTGCTTTCCGATAAAAGTTCTGTAACTTAGTAACTGTTGCGTCAATCAAACTACCTTGTTTACGACCACCTAATGTCACACCTTTCGACCGTCACTCTTTAACTTTAGTACTGAGTGCTGTTCCTAAACGTTTAGCTACGTGGTTAACACACTCTTCTTTTACAATGACGACATCATCTCCATACACTTTTTTTCATTTAGATGTTGGTGTGTTTTTGCACCACCGTCACAAAGAACAGTAGTGTATCTCATTGCACAGTCAGATATTGACCGGTTCCACAAAATGTAGGCAGCATGCATTTCCATACTACCTGAGGAACCGTCCAAGTTTTTCTGGCATTTTTCTGAATGCCCCGATTTCCAAATCTGAAACTCGGGGCTTGCTTCACCCATATCTTTTGCAGCCATACTACATTCATGACAATACTTTGATAAAACCTCAAAGTTAACAACAAGGTTTGTCATTATATCGATAACAATGCCGATGCCATATAGGGACGTATGGCCTCTTTTATGCCACGTTCCATCGTATGAGACAGTTATATCAATAATATTGTTCCGACCAAGATCGGGATGTGAATATAAATTTGTTTGCCTCACGTGTTCCCTTGAGATTCGTAACATTTCAACTTTCGCAGTTTCATTTTTATTACATAAGTTTTCCAAGCATTTCGAAAATGTTTACGATCCATGCATGGTGTACCTAAAATTGCCGAGAAAGTTTCTAAGGCTGCGTGACCCCTCCCTATAGCCAAGAATGCAGATGTAAGTTTTGTGTTGATATCAAATTTCCTGCAGGGGTTTTTCTCGTTGACTGGTGAAGGCATGTCCATTTGATTTTTACATTTTTCGCAAACAAGTTCCATTTTGGTGGAGAAACCGTATGAATTGTGCGTTAAAATATTCAATGAGAACTGATTGCAATCACTACATGGAACATTTTGTAGCAATGAGGTCCACATTGAATTATTGATAAAATGATATTCATTTGATTCTGAATTTACATCACTGGCACTCATATCTGATGTACTAGGAACAGCTTCAGTAGAAATTTCATCACATTTATTATCCGATGATACATTATATGCAGAAGATTTTCCTTTTTTCCAAATTTCTTATACAGGCAGCTCTTGGTTGTTTAGTCGCCCTTTGGGCTTTCGATATTTTGAACTAATGCTATGCATTTTCAGAAAACAAAATAAGCTGTGATAATTTCGCTCAACAGAATAGAAAATATATATATATAATATTAAAATATTATCGCAATATAGAGCTTTAGTTCTGAAAAGAACTGTTTCTTATTTATATAACGAAACTCAAAGTAAGCTGTTTTCGAAACTAAGTAAACAAATATTTGATACCTTACAGTTAGAGTTACAGTTATTTTCGCGTTGCCAAATTTTAGAAAAATATATAATTCATAAATAGAGTAAAAAAAATAACACATAAAGTAAATAAAAGTAACGCTCAAAATCAAAAAATACAATACAGAAGCGTAATTCTACAACCATTGCAAGCAGCTGAGTTTGACAGAAGTAAACAAAGGGGCGTGGTCAAACAGGTGTTCGAATTGAAAGAGCATAACTTCCATAAAAATGATCGGAATTGAAAAATTCTTTTTGCATTCAGTAGCAGTGATTACAAGCATTAATAATATGCTAAAAGTAAAAAATCGAAAATTTGATCGATTTTCACCAATTTGAAAGTCCACTGTACCTTAAACGCATAGTATCGTGACTCATGATGGTCTATCCAACAGGAAGAACAACAAGCAGATGTTCCTTAATATGGTATATGCCCTCCCCTCACTGCAATGGTTGGTTCGCACCGTCTCCGCATACTCAGAACCAACTGGTGCAACATTTCTTGCGGTAGGAATGCCCATTCTTCAATCAGCATCTGTTTGAGTTGTTGGGTGTTCTCCGAATGATGTTAGCGTGCTGCAATACGTCTCCCCAAAGCATCCCACACATGTTGGATGGGATTTAAATCTGGGGAGAACGCTGGTCAATCCATTCGAGTGATATCTTCACTTTCCAGCAGCTCCTCAACAGCAAGAGTCCGATGTAACCGTGCATTGTCATCCATAAAAATGAAGTCTGGGCCAATGGAACCTCGGAACAGACGCACATCGGGAAGAAGTACCTCCTCACAATAGCGATCCCCGATTAGAGACCCTCTATTGAAAATGTGGAACTCAGTTCGCCCGTTCAGCATAATGCCTCCCGAGACAAGAACTCCAGGACCACCGTAATGGTGTCTTTCCTTGATGTTACTGGTATAAAACCGTGTCCCGATCTCTCTCCAAATCAAAACGCGTTAAGAATCGCTTCTGGTACTGAACCGACTCTCATCCGTAAAGAGGACACGACTCCATTGACAGTTGTCCAGTTTTTGTGCTCTCTGCACCACTGTAAACGGTGGCGTCGGTGTTCAACTTTCAACGGGAGGCAGCGTTCAGGACGGCGGGTGAATAGGCCCCCTTTGTGAAGGCGTCTGGCCACAGTAAACCGCGACACTTGTCGCCCCGTTGCTGTAGAGAGTTGCTGAGCAATGACGCTTGCTGACTGCCGTCGGCCTCTTTTCGCCTGCAGGATGATATATCGGTCATCCCCTGCAGCAGTCGTCCTCGAGCGGCCACCACCAACCTTTCTAACAGCTGTACCTGTGGTTTGGAACGCTTTCCAAGCGCGCAAAACGACACTTTTGTTGATTCGAACTCTGCAGCTGCACTGGTGACGGAATGCCCCTCCTCCAGCTTTTCAATCATTCTTCCGCGTGTGAAGTCGTCCAGGTGATTTCTTCTAGCCATATTTCATGAAGTGACTCACTGGCACTTGCAGCGAATATATTGAATTGCGTCTGCGTCCTTTATTTAATTTTACTGTTGAACAGCACGCGCCGACATCACGCGTTTTGCGTACGCTCACGTCGCTTCTGACGTTTCGTTCCAGATATTTGCATACGCATGACGTTTCTACTGACTTACGTGTTCACTGTACTGATCTCCAGACCTCTTTTTCTGCAATTTCATGGTTATCTCTGCTTAATTTTTACATTGTTGCTTAAGTTTTGCACACCAGTGTATTTTTCTGACTTATACGTATAATAAAAATATATTTATGAAGTTAATACAATTAATTTAAATACTGCTACTTTGACTGTTTCTAACATTTTTATTTTTAATGAAATTACTTAAAATATATATGTGCTATAATTTTTAATCTAAGTGTTAAATAGAGAAATGAACCTCTGAAAATAAATTCATTTAATATTATTAACAAAAATAGCATATCTTATACTGCCGTAAGTTATATGCATTTAACAGATTCAGCATGTTATATATTATGTTTTATGTATAGGGAAAGTATCATAATCTTTTCTTATATTCTTGTGATGAGAATTCAAGTTAACTTCTAATATATTTATAAATAAATGCTTTGTTCGGGTAGTATTAATGACATCACTTTGTATAAAATATAACTTCCTGAAACATTAAACAAAATGTAGTAAGACTATCAGTTAATGCAATTTACATTGATTATAACCCTAATTTTCTCAATCGACAACATGTTAAAGAACATTTATATGATAATGGACTTCTGAAACACCTTTGTTCTGAACGTATTGCAAATGCTTTCTTTTGGCTTGCTTTCAGAATTGATTTGTTTTAATTTGCATCGCAATCTGAAACACAGGATGGTTATAAGTAACGAGCCTCGCAACTTTAAGCAGCAATCAAGTGACGAGGACGACATTTGAGGCAGCAGCTTCCTCCGAACTTCCATACCAATGGGAGTACATTGAGAATCGACAATTTAATGTGCAACAACCCTTGTACATGGTGGCAGGGGTACTGAATTCGTGATTACACAACGCTGGTCACTAGTTCACGATATCGACCATTTGGTCACCACGTCCAATGCCAATCGGAAAGAATATATACATAATCCTCATAAATATATACATCCACATCATTCAAACATTATACATCCACACCATTCATTTCTTTCCTCAAGAGCGTTATGCAACAACACGAAAATACGTGAAATCACGTCAATAACATCCATTTCAATACAAAAAAATGTTTTTCTTTATGAAATATGTCTCTAAGATGAGATATCAATTAGCTATAAAATTAAAGTTAGGTTGTATTTTTTTAATTTAAAATAAATACTCCGTTTGTGTTATTCTTCAACTCAAATTATTCAATTCAAACAGCTAATGAATTTGAAGCATGCATGCAACAATATATCCTTTGCATTAAAAAGGGAATTGATGAGAAATACAACGAATTGGAAAATTATAGTCGTAATTGACATCAAATTCTCTTTAAAAATCTAAGTTTAATTAATTTGATTACCTTATTTATTACAACAGTCTTATGCTGTTTTCAATATAAAAAGAAGAAAATGTAAAGTTCAGCTTTGAAGGATTACGATATCAATTTACTTCTTAATTTTGGTATACGTACTTATGCTGTTTTCAATATAAAAAAAAGAAAATGTAAAGTTCAGATTTGAAGGATTACGATATCAATTTACTTCTTAATTTTGTTATACGTACATTTTTGACGTATTTGAAATATTACAAGCAAACCAAATTAATTGAAGATTTAAAGAATTGATTAAGGTCATAAGTGGGAGTTTAATTCTCCCTTTTTCTCTCTTCAGTAATTTTTTGGAGTCTCTGTATCATGTTATATATATATATATATATATATATATATATATATATATATCCTTATGGCTCAGTGTATAGGAAAGTTACAGGTATTCTTTCTATCATTTTGGCTCAGTGTATAAGCAAATGACAGGTGAAGGTTGGCTAGCCCTAAAACTTGTTTAAACCTGCAATCTTGGTTCCGAAGGCCAGGAGTTTGCTATTGTACTACTGTGCCTATAATATTTCCTATATTGACTAGTTATACTTAGGTTTTTATAGCTATTTGTATATATTTATCGATTATATATATATATATATATATATATATGATTCCCACATACATACATATATATATATATATATATATATATATATATATATATATGTGTGTGTGTTTGTGAGATTTAAATATTATTATCCATTCATTTAAAGGGGGGTGGAAGTAAAAGAGAATTTAATATTACTTTATTTTTTGATATTTAACACTGTAGATTTTGGAATCAAATTAATGCATTATTATGCGTATTTCAGTAATCGAAACATTGTATTCACTAATTATCCTGATTAATTAAAAACAATCAATAAATAACAAAGGAAATCAAAATGCTTCTGATATTAAAGGTTGACAAATCAATATATTGAAGTCACATAAATCCAACATTCATCAACTCAGGTTATTTATTTGCAGATCCTTATTATTTAAAGATAAAAAGTGGATTTTGTTTTTTAAACTGAGCTCCTCAACAATTAGATTTGCAATTCAAATAAATCATCCAAATTTTTATTAAAAGATATTTCTTTTACTCAAAACACAATGCAGTTTAAAGACTCAGTTGAAGAATCTTACTTATTGGCTACTAATAATGCCTTTTGTTGTGGAAGAGCATAGTACAATCATTTCTTCTTTAACTGAGCTTAGTTTCCGATTTGTTAACTTTTAATAATAGGTAGTTGTTACAATGCTTTCAATTTAAACGGTGACATCCTTTCATTTCACCACGAAAAGCTTTTAAAAGTGAATTAATATTGCCCAAATAAATTCCTAATGGAATTAAATTACAGGGTTGGGTGATTAAATAACTCTTAACGTAGAAAAGTAAAAAAAAAAGAAACCGACAATTGATTTTAGTGCTTTGTTTAATCGATATAAGTTTCCATACATAGATGGTACGTCCAATGTTATTCATCGGTTATTATTACTAATAACCCGTTATTATTAATAATAACCAACTAAGATGGTTAAAGTGAATAATTTAGCAGAATTTATTACACATTTACCGGTTAATATTAATAATTACTGATGAAGTTTGGTAAATTCATTAATTTTTAATGCTTTTGGCTAGAGATTTCCAATACGAACGCTCCCGTATATCTTAATGACAGTAGCGTGTTAACTTTTGAACTAAATTTTCTTTTAAGGTTTGTACAAATTTTACTGTAACTAAAGCACAATGGAAGAGGATCTGGAACTCATGAAGTCATCTTTTAGTGATCATTTGGAAATGCTCAGATTGAAAAAAGTTACTTACAAGAGTACAGTAAAATTTCTTCATTGTTAAAGTTAAGGAAATCAATAAGAGGACTTCTGACAAAACAGCAGATACCCTATAAATTAAATTACAAAAAAAAAAAAAAAAAAATATTGCCGATGTTTGACCAAATCTACGATTTTAAATTAGTTGTATACCTTAACTCTACTAATGCCTACAACGAGATATTCATTATCACAGCTTATACTCAGATGTAAATTACGTTAGAGTTGCAGTTTCAATAAATTATGCCTAATCGATCAGACTGACCTAACTTCCTCGGCAATTGTTACTAATAACAACCGGTAAATATGATTAATGTACATTATTTATCACATTTACCAAAAACTATGCTTATTATTAATAATAACAGGCGATTATTAATTATAGCCTGATTAATTACTTTTCCGCGACACACGCACACGCACGCACGCACGCACGCGTACACACACACACACACACACACACACATATATATATATATATATAAAGCAACACTAGGAACGAAAAGCAAATTAGTCTTTATTTTGTACGCGTAAAGAATAGTAGAAAGAAAACATGATTAAATTAGCAAGCTGCTTGGCGGTGTATAAGTAACAATATCAGTACAAGCAGGTTCCATCTCTGGAAACTGGGGCGATTCTGACCCGGTTTGTCATTGACATGAACCTGCGCCTGAATGACAGATAAGGTCAAGTTCTTCGAGCTCGCTTCGAGTCTCTCAGCAATTCATGAATAGATATTTTCAATGAGTGAAAGATTTGGAGAACGTGGGGACCAGCGCAACAGTTGAACATACTTTTGTGCTGCATACATCAGGACAAGACGGGCAGCATGCGGTTTTATATTATTTTGTTGAAAGATGTTTAGATGATGGTGTTACTGTATTAATGGTCAACAGTGTATATATGTATATATATTACGGTGTTAGATGTTGGAATAAAATGAGCTCCCGTTTTTCTTTTTCTTTTATTTAGCAGTTTATAAGCATTTTTTTCTAAATGTAAAATCGTGGACACGAGGAGAAAAACAAAATTAAATATAAATTTAAAATATTTATTTTGTTCGTGTGAAATTTTTTTAAAAAAAATCTTTAAGTAAAAACGGCAATGTTTTTTATGCAACTTTCCAATTTTCATTATAATGAATAAAATTTTATTAATACGGAGCACATTTTTCATTCCCATTTATTTAGTGAACAGGATGCTGTTTGAAGTTAAATTTCTGTGAAAATTTAGGACTGGATGCCGAAGTAAGATGAGCATCTTACATGTTTGATGTATATATGTAAATGTACACATGCATATATACATATATATGCAATACTTCTATAATATTTATGTTGAGTGGGTAAAGATAATTGTAAGATGTGGCGAGTGGATGTTACTACTGTATCGAACCAAAGGTAGGGCGTGGCCGATGGCGAGTGAATGACTGTATATTAGATAAATTTTCTATGTTGGTTGATGTTACGTATTCAATACTATATATGAGGCAGTCTGGGGCATTAATCCAGTTTATTCACATCTTGAAACACATTGAGATCAAGTAGGGATGGCATTACCCATAACAAGAAGCGAACACCATGGCACAAACACAGACAAAGACAAACACAGGACCCGTGGCACCCTGTTGATTACAGGATGAAGACAAGCAGACAAAAGAGAGCGATTACAAAAGATTTTTGCTTTTATACCAACAGTGAAAGCGCATGATTATTACGTAATAGTAGTTCTGATTGTGGATAGAATGGGTGAGACAGGAATTTCAGACTAGCCGATTACGATTAAGATTACAATGTTATTTTTTAAACCAAAAAATTAAAGTTTGTTTGGATATTAGTACAAAAAGTTAATAAAAAGGATACTGGAGAGAATTATTACGTATATATATATATAATAAAATACATGAAAAATAAGCAACACGAGCAACTCCATCCTACGAACTTGAAGTCAGGTACCAGTGCGACACAAAGAAGGCGAGTTTGCATACTTGCATTAAAAATCTAATAAATACACCGGTAATTAATTTACCATAATTTCACATTAAGAAAGACCCTTCTCACTTTTGAATTAACTTGTGATCTTAAAAGTTTAATCAATATGTTAACTAATATTAAATATGTTACCCAAGCAATTCCCGAAATTTCTTTACTCTACAAAATGTTTTTCTTGGTGCGGAATTTCTTTCTCTCGCAAATGTAATTATATTTCTTAGTAACATAGATTGATAAAAAAACCGTTATGTAAAATTATTTTAAACTTTAAGAATATTTATTTTGTACCAAAGTCGTGACTGTGCAAAGCCCAATATGCATCTTAAACGAATTCACAAATTAAAAACTTTACCTTATTATTTATATTGATTTAAATTATTTAAATTCTTTAAAGAAGCCTCGTGTCTTCAATGAAACGATACATTTAAGAAAATAATTCGCTTAATTTAAACAAATATTTTAATAGGAATAACTCAGTAATTTAAGAATTTCTATGCAAACATATACGTATCTGAATATATACATATAATGAGCAATAGGAGGCTTACATATATGTACAAGCCCAATATTATTCACTTTATCTTATAATACAATTTGAATATATCTATTATAAATTTCTGATCAATTTATATAATTCCAAAGTTATTCAAATATAAGTTCATTTGAATGTTAAACACGAGAGACTAGTTATTTTCCTTTTGAATGCATGGTTATTGGGCTCATTTAACCGTCTAAGACCTTCAAAAATGGTTTAATAAAGTAAGTTTACATCAGTTTCATAATGGTAACGTCCTAATGGACTTATTTTGGGCATTATATTCTATGCTTCAGAAATAGAGTTTAAATGGAAGCAAAGCTTGATAAAATAATAAGGTATGCTCAAATTTTATTAGTAAAGTGCCCGATTAAAATTACTCATGGATCTTCGTTGCAATTATATTTCTCATAATAACATTCAGTTAGATAAGCCACGCATATTCATAAGTAAAATCTAATTTCCTTTTCAGTGTCGTAAATTATTGTCTTTACCTCATGCGTATCAGACTAATCATACTAAATCATAAAAATTACTTAAAAGTTGATAGAGATCTATGAAACGTCCTACCTTACGATTAGTTTTGTAAGAAAAAACATCTATACATAAATATAAACACCCACTTACAATATGTGTACACCGTATTTACTCGAATCTAAGCCGCAATTGATTCTAAGCTGCACTAATTTGCACATGTTTTTATTATACTGATTATAAAATAATTAATTTAATAATACTATACTTTAAAAATTATTTTATATTATGTATAATATTTTATTTATAGTATATTATATTTCACATTATAAAACTGTTTGTAACTAATTTTTATTTATCATATCATTTAATATTTATTTTGTATATTTTATTATAAATATTATTTATTGATATCAAAATATATTTATAGAATTTAATATAAATTTTTTACATAATTACAGTATTTTTTTGATCTATAAAATACAAAATAATTACATAAAATATCATTTAATATCAAATAAACCTTTCAAAATAAATTTATTTCATTTTAAAAATAATTAAATAAAAATTTTTTAAAAAAATTATCGATGAATCGAGCCCTGGCCTCACGCATAGTATGCGGACGATAATCCAACCAAACTAGGGAATCGTTGGCGGAAATTGAAACGTAATTGTATAAAAGCTAAGCATGAATTTCGAAGGCTATTTTCTCCGAATTGACTGGCCATTCTGTGGAATTACATTGAGAATTCAACACCCTAAGGGAGTACTATTTTTACACCAAGTCTCAACCCAAAATGAATTTCCTTAGTCGTACCCTCCCCTTGTTAGATTAAAAGAAAGTGTATACGAACAAATTTCCTAAATACGAGCAAACAAAGATGTTTAGGAAAGACTGAATACTAGAGATAAACTTCGGAATGGGATAAGACATCGATGTAAGTAAGGAAGAAGAATTTGTGTGAGAACCCCCCTGGGTTCCACCCTGGTCACTAAGATTGAAATGAGACAAATAATTACCAGACGCTTTTTTTAGACTAACAAATTATTTTTTTCAATTGATTCAATTAGCAACCTTCTAAATACAAATATTAAACTATATGTCTACGTCAAAGGGCCTTTAATATTAATTTAAGTCACAAAATGTGATATTAATCAACTACTAAGCTCAATATCGAACGGGTTTACCGGAATAAGAGGACTGAGAAATATACGCAACTTGAATTACTAACATTCATTAACTTTACACAAACTTTATTATATATTAACTCTTGTGGTCAGATAAACTAAGTTTTAAATATCACCTGGCTATAATGTCGCTCTTTCCAGGTTGATCAATCCTTTCAATGGTATTTCGCTGACTAATAATAGTAAGACTTGTAATAGTAATAGTAAATCCACTTGAATCTTCTTAATTTCGTCACTACTTCTCTTTGCTCAACAGCCTTCTATCTACTAACTTACAACGCTTTCCTTAAATACCTTAATTCATTTGCATATCCCGTTTTCTCCTTTCAGAGCTGGTTGGAAATATACGTGAAATTACAATCCCCAAAGACGCCTAAGAGTATTAGTGATAAGGTGCTGTATAGATTCATCACTAATTGACAATTACCTTTTTCCTCTAGAAAAGGTTAGGACTTCAATTTCCTTCATCTAACAAATGTTTTGCCTTTGATTCTAAGCCGCACCTGATTTTCAGTAGCATTAACACTGGGAAGTGTGGCTTAGATTATAGTAAATACCACGGTATATATATATATATATATATATATATATATATATATATGTGTGTGTTTTAAGATTATTTTTTCTAAATTAAAAAAAGTGTACTTTATTTCTTTTCCATTTATTTCACTAAAGTTATGTAACATTTTTGTTGAAACAAAGAGTTATTATAAAAACACTTTTGATTGTAAATACATCTATTTTTTTAAAAATTATATCCGCTAAATCTTCAAAGTACTTAAAAATACTTTTTATTGGCCCTTTATATAAGATTTATCAGTTAAAGAATAATATTGTTTGTAATGAAAGCTTCATGAATTTTAAGGGAATTAAATTAAAGTTAAGTAGCATATCGAAAAAAATATAAAAGATAACATTTCAATAAAGGAAAGGATGCTTTTGCATCGACTTTTAACAAGAAAATGAATCTTTAAGGGTCAAAGAAAGATACTCTCTTAACGTTTGCTCAAGATCGTAAAATGACATTTAAGTTTTGAAGCAGTAGAAGTAAAAATAATTTCTGTAAATTGGTTCCTGACTTTTATTGTAATGAAGTCTAAAATAATTCTGAGGCAAAGTCCATCTTAAAATAAAATTTCCCTCTCAGAAATCTTATGAACTAAGCTTGAATATAAAATAAATGAATACTTATTTGAAAGAAATTTAAATCAATCAATTTAAATAAAAATATACTTGCTTTATAAATTTTCTTTGAATAAAAAAAAATGCAATAAATATTTCAAAACATTAAGTATTGCAGTTTTGTTGTGGCCGCGGTAGCCGAGTGGTATAGGTATCGGACCGTGGCTTGCTTTGTCACGGGTTCGAGCCCAGTACCACTAAAGACCCGCCGTGTAGGGCAGCGATGCACGTTAAATCGGTCGAGAGCTGAAACGTCCTCCCGTTGGTGTGGTGTGGTAGTTAGGAGAGGGGGTGCCAGCTCAGGTGTCGTCCACGTCACTTGACCATGGTTCAAAATTGCGTGGTCCGTCGCCAAAAGCCCTCGTGTAGCTGAACAGTGCGACGTTAATATTCAATCAATCAATTGCAGTTTTGTTTTCCAATGTAGTTAGGTTAACCGTAAATCTTATGGATAATTTGAGTATCATACAAGCTGTAGCAATATATGAACAAGAATTTGACTGTAATAAGCAATAGAATTAAAAGTATATGAAGTGTTCAACAAGATGTATTCATAAAAAATAGCTATGGTTTCATCTTTTAAAATAGAATTTTAATTATAAAATGAAATTAGCTTTTCTTATACTTCTGAGGACAGCCTTTTATTCTTCTTTTTACTGTCTCGTTGATTTTTAAAAGAAATGTTTTTCACATGCTCATATTTAACAAATATTACAATCGTTTTGCTTAGTAAATAAATTCTATTAAGAATAATACACTATTCATGATATTATTTCATAATATCATTAGACTATCTTATTAGACTATCATTAGACTATCTATTATTTATAATACATTAGACTATCTATTATTTATAGTACATTAGACTATCTATTATTTATAATACATTAGACTATCTCATTTGTATAGTTTTACATTGTCTTTTTTTACCACGTCCTTATCCTAAAAATATCAAATTTATTTTTGTCTTAGGTAATTTTTTAAGATTTGTATCACTTTTTTATGGCAAGAACTTTAATTCTGAAACGATTATTCATTGGTCGTCTTTAGCCAAAAGTGAAAGCATAAGTATGCTTAAGTTTTCAATAGTCTTTTAAGCTTAACATGAAGCGGTTAAAAAACAGAAATCCTCATTTATATTTAATTTACAGAGAGCTGATAGCAAACATTACAATATTTGAGTTAAATTTAACCGCAAATTTTATTCTCTGTAATTACATGTTGATTTGTCTTAGAATACTTTAAGTTTGCAATTGAAGCTTCATACTTGAAATTTGTTTGAAATCTTTTGTATGTGACATTAGTTATTTTTTTATCTTTGTGGTTAAAAATGTGTGTTTGGTATGTGATTTGCTATTGTAATTTTAGTTATTGGTTAAATAATAAAAATAAACTTGAAAGGGAAAAAATTCAAAGGCATTTTTTATTATAAATTAAAGTATTGAACACAAGTTAAGTATAAGAGTCTAAGAGAAAAATAAAATGTAAAGTTTTTAAATTAATAGTGATAAGGAAAGGAGTTTTTTTTTATATAGACATATTGCAAACCTACAATTCAAACTTTAAAAATTGTAATTCTTAAAAACAAATCAAGTTTTCTTTCTTACAAACTTCGAAAATTCTAGAAAGGAAGATTAATGATGCTCTGAGCAACATTTTTTCAAAGTTAAAATCTGTTTTTCCACATTGTTAAAAACATGGATCTAAATTATGAGCATTGGCAATAAATTAACCCAAAAGTCGCTTTGAAATAAATCGTCTATGAATATGTATCATATGAGAGCTAAGTTATGACTAACTGTCAGAAGTTTCCATACTTCCAAAGATTCTTCGCAAAATATGCAAATTTATAAGCTGCAGAAAAATACAAATAAAATCCTGAAAAATGACCTATTTATTTTTATTTTTGAAAAAGTGACTCGTGAAATGCAAGTTAGTATTTTTTTACAAAAAGTAAATTGCACACAATTATGTATCCTAGTGGGCAATTTAATAATTCTGGCATAAAGCACAATAAGATTTATTCTGATCTCGACCTAATTTAGAAACGAGTTAAAAATTAAAACGAACACATTGACTATCATATTTAAATAAGTTAGTATGCTTTTATATTGTGCCCATATTTACCAAACTTGCTCGTCTAGACAGGAGATTCCTCAATTGCATTTAACTCATAAATTTCTACACGTGATTAGTTCCAAGAAAGTTTTGTGCAAGGTTTACAGAGCTAACGTCACTCTCTCAGACTGTATCTCTCTGATCTTTGTTACTTTATAGAATTCATAGTTAAGTGTAGATGTACAGCTTTGATAAAGGTGACAACTGAAAATCAATACATATATACATAAAAAACTGCACTAAAAAAGTTGTTCTTAATCCTAATGCGTCGCATTGAAAACTAATTAGTAAATAAGCGTGTATATTTGAGCCATTTTGCTTGTAATTCATTGACGTAGTGACTCAGATGTCACTGTACATAAGGCAATGAAATTCGATACCGTTAGATGTGCTAAGCAAAGCTTGACTTGGACACAGGATCAAAAAACTTGATAAGTGCAATATAATTATACAATAATAGCAAAATGGCATTTCTCTGTGGTAAGTTGGCTGAACTTAGTTTGAAACAGTCTACAGCATCCAGTATCACAAAACGTTATTTACAACTGGAAATATTTGACCGGGACAAAATTTAACTTTGACTAAATGTGAAGCGTGCCAAATTCGACCAAATATTCGCAAGAATATAAACTTTTGATGAGAGGTAAAATAATATGGACAAAAGTTCTCTAGAGATAACATTTCCGAAACTATTGTGCATTGATGAGTTTTAAAGAACTGTTACACATGATACAAAGCTAAAGCCACATTTTACAGCGTCGAAAAATGTCACCATATTGCGTGGAACAAATCTCGCTACAAATTAACTAAACATCTGGCGAGAAATGTTCTGTGAGCAGATTAATTTATATTTCAGGTTTTTATGAGCAGGTTGAGAATGTAGGAGAATGCATGAACGTTCTATTCTATTACAAGAGTGAGGTTCGAAAAGCGAGCTGTATGACTGAGTGTTAATACATGGAAGCAAGTACAGCTAGAAATTTATATTTTTGAACTGATACTATAAAATATCTAGACATTATATGTCTTTTTAAAAATTATTCGAAGCCTATTAATGGCAGAAATTAATAGCAGAAAGATATTCACTGAAGAGCCAAAAAAAACTGGTACAGGCATGCGTATTCAAATAAAAAGATATGGATCCAATCCGAATACGGTGCTGCGGTCGGAAAAGCCGATATAAGTCAAAGAGTGTCTGAGACAGTTGTTAGATAGATTACTGCTGCTACAATGTTGGTTTACTAAAACGTAAGTGAGTTTGAATGTGGTGTAATAGTCGGAGCACGAGAGATAGGACATAGCATCTCCGAGGCAGCGTTGAAATTTTGATTTTCCCGTACATCCAATTCACGAGTACAGTCATAAGCAGTGTATCGTGAATATTAGGAATCCAGTAAAACATTAAATCTACGAAATCGCTTCGGCCGGAAAAATATCATGCAGGAACGGGACCAACGACGACGGACGAGAAGCGTGACAGACGTGCAACCCTTCCGTAAGTTGCTGCAGATTTTAATGCTGAGCCATCAACAGTGTCACCGTTTGTACCATTCAACGAAATATGTGATGAAATGGGCTTTCGGAACTGAAGGCCCACTCATGTACCTTTATTGACTGCGCGATACAAAGCTTTGGGCCGTGCCTGGGCCCGTCAACACCGACATTGGACTGTTGTTGACTGGAAACATGTTGTCTGGTCTGACGAGTCTCTTTTACAATTGAATCGAACTGATGGACGTGTACGGGTATGAAGACAGCCTCATAAATCCATTGACCCTAAATGTCAACAGGGGACTGTTCAAGCTGGAGGAGGCTCTATGTTGGTATGGGGCATGTGCAGTTGGCGTGATATGGGACCCCTGATACGTCTAGATATGACTCTGATCTGTGACAGGTACGTAAGCTTCCTGTCTGATTACATACACCCATTCATGTCCATTGTGCATTTCGACGGACTTGGTGAATTTCAGCAGGACAATGCGACTGCCCCACACGTCCAGAATTGCTACAGAATGTCTCTAAGAGCACTTTTCTGAATGTAGACACTTCCTTTGGCCACCAGAATACCCAGACATGAACAGTATTTAATATATCTGGGATGCCTTGCAACGTGCTGTTCAGAAGAGATCTCCACTCCTTCTTTTTCCTACTGATTTATGGAGAGATCTGCAGGATTCATGGTGTCAAATACCTTCAGCACTACTTCAGACATTAATTAAATCCATGTCTCGTCGTGTTCTGGCACTTCTTCGTGGGGGCCCTACACGATATTAAGCAGGTGTACCAGTTTTTTTGGCTCCTAAGTGAATAATTGAGATGCATTTTCATACGCGAAGATTACGAAAATATGGCTATATTAAATGTGCACTTGTCTTACAATGAATGCCAGCAAGCATGAATATTCCCTCTATAAACAATACTTAGTGAATTACTAAATGAAAATAGGCTCGCCATCGTTCCCTTATCATATAACAATTTCTAGATTATCTGCAACAATGAGAAATAAAGTTCTCACAATCATCCAGCTGTTTAATTTCTTTTATGCCTAAACATGTTGCTGTGAGTTTTTGTAAAAAAAGGAATAATATTTTGATACTTAAATTAGATGAACTTTTTTTTAAATTTCATTTCGCAAAGAAATACACTTGCATGTTATTTGTTATGTTGCGAAATAACTCAAAAGCTTTTCAGTAGTATTTCCTTACATCTAAAAATTTTTAATGAAATGAATTTTACTACCTTATTCTCTTTGCTTCCAAAATATGTATTATAAGCTATCTCCTGATGGAATGGATTTCACTTAAGTTAGTATTATATTCACATATATTCTCTTTAATTTAAAAAGTGACACACACCATGAAGGAGTCGTCCAAATGGGACGAATTTGCATATGCACCTACCTACCTTGCAATAGAATAAGCAAATGACTGTTGTTTCATCCCGAATAACCGAGTATCAGGAGCTCTAGCGAACTGCAATGGAGCATCTGGATGGTGTATATAAGAGAGAAACTTCAATGCTAAGACGTGACTTCCACGTGGATACAATTTTGTCGACAGGTGGATTATACTAATTCTTCACAGACGATTTCGTGAAAGGTATGAGCAAATTTCTTCGTTTGAGATAGAGGACGCTCTATTGGAGTTAATGGAGCAAGATGGTCACATCGAAGTTTCTCTTGGAATTTTTGAGTAGGAACGATGCTACCATTTGATGATATTGACAGGGATAGATGAATCATTATTTATTTACAGAGCTTCAAGAAGTTAGCGGTTAAACGGGAGAGACGACAGAAAGTGACTCCGAAAGGAATTATCTGATCGAAGTTCACAGTCCCTGGGGCATCCTTATGAACTATCGCATGTATAACCTGGTCACCAATCTCTGAAATGGCTATTGAAAATAGACTCAGGGAATAGAGCTTTAGGTCACAAAGGTCCTTGCGCTGAATGCCCTACACCGTTGCACACTGTCAGGCGTGTTTGAAGTGGGGAAGGCCGCATTCATCCTAGAATCTCACAAAATACAATAGAATTGCTTTCAGGGATGAATCTTACATCGAAATTGGTCCCGATGACCAACGATTACGTCTATATACTTTCATTACAGCAGTGGCTTACTCAACCGACTGTCTCTCACCCCACATCCCGAAAACCAGTAGTTATGGTATTGAATGATGTTTCATTTGATAGTCGTACTCTTTTCGTTATCATACATTCTACCCTTATTACATGTTCTTGCAACAACAAGATTATACACGAAGTAATGTCTTCTTTCCTCTCAGTATCTTGGGCTTATATTTCAACAGACTAATGCCCGAACACACACAGTATGGATTTTCTATTGCTTTTCTTTGATTTACACCAAAATTTCCCTGCCCTCTTGATCATCAGATCTCTCTCCAGTTGAACACATTTATGCTATAGACCAACGGGAGTGTCTGAGATCTCGGGATCGAGGCAATTTAATAAGATAACTGGAACGTACAGGACAAGCGATTTCCCCACAGGACATCATCCACCAACCGTACGACACAATGACCAGCTTGAAATAGCTTGCAAGAGTGACGAACGTAGTATTGATTCATTTTGCTTCTATGGCTGTATTTCTTAAATAAAACATTGAACCGCTATTGCATTAATTAATTTAATTAATTAATGCTAATGAAATGTGTGCTGCTGTAATTTTCTCTCTCTCTCTCTCTCTCTCTTCAGTGAACTTTTTTTTTAAATTGTTCATTTTGTTGGACCCGTTATATATTATTATTATAATCGGTCCGTAAATTTATTTTCTGATAAGTACTTTATGCTCATAAAATATCTCTAACTTTTTTTATCATCCGTATTATATTAATAGATGTTAATTTTATGAAGGAAATCATTTCACTTAGTTGATGAAATTATTAATAGTAATGTATGAGATTTTATTAAATCTTGCAAATTTTTTTTTTCGCCTTATATAGTTAAACTTAAAAGAAAACACATATAGATCTATTTTAGAAATATACGTTTTTAAACTTTTTTAATATTTTTTACTTAATATGCAATTATTTTAAAAAACTGTGACATATTGTTTAAGTTTAGAGTAATTTTGAAATTTTATAAAGTGGTAAGAATAAATGTACTTAAATATTTCACAAGAAGTTCCTTACCATCAAAAATATGGATTAATAAAATGGAACATTTAAGAAAATCCTTCCCAAAAAAGCAAACATTTAAAATAAAGAATTGTTAAATTTTCATTAAAATTTGCACACACTCACACAAATAACTATATTCGAGATTAATACTGTATAAATATTGCGTGTATAAGCAGAAATTGTAAGTAAATAATATTTAATACTTAAGTGATCAAGTATTTTTTATTAAATTATATTATTAGTAATACAATAAATATAAGTATGTTTTATTGATGTTTTTTCCTGCATGAGTCTCTGCACTCTACAGCTCAACAACGATTTGGTTATACTGTTGTTGCTTTTGTTTGAGTAAAATATCTTGATAAACAAAATATCCAAACTGTATTCAAAATATTTACTTAGTCATTGAACTTTAAATGTTTTTAAGCTATTAAAAAAAAGAACATTTCAACGCCAGACATGAGGGGAAACTAAACTCTGTAGCAAAACACAAATGTATAAGGGATTTAAGCGAATCGCTTAAAATTTTAAAGTAAATATGTGTAAGTACGGATTGTGCAGAAAATGAGCAATACATACACACCTAATACATAGATTAAGTTCTACTTTATTTATCAGCAAATATATATAAGTACTTAGGATTAATTGTGTATGACTAAAATCATAAAAAACAATAATTACATCAACATTAATTAAAAATAAATACATACATAATTCAGTAATTTTCCAAAAATATAGAGCTAATAAGGTGCTATTTAGTTTTTTGTGTAGTTAAGAGCGATTTCTTATCATAACAAATTTTTCAATAAGAATTTTGTAAAACTTATGCACTAATTGAATGTTGACACATTTGAAAAATTACAAGTTGCGCATCGGATGTAAGAAGGTGAAATTTATATAAATGATTTTTTTCCTTTTCTGTTTGTAAAGCTAAATGAATTTCTTTCATTAAATAAGGAGAGAGATAAAATGTCTGTGTGGGGAAAAGCATTATGTGTATACATATAAGCATGATTTTAAACACTCGTAACGTAAATAAAATTTATATAAACTCCGAAAACCAAACTTCGCACATTTTGAAATATTTCCCTCTTACGTAGTGTCTCTTTCCAGATAGTTAAGGTAATGCAAATATAAATACGTCTCTAAATATAATTACCAACTAAAATCTCATCCTGAAGGGCAAGTGGTTCACCTATCTTCTTACAAACCAATGAGAGGATTCGTCTATGTTGAGAAGATAAGTGAAACGTAGAGTCTGTAGAATTGACCTTTAGATTAGAGCTTCCAGTTTCTCATTAACTCGTAGAATAAAGAGGTGTTAGATGAGGACTAGTGGAACACTTTCATCAATTGAACTCTTCTCTTATAGGACAGTGAGATTCGGTTCGCCACTGTCAAGACAAATCACTATTAAGTTGTATCATGAATCCAGCCAATCACGATCCACCTTCCTATTAGCTAGTTCTCTAAAAGAGTGATCTTCAGTCCAGTGTTCTGTAGCGTTAATTATGCTTTCTTAGTTGAACAAAGGATTACTCTGAGAATTAACAAGGAAAGATAAGGGCATTTTGAGTGTTTTAAGGACTAGAATTTCCATTTGTCTTGAACGATAAAGGAGTCCTTCGTAGTGGTATTATTCCGAAATATGGCATTTATACAATGTGTCTTGATATGTTAAAAGTACTAATTATAGGGAATATAATAATTTCCCGTGAATATAGTAATTCAAAGATAAACGTTATTCACAGGATTGTTAGTAAGAAGAAAATAATTATCTCTTAAATTTAAGAATTTTATGTGTCGAGTTTTATTATATTACGGGACAATTTTAAAAATGATACATTTTGCTTCACATTTTAATTGGTTTTACTTGCAATACAAATAATAATAAACACAATTTTACATATTCTTGCCAATATCTCAAGTGAATGGGCAATTATAAGGGATCACACAATGAAAGGAACATAATATACCAGAAAAATACAATAAATTATTTTACATATGATATTAGAAGTGTTTTACATGTGTTATTCGTTAACGTAACTTGAATTTGAATACAACTGCTATAATAATAATCAAGCACATTCTACACTTATTCTAAAGATCAGCTTCACACCTCTCTGCATGAATTATGATTTGTTTGTGTGTCTTCTGAGAATAAAATACCTATAAGGAAGACAGTAAAAAGTAAAGCACATAAAAGTTTTCCTAAAAGTTTCAAGACTCTGATAAGATGTTCAACAAAATCATTCAACTGTAAAAAATTTAAATGTTGAAAAAAGATATGAGCTATATATATATATAATATTCTCAAAGTTTCTTTTGAAAACTGCCTGTATTCTCATATGTAGACAATTTATATTCAGAGGTCGTAAATATATATTTACATTGCCAATAAGACTGTAAAGTGACTATTGTAAAACTAGACGCATAACTATTAAATTTCTTACTTAAATTAGAACACTATAAGTTTATTATAACACACACATGTTCAGTGCTTCATAGATGGTGATGGGGCGTAGTAAAAAATTTAAACTTAGAGCAACATTGCATTTAAGAACAACATTTTGCCCAAGAAGTAAAATTATTTTTAGAGTTTTGTTACCTAACAGTTTGAAAAACATTACTACAAATTGATAGTGATTCCAAATACATAGAAGGTTTTATCATAGAAATTAACGAATACCTTTCAGAGTTTTTTGAGTACAATTTTCTTTTAATAAGAAATTTCCACAAAGTGTAAAACCTCTAAATTAATCTTTCTGAATAAATGAAATATTTTGAACTATGCAATCCTTGAATTTGTATTATTTTCATGAAATGCAGCTAAACTTTTTCCACAACTTTGTTTGATTACAATTATGAAGTTGATCAAGCTTAGAAATGTGTGTGAAGCAGACGTTATGATTTATTCGATCATGAGAATGTAGAACATGAACATTTAAAAGAATGATTTTTTTAAAAATAAAATATTTGTTTATAAAAAAAGGTTTTAAAAGGAAAAAAAATAAACATTCAGAAAAAGAACATTAAGCGAAAACTATTTAAATGAAGAAAAATGTTTGTGACAAGGATCATTTCATTTTCGTCAAAAAGTCCATAATAAACTGTTGTTTGTGAAAAATGCAACATCATGAAGGTATCGACTTGTATTAGTGCAAATAAATGACGAAATTTTAAAAAAAAACAATATTAAGTATCCGAAATTAGTATTTGGTGTACTGCTAAACAACGTGGCTTGGAGTCAAACAGGTTTTGAATGTATGCTTGTGTAAGAGAATAACATTTTGCTTGTATGCGCAGCAAAAGTTCGTCTTTTGAAGAAGAATGACGTGGATAACGAGCGAGCCGAATCACACACGTGCTCAATAGACGACATATCCGGTGAATAAGCAGGCCAAAGAAGAAGTTGCATGTGTTGGTCTGAACAGAAGTCTAGAACAGTCTTTGCAACATGGGGACGTTCATTATCCTGCTGAAAGACAGCTCCAGGGATGCCTTCAAGGAAAGGAACGACTTCGGGATGTACCACTTCATGAACGTACTTGTTGCTATTGAGATTACCCTCAATTCTTAGCAAATTGGATCGTCCATGATATAAAATCGCACTCCAAACCATAACTTTGGGTGTTAGTCCATTATGTTTTACGATAACACACTCTGTAATGCAGCGTTCACCGGCATAGCGTCTAACACGAAAGCGGCCATCATGGTCCCACAATTTGAAGCGTGATTCATCTGAAAAGGCAACTTGGGGCCAATCGGCTTGCCAGGCTCTGTAATCATAAACCTATTGCAGACACTGCCATCGATGGCTTGCCGTGAGGGGGATCCTGCATAAAGGCATCCTTGCACGAAATCCACGGCGCAGCAGACATCGACGAATTGACGAAGCCGACATTAGAACACCTGTAGCAATAGACCAACGGGCTGCCAACTTCCTGGAGGAAGATGTACGGTCATTCACCGCCATGCGGAGCAGGTGTCGATCACCGCACGCTGGAGTCACCTTCCGTAGTCCACTGCTAATTTTTCGAGTTGTTCGGTGCTGGTCGGTCTACTGCTTCCAAATTCGCATCACAGTGGAACTGTTCCGCTGCACACGAGCCCATATTGCGCAATAGGAAAGTCCTTCTCGAAGGCCGATAATTCTCCCCCGTTCAAACTCCGTAAGTTGTTGGGATTTCTCCTTATTTCGTCGTGGATGCATACTTAGGTCTCACTAGTTTGCCACTAACAAATAATCATTAACTATTTTCAACGTCCCGCTACAGCCCACTATTTATACGCTTTCAGCTTCATTTCGGAGGGGGCTGCGCACGCCATGCATGCACGGTGTCTCTGAAACTTTACTATTTTACGTAACATCCTTTAATTTATATTTGCTACAAATTTCATTTAATTCTGATGACTCTTTCATGGTGTTGCATTTTTTACAAACAGCAGTGTATTATTGTGAATATATTATGAATTTAATGTATTCTTTTCTTTCAGAAAACTAAGCTACTTTCTCAGAAACAGTTTATGCTAATATAAAAACAGCTGAAGTCAGCTACATTTATTATAAAACTCAATGGAAAAGTTTTTTTTTTTTTTTTTTGGGGGGGGACAAGAAATAACCGAAAGCAATGCTTATTTTCATCGCATGTATTAATATTTTACTGAACATTATCATTTTCATCGTTACGTACAATTTCTTCTTAGTGTTTTTACCTAAAACTTAACCGCAACAACTTCAGTGGTTTTACCGTTGTAGTTGTTATGATAGTTTAATTATGATTGCAAAGAAATAAAATTTAGAATAGGAGAATTTTTAAGTGTCAGTTATACTTGTAAACTTAGATTACAGGGAATATTCGATAAAATATTATCAGAAATTCAATTTTAAAATATGTTTTATTCGAAATATAGGAGAGCATCAAGCATTCAAGTTTTAAAATTGGCATAGTTTTATTATATCTGTGCTTAATATCCTGAAAAAATATGGGATAGTTATAATTGAATTTGCTTTGATAAAAAAAAATATTCTCTCTCTATTTGAATTGTTTCCTTACTTTTCAGTCAAAATGGATTTTAACCCGTCACCAACACAGCATCTTATACTTCTTTTTATGGTGGTTTCAATTATCTAGAAACGTCATAAAAGGAATATTTTAAACGTTTCACTGTAAGATTAAGGATTCTTCAAGAATAGTTAGCAGAATTTTTAATACAGATATTCCAATGCAAAGAAAAAATTTAATATGAATTAATGTAAAGCAGGTATTCCAAGTTTAATTCTTAGAAATTGATATAAAATGCTCTTATAATTAACGTAATGTAATATTAACAAAACTTTTTAAAATTCCGTAATTTCCAAAAATTGACGTAAGTTTTGTATGCTTATTCCATGCGATTATAATTTAAGTGAGCAATATAAACCATCGTAAGACATACAAAATTTAGCTTCTTATGTTTAAATATTTTGAATAATATGAATAAAATAACTTGAGGTTATACAGAATACACTCAAGAGACTCTTTCATCAAAAATCTGGAAAAAGTAACCGTAAAAGGCTTTTTCTGAGAATTCTTTGATAAAAGATCATGAGGGATTTAATGTTAGCATTTAATTTTCTCTCGCTTGAGTCAAGAAAAATTCTGATTGTTATCTTCAGCTTAGAGAAAAGTAAACAAGTTTAGTTCGCGTAAAAGTTTAAAATAACTTTATAATAATTTAATTCGCAAACAAAATGCATAACTTATCAGATGCAAATGTTATTCCTATTTTCTCCAAGCTGAGAATCTAAGATAAACTTTAAAAAGTAAACAAACGGATGGAAATATGCATATATTAGCTCTGTAATAATATTTTAGGAAACTTGAATTTCTTTTGAGAGTCAAAAGTTTCTTTCATTTTATTTAGTTTAATGCATCATTTATAAAAGTTCTCCTGTGGTCGTTTGAAATGTGCGAAACGTTTATTTTTTATGTCCGACTATTGAAATATATTTACAAACTTATAAGATTACTTTTGTACAGGTTTTTTTAAAGTAGCATGCTGAAAAAAGTAAGGGAGAAGAAATTCTTCTTAGGATTTTTGTTTTCTTAATAACATTTTTACTAATGATTAGCTATTTATATTTTATTTATTGATTGATGAAATCATAAGTGTTACAAAAGTAAACAATTGAAATAAATTGAAGCATATTATAGACGTAGAAATATTCCTAACTTTCAGTCATTTTTAATCTATAAAAAAAGACTCCTTATTTCATTAGTGACTTTATTCCTTTTATTCAGACTTCATTCAATTCCCTACTGAATGAAAGTCAATATTCCTTTCTACATTCGCTGAAATTATACTTCTAAATAGTATTGAAAGAATGAGATGCACCTATGATGGTACTTGATGTGGTACGCTTTCAAATTTTCATTATCTTAATCATATGATAACACAATTTTTATATGGTTACATGCATTTTTATAATTTTTCCAACTATTTCCTTATATAATACTAGCCGTTATGAATCCTCTTCGCTGGTTATTTCATAATGTTGTATTAAAGGAAAGTGCCTATCGAATTTCAAGTTTGTAGGCCTAATATTTTAAAAGCGTAAATAATTATCTGTAACGCCTCTTAGGGGTCGATGTTCGTAAAAACTATTTTGTAGTGGATCTCTACTCCATGAAAGAAATCTACTTATGAAATTTCAAGATCGTATAGATATGTCTGATAGTTTAAAATTAGAAATAATATTTTCTAACGCCACTTATGTCCCCGCAACGCCACTTGGGAGTCTATTTTCACACAACCCAATTTATAGCGAATCTCTACTCTATGAAATGTATCTGCAAACCAAATTTCAAGACTGTGTGTCTAAGAACTAAAAAACTGTAATTACTGTTTATAACGCCCCTTAATCACCCACAACACTCCTTGGATGTCAATTTTCGCAAAATCCGCTCTTAACATATCGCTATTCCATGAAAGAAATCTGTTTACCAAATTTCAAGACTGTACCCATCTAATAGTTTAAAAACGAAAATAGTTATCTGTAACACCCCTTAATCCCTCACAACACCCTTTGGAGATCGATTTTTGCAAATCTGTTTTTATCAGATCTCTACAACATTAAAGGAACACGCTTACCAAATCTGAAGTCTATAGGTTTAATAATTCCGGACATATTATGATGAGTGAGTGAGATAGTCACTTTTCTTTATATATATAGATTAAAAGTGATGTCGAATTTCCAAACCTATTATTAAATAGATATGTAGTCACAATGGTTCAGTGATGGTCTTCATTGAAGGACTGGCTTCTTATTAATAAACAAAGGATTTTCCAACTGTCATTTTGTTTATCGATGGAAAGTATTCAGAACAGAACAATGCCGACATAAATCCTTGGGAAAGGCAACCCTTAACCTTACTTTGGCCATTTCGGTGAAGTTACCAGTCTAATATCCGACTAAAAGTCCACCCCACGAGGTATGACAAGGGAGCAGAAGCCGTATATTAATCGTGGCTATGTCCAACAGAAATCATTCTGTATCACGTGTCTTCCTTTCAAGACGTGACGTAATCCGCCATTAAAAAAACACAAAAAGGAGAAACCAAAAACTCACTAACAAGCCAGTTTAGCTTAAGAATGCCACCTAGATCTTGAGCTTAAAACCCCCACCACCCCATGTCGTCTTGAATACCTCAATATAGTCTTCACACATAACCACAATTTTGGTAACATTGTCACTCCACCACATAACTAACTTATCATTTGCACATTTTCATCCGGGTTTCTGTCATAATAAAAAGCCTCATTTGATAAAGGAAAAGTTATTTGACAGTACATATTTAAATGAGGTTTAGTTGTAATATGTTATGCTATTCCTTTGGATGCCACTAAAATATGTTTTTCTTTGAAGTCAAATATAATTTTCTAGTTATTACATGTTGATCAGATCCTTTTGGTGGGAAATACTGAAAAAACAATAATGGGACAGTCGATAGTAGGTTTGTTATCGGTTCTGCATCTTTACTTTTAGTTTTGACATTGCCAGAGCTAACTGAGAAATTCGGAAATTGTACACTATTACAGTTACAGTTCTAAGTAAATGTGCTATAGATTTAGAATACAGATGAGAAAACTTTTGTTATCATATTTCACGATGACAGATAAAAAAAAATTCTTATTAGTAGTTTTTAAGTGTATCTGGGAATCTTGGCTAAATGTAGTTGACTAAGAATGATAAATAACTTTGTTGTTATATAGAATGTTTACTTATTCTGTGTGAAAGCAAAAAAGTAAACGATTCGTATTAAATCAGCGTTTCTCAAACTGAGGGGCGCGCCTCCCTTGGGGGCGTGAAGACTCTACGAGGGGGGGGCGAAAATATTGAAAAGTCAAAAACAAAAAATTAATTTAAAAAAATATTAATTTACTGACAGTAAACAAACAAAATACATTCTCACATAATAAAAAAGTACATATTTACTCTGATATATTATACTTATAAATGTAGCAGTGCTACATAATGTACTTTATAATTAATTTAACAATAATAATTAAAAAACAAGTTTAATAATTACAAATGACCCCATGGGATTGTCATATATATACATATATATACATAAATTAACACTTATCTTTATATTATTTTAACAATGGATGATTATGCGATGACTCTAAGAGAGTACCAAATTATATTGTTTTCGGCCTAAATTATTTTCATTTATGCCATTTATGTCAAAATATATCACTGACATTTTGGAGAAATAAAATTCATACTATTAGCTCGAACTAATTCCTTATTTAAATTTCTTTTTATCAGGGAAAAATAGAATTGGAAGTTACACCACGATTTTTCAATATTCTAAGACTAAAATTCCATAATCTATAGCATACTTTGTGAGAAATTTTGTCACAAATTTTAAGATTTACTAGAGTCAGGTCACATTTTTTCTCCATTATATTATAAATACATATTATATGGTCGTACATATTTGTATCGTAATGTCAACACTCATGCGCATTTTAGGAGACTATAAAAATACAAAAATGTATAAATATTACTGTTTCTAGAGTAAGAAGTTGTAATATTTCTCATCTCTTTACCTCTTAATTTTAAATATTCAATTAATTAATTTATCCTTCATCTGTAATTCTTATTTAAAGTGTAAGATAATAATTATTTAGTTCAAGCATTAAAGAGTATCACAGGAATCGAATTCTCTTGGGAATGATGTATTTCATTGCTGAGTAAGAAAACCAATTGAATTCTTGACTAATGCACACAATGAAATGGGAATAACTTTCTGGAAAAAAAACTTTATCGCATTTATTACTTGTATTATAATTTTATACTACAAAGCACGTACCTTGAAAGTTATCGAGTATTTAATTGACTAAAATTAACCCTTATTATCTAGACAAATATCTGATATTAGAATTATGTCGGAAAATATGACATATAATCTATATTTTCTCACCAAATTCCAGGACTAAATAAATACTTCTAAGCTATAATAATGCAACTTAAAAAATATCATTCACTAAATAATGCAAAGCATAGGATAATTTGATGATGCTCTTCTTAATTTTGAGAGGCTAATTATTTCATAATTATTATGATTACAGGGACAGGTAAATCCGAATAGTGAGTATCAGCTAATGAATGCTAAAATAACATCTCTGAATCCAGGGGAATTTATAGCTTGTTAAGAAAACCGAACGATTCTTAACTAGTTTGAGTTCTGAGGAAAAGTAACTGTATACAAGAACAATTATATACAAGAGTAATGAGGAAATAGAAACAGACACATTTATCAAAGAAACCAATATAAACAATGTGGATGAAGCAAGTAGATTGTTGTTCTGTAGCTATTTAAGACATGAGAGGGATGATTTTTGTGGAAAAATGAAATTGGAAGAAATATTTTAGCTGAGGATGGTGCGTTGATGTTGTTTTCTATGCAGCGAGGATTCAGATAATTTTCATTATCTCTAATTAAGTTGATCAATAATTTCTCTATATTTTTCTGTACCTGCAGTTAAAAAATTCAACATCCATAATGACCAATGGAATTATTCTCCCAACTAGATAAGATGTATATTATTAAAGATTCAAGAATATAGTTGTGCATTGTATCATTTTTTCCTAAACTTTTGTTCCTTTTTTTATTATATTTATTTTGGAATATTCTACTTTTAAATTTTCATAAACTTATCTCCAATACTTTAGGAAATATTCTAGAAAGTTCGGTAAAAAACTCCTCTTTGGATTGCCACCGCTAATTTTTAACTATTAACTACAAGTATCATTTCAATTATCAAGCATCGCTAAAAAGGGGGAAATAATGTAGAATTAGATAGTTTAATTAAAAAAAACATTAGCTATTATCAGATAAAAATAAACCAACAAAATCGTTAAATAATAATAATAATAAGCTAAAGTTTATAAGATTGTAATTAAAAAAACATTTTTATCGTTTTGCAGATAAATTGTTTGCTAGAAGCAATCTGGTATATATAACCTTATAACAGATTTATTCAAATAGTTCAGAAACTATTAGATTTGCATAACATTTTACACGTATATTTAGAGCATTTTATACTTAATTTAATAAAAAATCTGTATCAGTAACGGAAAATCTTTTTATGTACCTTTATTAATTATACTAATTAAAAAAAAACTTTAATCCATTACCATCGTAATTATTTCCCTTTGAACTATCGAAAGCAATATTCTTCAGAATTACAGAACTCATTAAATGTAGCTTTTTTTTTCTCTTGGCACACACACACACACACAGCTGCACAATGAAAATATCTTCCATCTTATGTTACGTTGTAGGATCGTTTAATAAAGTAGATGATGATATACAATTTTAATATTTGAGAAATCTTTATATTTTGCTTTATATTTATAAAGCAATTCCCCCAACATATAACATACTTTAATATTCATGTTCATTGTTATCATACTTTTTAAAAGTCTTTCTGTTTCACTATCGGATTTTTTTAAAACTAGAATGCGTATTCTTTTTTTTATTGTAATTTCTTACTCATAAGGTACTTATATAATGATTTAAATTTTTATATTAACTAAATCTCTTATATTTTACTTTCTCTCGGATCGACACATTTATCAGACACGTAATAATTTGTTAATACCCTTTTTAACCGTTATATTTCTATGTTATAATTCCGAATGAGGCTTCTTTTGTTCTCGTGCATCAATCTAAAAATATTGAAAAATTAATGAGTCAAAATATTAACTAACAAATTTTATTGAAATTAATTCTTTAATCAAAAGTACTGCGATAACTGTAAATACTCATAATTTTATTTCAATTACAGAGTGTACTGCATAAAATTAACAAGAAAGCATTCTATAAAAAAATCAAATATTTTAGTTCTGAATGTCAGAAAATTTTAATTTCAAATTTTTGATATGAAACTACAGTATTTCGTACAGTAAATAACTTCTAAATTAACTAAGAGAGAGAGATCGGGTATTTAGTACTCATTTTAAAAACATTTTTTACAACACATTGATCTTTACTCGATGTACAAACAATTAGCACATTCGTTGTCAATATATGAATTCCTATAAGGAATATTTTAATACCTAAATAGTGGTTATATAAATATATAAATAGAAAGACAGAGAAAGTAAGCCATAGATAGAGAGAGAAAGAGAGAGAGAGAGAGAGACAGAGAGAAAGAGATAGAAAGAGATAGAAAGAGAGAGAGACAGAGGGAAAGAGATAGATAGATAGATAGAGAAAGATATACAAATATATATATAGAGAGAAAGAGATAGAAAGAGAGAAGAGAGAGAGAGAGAGAAAGAGACAGGAGAGAGAGAGAAAGAGAGAGAGAGAAAAGAGAGAGAAAGAGATAGGAAGAGATAGAAAAAGAGATAGAAAAAGAGAGAGAAAGAGATATATAGAGATAAAGAGATAAAGAGATAGATAGAGATGGAGAGAGAGAGAGAGAGAGTGAGAGAGAGAAAGAAAGAGATAGATAGAGAGAGTGAGTGAGAGAGAGAGAGAAAGAGATAGATAGAGTGAGAGAGAAAGAGAGTAGTCAGAATTAGTTAAGGCATCCGACTAGGTTCGGAAACCAATTTTTCAAATCTAATTTCTAGAAGAATTTTACTGTTTTAAAGTACACATAAATAGGTTTAAAGAGTCATAAATATTAAATAAATAACATGTATCACCCCTTGTTTTTGAAAAGAAAAAGATATTATTTTTATGAAGTTTTAAGCAAAATTTTCAATGTTAAGAAAAATACCCTAAAAAAATACATTGGGCATAATGTAATTCTAATTTCATTGATATGTTTCTTGGTCCATCTGAAAGTGGAAAACCGTAGGGTAAAAAAATATTATAAGAAGTAAATATTTTATAAGAGCACTTAGATATTTGATGTTAATGATTTTTCGTCAAAATTAATTTATGTTCTAAGTTAAAAATGGCTGTAAAATGAGATTAAATGTAACTATCTTAAAACTTACAGTTTCTTACAATTTCAAGGGCTCATTATATAAATGTTATAAATTTCATTGAATTGTATTAGATTGTTTTGAAGGTATCCCGTTTTTCGTGCACAAGTTATCGTGAAAATTTCTTTCTTCAAAAAACACATTTAAAAAAATATTGTTGCAAGTTAGATAAAATAAATGTTAGAAAATCAACTTAAAAAGATTCTTCTTAGTTTTATATGTTATTATTTTATTTTCAATACATATATTTCTTTTCTTTTCTTCTTAATGGCCCTAACATCAAACAGCTAAAAACATGTACATCAGCCTAGTCACAAAGATACCTTAAATATACATTTACCAATGACAACTACTTACACAAGGAAAAGCTAAATGTTAATCAAAAATAGTAAAAAAATGGTCAAAAACAACATATTGAATCCTATGAAGCGTCTTTCTAATCAGCAATGTCCCGTGTTCCCTTGTTTTCTGCGCTTTGTTGTCTCATTTGTCCATAGCTCCGTCGCTCTTATAACTGCCTCTTCATCTAGGTGGCGTTATCTTGGCTATTACGTCAACGCAGAATATATGAAGGATACGACAACCCGCAAATCTATACTTTCCTATATATATATATATATATATATATATATATAACATGTTATTGAATATTATTAACATAAATTATGGTATATATATGATGATACATATATGTGTGTGAATAATTCCTCTCAGGATTGCAATATATGTGTGTGAGTAATACGTCTAAGATAAAATAATCTCTTAACGTCGTGTGTATGTTTTAGTCAGTTATTGCAACTTGATTTAAAGTAGTTATAAATATTTGTGTTATTTTCGTCATGAACCTCATTTATCTCTTTGAATCATTTTTAACTTCTACTTTTAAAGATATTTTTTTAAAGAAATCTCCAAATTATTGCACTAAAAAAAGAATACTCGAATATATTGAAAATTTAATGTTAAAATATCACGTTTTATTATTCAAAGTGAAAAAAGTGTATCTTATGTAAAAGGGAAAACATGCATTCTATAAAGAGCTGCAATAAAAAAAAATAATGAAATGTAAATAATTTTTCAGCACTAAAATGCCTTTTTTCTGTTCTATTTTTGAGTAGTTTTAAAAATGCCAGCACAAAAAAATAATTTAAAAAAAATTACAAAAGTTGCATCATTAATATTTGATCATTTCTCTACGAAGTGCAAGATAGGACGAGGAACAATGGATGAGATTTTGAGAAGAATAGGGCGCATTTCCTGATAATGATTTTCTTGTATTGTCACAGGTTCATTTTAACAATGAAATAGCCTCATTAAGAGTAGCGTTTATTATTTTTGCTTAAACAATCCTTATTCTCTATTTAAAAGATATCCCCATGATTTATTTTCCTAAAGATCGTGACATTTGACATATTATCCTATACCATGACATAAATTTATTGTAGAACAGTGGATAATGTAAATATTGCATACTCTAAAAGTATTCAAGAGTGTATTAAATATATTCAGAACTCTCATCAGATTTTTTTTTATAAATATCGTTTTAGTAATACTAATATTTGAATGAAGCTATATTCCAGATTAAATAAATGATATAAATTTATAAATAAACACGTCTTAATGGATTTATTAATATAATTGATATCATGTTGTTTAACAGTGTTTGAGAAGTGGAAGAGAAAGCAAGAGCTTTTCGTTAACTAGTATTGAAAGACAAATAACTTTTACCAACTTATTAAGAATTCTACAGTTATTTATTTATCGTAGTACTAAATATAATATGTGCAATTTATACTGAGTTTCTATCAATGAATTGTTAATCAAGCTACTGAAAACTTTAGTAATCAATCAAGTATATAATATCAAATGAGTATTGTACGATTTATCGATAGTAGAGGGGAAATATACAATTAATATATATGTGTGTGAGTTTATTTCTAATTCGGAATATACTCTTTTATTTTGTTAAATAAAAGCACTGATCAAGCCAATTTTTAACCTATCAATACACTTAAAAGGTAAATTAACATACACTAATATTTATCACCAGGCAATTTCATTATTATTAAAATACCATATTGGGATAGTATATAATATATATATATCTACATTATTAACCAATAATATTGCAAAATCATGAAGGAGAAATGATATAAACGTCGAATTACCATGAAGTGAAGATGCTGGGGTATGCTATTCTTTGGCATTTAAGCGCAATTGAACGACGCATGAGGAATTAATTGCATCTCAAATTTCGTATGAAAGGAATGTTACGAAGTGGATTTCTCATTCAAAAATTCTATTTGAAAGTTGTCTGGTTGTCAAAAGACCATGTCAAGCTTTGTACAAGACGAAAAAATGATTACTAGCATGTGTACGTATTCGATAATGGCAGGATCGATGTCTATGGAAAGTGAGGTTAATTGTTTCTACTTATATTGGTCGAAATCGAACGATTGTCACTTGAATTTGTAATATATAGATTCAAGCGGGGGTTACACTGGCCAACATACAGAATTTCAACGGTCTCCTGCCACTAAAAATAGAGGAAGACAGGCATGTTGTTTGTCAGCCCTACAGAATCGCGAGGTCATATCACGGATTTTGGGTCTGAAAATAGGTGTTTTTTCAACACAAGTGTCCTCGACTGTACGACGATGTCTGGAGCAGCATGGACTGCCTGCACAGTAACCATTATTGAGGTTTTCATTGATACTGTTGTATAGAAACGCGTGGTGGCAATGGAGGGCCCAACGACTAAACTGGATACATGAGTGGCATCACAAAGTCTTTTCAGACGAATCCCAGTTCTGCGTGCTACATCATGATGAACGTATCGGTAGCTGGATGATGGCTCCAGCTTGCATTTAATTTCACCATACGAGCCCTGTCCCTAGTGAGATAGTATGGGCAACAAATGGGTACGTTATACGAACTTCTCCTATTCGCGTCATTGGTAAAATTGAACAGTCAATATTGCATTTCTCTGTTATTATAGCTGTTGGCTATGCCCTGTCTTCGAAGCCCCGGAGACGTCATCGTTCAATAACGTAAGATCGTATGTTTCCCTTCGTTTCAAGATCTATCTTGTAATAGAGGAAGTGCGGCTGTTGTTCTGGCTAACGCGCTTTCTATATATCTTTCATTCAATGAAAATATATGGTTATATGGGTTGCTGAGAGTCTGAACTTCCAACACTCTCTAGCCACATCGATTATTGGTGACGTTGAGGTGAAACAGCATGGATTTACTTGCCCATATTTATCATTCAAACACAATTCGACTCGATGCCAAACCGAGTTAAAATTATTTTAGCTGCCAAGGGGGCTAATTTGTATAATAACTTCGGATCCTGCATTATCTTATATTAACTACAAATTAAACAGTTGTTTAGTGTTTAATCTGTATTAGTAGAGTTTTGTTATTTGCTTTCCTTCCTGGTGCTGTAATCTTAATGCAGAACAGTGTGTGTGTTCATATACAGCAACTCAAATTATATATATATATTAAACGTCACTTTTTTTTAAAAAAAATATTCAAATATCTTTCAGTATTGCTTAGAAAAAAATACCCGATTAGTTTTACAAATAGATATATATTTATAAAGAATTTCTAAGTTGAATCAATAAATTTATTCTTATTTTGAATTTAGAGAGCTATTATTAATAAATATAATACAAATTATATCAAAGTAATCTGAAACTTATCTTTACATCTTTAAAACTTTCCTTATCAGATCATGAAAAGCTATGTTACTGCCTATAAAAAATACAAACTATTAAATTGTTGTAGTCATTTGTTATTATATAGAACATTTTTAAAATATTCTTATACGTTTTTCATACACAGTAATCATTTATCAGTTTACTTTTACTTTAATAAGTTTTTATAATGCTCAATTTTGGTACTAATAGGCCTTTCTATTTCAAGCTTTGAACTTGTATATCGTTGAATACTGGAACTTGTATATTATATACTATGTATTATATCACTGAATATGGAAGTAACTGGTTTATGGGTTTTTGATTCGAGCAGTTATCTAAGCATTTTGAAATATTTTTTCTCATATAACCTCTTTATATTTATAATTGATTCAGAACATTTATCTATTGTTTTTCACAAGATTTCGCTCGGCAATGTAAGCAGAAGGGGAAAGATCGGCTAGTCATAAAACTGGTTCTAACACCCGATAAGCAGTCTTCAGCCTGCTATATTTGCACAATAAGCACACCCATCTTTTTTTATATTTAAATTTGGAATTAATCAGTTGTTATTTTATAGTGTATTCAGAGAGATCCTTATTATTTCTCATGTAATATATAAGAATATACATACATATATAGCTGTAATTTTAAATTTCATTACATTTTATATTCATTTATAGCAGGGATGGGTATTAACTCGATCGAGATCGACCTGATAGACCACAAAGGTATTTTTGGGGGGGGGACTACCTTTATTAAGACCTAAGACGCGCATAATAAAAGAAATATAGTTATGGATCACTGACTCCAGCTAGACTGGAGAATCGGCTTTTCACAAAAGATGCGATTGTATTTACTTAAGTAAATGATTCAATAAATGTGTAGCTGACACTTATACCTTCATTGGAAGCAAAAGATGACACGTAACGTATTCGTAGTCACTGTAGGAGAAAAAAGCGATTGCTGCGATGCCAGCCACATAAATGAATTTTTCCCCTCACATCAATTGAAGGTTAGGATGAGTGTTGATGATCAGTTCTACCCTTGATAACGCGGGAGTGGCTATTTAGACTTCATCCTACACCCCGGGATTGGGTTGTTGCGATGGTGTGGAAGTGGACAGCGTGCATCCGTCGGTTTCAGATTCATAGTTTCACGTATGTTCTCTGCAAGCTGTATTGAATAGTAATCCATCACATTTCAAAAGAAGGGTTCAATGTGTCTAAAACAAGCGTTAATAAAAGAAAACATACAATTTTAATACCAAATGACCAAACCTAAGTCATTGGGTGGACTGCAACACCTTACAAATATTAGAAGTAGCCCACACCCTGGGAAGGTCTGCCCACTCCCGCTTTAGAGTATACCCATTGACTAATCTTCTTAACAAAACAGGATTATACTTTTTCCATACAACTGTTCTTTACTAAGAGAACTATAAGTGAAAAATACCATTGAAAAGAAGTTTCATTAGAATATATGTACTTATAATTTTTGAAGTATCTACAAATAATCAATAAGAAAATGTTTAATGCAAAAATTATTGTTATACAAATATTTATGCATGATACAGAAAATAATTATCTATGAGCTATAAGTAGGTAGCTTATATTTTACGAAGTTTAAGTTAAAAGGATAGTTATAGACAGCAAAAATAGGTATTTTGTATGTTTTAGAAAAAAAAAATGTATTTTTTAAAACTAAGTTCTCAATGTTAATGATTGCAATTTCGTTCTAACATTAAATTAGATTTTCAGTGAAGCAAATAAGGTTACTAAAATTCCCCGAAAAACAAAACAATGGTTAGACAATAGGTAATAGGATACATCAAAATTTATTCTATGAAACGTTTTCTCAATTGCATTTCTTGACCAAAATTACTTTTCCTTCGAATTAAAAAAAAATAATTCCTCAATTTAATATAGGATGGTATTTGAAATGTTTTCGAACCCCCGATTTTTTAAATGAGAGGAAATTGTGGTGTCATGAAAAGGCATTTTGCTTTTGCATAACGTTAAAAAATCAATGAAAAAAAGACATTTTTAAAGATAACATCTAGGTTATTTTAAGAATTCAACTGGAATCTGGCCAATACTTTAAAATGAGTTTTTAAGGATAAGTCATTGTAAAAAAATTTACGTTTGCCTTATAATGAATAGTTTTCTTATTTTTCAATAAATTGTAGGAAAAGTATGTTAAAAGTAATTCTTTCATTATTAAAACTATTTGTTTTAAGCATGTAAATAATGAAATAAAATTTGGAACATATTTTTATCGAAGGCTTCTCTTGAAAATTGCTGTTTATCACTAGATTATAAAGCTAATTTAGTTACATATATATGTTAATTTAAATAATATTTCATTAAATAATAAAATAATAATTTTTTCAATATAATATTTTTGTGGTGATCCTTTTCTATTATTATACGTTTGATTTTACAAAAGTGATATATAATAATTAAGCAAGATAAAAAATAATCTTCTTTTGATTAGAGGTATTGTTGATAACGAAAAGCGATTAAATAGGTTCATATATCGTGTTTAAAATCTGTTAAGAATAAAAATAAGTTTTTCCTTGCAATTCAAATACACACCCATCTCAAGAAGTCTTCATAATTACATTCAATTCTTTAACCATTTTAGCTACGATACAAATGAATGTTTTTCACCAGACATTAGTAGAAATCCCCTAATCTAAATTGCGTTTTTAATCCCCATAAAAAATATAGCTTAAAATACGTTAGATGTCATACTGGTAATAAATTTGGTGCTTATTGTAACACGGTTATTTGAGATTTTATCATAAGCATTCCATTGTATCTTTTAAGCATTTTATTTGAAATCTTTTGTTCATTTTATTATTATACTGTGTCAAGGGTTTTTTTAAAATAATCTAATACATTAATTTCTGAACTACTAAAGTGAATGTTTATTTCATAATTAGCTATTAAGAAAAATTGGAAAAAAAAAGTTTTACAAAAACCTTAACGTGAAAACTATTGTGAAAAATGGTAAGCACGAAATTATTTGATTCGAAACTGTTTCGAGCACATTAACTGTATAATTTTATCATTCAGTACCAAATGGCGAGTTCCTAGATAGATAAAACGTGACTTTTCTGTTCCAAAATAAATGCATATTTTTTATTCCAGTTCTGATAGAGTGAGCAATCAAAGGGTAGTTTAGAGGATTTGTTTATTGGCAGAAAATTTTGCTTAGCTCTTATTAAAAGAAATAAAAATAGCTAAAATTTAAATGCCTCAAGGGTACGTTCCTTTGAGAAATTAACTTTGAAATGAAAACTATTGATAACAGGAAGCAAATCCCACACATTGATATTTATACTAATGGAAAGAAAGTCGTAACTGTTATAAGAAAGTGTATCTCCTTATTTTAAATTGATGCAATATGCACTGCTTGCTATTTAAGGCTTCTCAAGAGATATGCGAAGTCTTTTGAGTAGGTTTAAGGAACTACAAAAATTAAAAGAGTTGAACAAAGAAAATAATTTAGTTATTTATGAAATCCTTTTATCTTTTTAAGAAACGAAAGCAATTAAGGGCCTTTTATTTGTGTAAAAAAATTTTCATTGAAGGATTTTATTTACTTTCATTACATTTATGATACTTTCAAATTATATAGTTCAGTGTTTTAGAGTTATAAGCATAGTTTTTATTCGAAAAGGAAACACTGCAGGAAAATAAATAATTGCATTAAAAACACAAAAACATTGTTATCAAATATTTACTTAAAACAGAACATCATTATTATTGTATTCTTAAGCCAATTTTATCTTTAAACCAAATAAATTATCTTAAATATTTAATGTCTGAGGGATGAAGTAAAATAATTAAAACAAATCAATGTTTGCTTTAGGAAGGCTAAATCTTTCTGAAAAAAGACGCATACATAGTTTTAAATAAAGTCATATATAAAAAATAATATCTTGTTTAAACGAACCAATCGATAGAATATATATTTTGTAACATTAACAATTTAATTTCAAAAATTTTTCTCGAAAATTGTTTTATAAGCAAAATATATATTATATATATATAATTGTCAGATTAAAATAATTATCACAGTTGCGTGAAAAATATTTTATCATAATTTTTTTTTCAATAATTAAAAAATTCCAATACAAGAGGGATACTCATAATAATGTTTTAAATTATTTTAGCTATAAGTCGTATAAGAATAATGTTTTTCCAACAAGGAAATTCAAAGAATTCTTTGTAAAATTTTCAACTCCCTGTTGTGATTGGATTTGAATTGACGTAACTTTAAAGCTACGAGAACCCTGCATGAGGTGACAGGTCTCATAATTTTTTGACGTGCTGGAATGGCAAGGAAATCAATTTGAGTTTCAACCTCACTTTTTAACTTCCATTTTATGCATACTAAGGACTTCTTGATAAAAAGTTCCCTCTAAAGGAAATAGTTCCCAATTTTCGTCAAAACATATCTTAGTTTTGGGAAACGAATTGACTCTGTGACCTGAACACCGTTGGCCATGAAGCTGGTGAATTCATCAATACATATAAGGGATGCTCCGATACGCATAAATACGCTCCTGTGCTTTTTTTTCTAGTAGGAGTAGTGTATGTGAAGAGTTTTCAAGTATTTCAATTGTAAAACTATTATATATACTAGTCATAATGCAATGTTTTTATAAAAAGAAAACAGCAGATTCCCCAATTTAAAAAAAAAAAAAAACTTCTGTTTTATAACTTTATTTTTCATTGAGAAAAAAATGGTATCCTTAATAGAAAATTCTGTATTTAGATGTTACAATTAGTGAAAATATAGGTAATCAAATTAACCAATTAAAATAACATGTTTTAGATCTCTTCCAGCCGACACTATTCAGTTTTTGACGATATTGTATGAAAATGCTTTTATGTACTGCTATTTATACATAAATATACCAAAAGAAACTCCATAAAGAAAATGCGTTTTCTTACAGTTAAAATGTATGTGTTGGATATAAATAAAATAGCACAATTAAAAGGTGGTATACATGTCAATGGTTCCAATTATTCATTGAATGTTACAATTTTTTTTGTTGAAACGTTCCAAAGTTTCAAGACATATTTGTAGGAGGTATATAAGTTAAGTCTAAATTTCAATCTTATTTATTAAAACATTTAGTGTTTCATTTTGAAACTGAGAGTTTATGTCTCCAATATTTTCAATAACGCAATTCTTTCTAACTGATCTGATAAAAATCTATGCAAGTCATTAAAAAGAAAGGCTCAGGTGGGCATTATCAAGTCTTTTTATTAAAATTGCATGCAATTTTACTAGTGGCTTCCTGCCAAAGTAAGAGTTAGTATACCATACCATGAATATTTGAAATAATGGATGTATACGTCTGCAAAACAAAACCATCTCAATCACGTAGATTAAAAAATGCATTAAAAGTGCCACACGTGATATTGAAGAAGCTGCAGCTGTACAGAACTACGTTTTTTTCAAAATTCCAATCATTTAACTGTTGTTATCTAACATTTGTATGATTTAACTTTTAAAAACCTTCATATGTGGCGGAAAAACACTTTACAATAAGCATTTCTATCACTACCTTTATACTCTAGAGCAGTGTTTCTCAAACTGTGGGGGGCGATAAACCTACAAGGGGGCGCGAGCATATAGAAAATAAAAGATTAAAATATTTATTTACTGGAATGAAATAAAAAAAATACTTTCTGACATAATAAAAAATACACATTTACACTGTTATAATTTATATATATCATCTGCGATATTACGTTATCAAAAAACAAAAGCTTCTTCTTCAAAACCTCATTTTAGCAATCTTTGATACTATAACCAAGTAAAAACATTTTATTTGATTTGCTGTAATCCCATGATGAGAGATTTTTTATTACATTTTCTTTTCAAACCGAAAATGCTACTCTTTCAGAGAAAAAAAAACAAAACCCAGATCCATAATCAAAAAAAAAAAAATTAAAAGGATAAAAAAATCATCACTGTTATATATTATTGCCATCAGCTGTAGGCAGCAGAATGTATTTGCTGCGGCTTGACCTTCGAACTTACTTGTGCGGCTAGTTACGTCCCTGCTCTTATGTATTTGTTTCTTCATTTAGAGAAATTGTAAATAAACTATTTCTGCTGCGCTTTTTTCATGTAAAATATTTTTATGATTTTTAGAAAAGCACAGAGAGCACTTTGAATGATTACTAGGTCAAGATTTATTTTTATGAGTATTTCCAAACATATAAAGCATAATGAAAAATGTTTTACATATTTTTTAGAACATCCATATTGTAATAAGTACACTTTTAATCCGGAAGCGATCACGCCGAGCACAGAGTGCACGAAATCGGTAATTCTGGCAAAACTGTTTAATTGTTACCAATGGCAATGACACTATCCTCCTGTTTGGCAGTCTTAACGTGAACTAAATATATTTGTCACATATCTCCCTCTTTTTTGGGAGTGACAAATGTTTTTTACAATCTTAAGGTACTTGTTTTGACTGAGTTCCCGGTGTGATAACTTTTTCCCGAAATATTTTCTGTGTCCTTGAAAGTAGGTGAGTATGTTTTCTCTTAATTAAATTATTCACTGGAATTGCGATTTTTATTGTGTACTATGAAAATAATTTTAAAAAAAAGGATTAGGGTGACTCACAATAACCCCGCTCGACCATTAGTATCTAGTGCTTGCCTGCTCCTGGGTTAAAACATGATGAAGTCTTTTCGCTTTAAATATTAAAAATAATACAATTATTCTTCATCAGAATTTTTTTATTGTTCATTATTCAACATCAATTGTAAATGCTAATTCTGTGAGGGTTAAAATTACACAGTTCACTTAAAACTAATAATAATTTGAGCAATCATTTAAAAAAAAATCATCTTACATTTTTGTAAACATTGTCGCGCACTTGGCTTTAGTCTCCTTACAATTCAGTGATTATATCAATAATGTTTTATTTTCTTATAAATGAACTCGTGCAAAGAGCGGGTACTTCACCCGGTATACTTTTAATGTATGAGTGCTGCACAGAGTATTTTATAACTAATTAATTAATGCTAAATTAAGAACAAGTTTAATAAGTATTAGCGACTTCCATGGGCTTGTCTTACAGAGCAAAGTTTTTTAAAGGAATGCTTATGATTAGAAATTGACCCTCTGAGTTCTTTATCTATATTTAGTTGATACCTATATTTTTTGTCTTCTAAGCAACCACCGCATTTTGCAATATGTTCCAATTTAAAAATTAGAAAAAGGAAAAATAACATAATAATTATCCTATTACTTAATTATTTATTTTTTTTTGCTTAAAAGTAACATATACAAAATTTAATATTTATGTCATGAATTTGTGCGGTTTATAATAATGATTATTGCTTTAGCGTCAAAGAGCAATATTATTGCATTCAGTACATTATTAATGTTTAAAGGGAGGCGATAAAATTGTGATTGAATAGGGAGGCGATAAAATTGTGATTGAATAGGGAGGCGCCAGTATTGAAAGTGTGAGAAGTACTTCTGTAAAGCTCTATTGTCTAGATGGTGACCTCTTGCTTTAATAAGATCTAGTTATTCTGAAATAGTTATTTCAGAATCTAGTTATTTTAAAATCTAGTTATTTCGAAAATATTTAATTAACTTGCGCGGCGTACCAGCAGTATTAGAAGCAACATTGACGATGACATACACAGGAATTTACAGGGTTTTAGCTTGGAGAAGCTCACAGTATGATCCAAACCAACTGCTTGTGTAGGAGTATAGGACAAAAAAAAATTGTACCAGAGATTATCCGAAATAATTTGATTATTTCGGAGGTGTGCTTTACTTTCCTTAGAAAAATAGTATTATTAAATATAGAGCACCATAATGTTTTAAAGAGAGGACTTCGAACAAGAAGAGTGGCCGCGGTAGCCGAGTGGTATAGGTATCGGACCGTGGCTTGCTTTGTCACGGGTTTGAACCCTGTACCACTAAAGACCCGCCGTGTAGGGCAGCGATGCACGTTAAATCTGTCGAGAGCTGAAACGTCCTCCCGTTGGTGTGGTGTGGTAGTTAGGAGAGGGGGGTGCCAGCTCAGGTGTCGTCCACGTCACTTGACTATGGTTCAAAATTACGTGGTCCGTCGCCAAAAGCCCTCGTGTAGCTGAACAGTGCGACGTTAATATTCAATCAATCAATCGAACAAGAAGAAGTATATGGCAACTCCCAAAGAAGAGAGAGAGAATGGACTTATAATTTATAACGGCTTCCAATTGAGAACAGCAATTTAATTTCTTAAAGAATGCTGATTTTTCTTTCTTAAGGTTCTACTAAAAATTGTTGCTAAACATGGAAATACTTTGGTGAGATAATTTTTTTAATCGTATTCAGTTTTCCTTTAATTTCAACTTCCATTAATTATGATGACTGTAAAATTTGAAAAAAAATACTACTTTTCAAATTATCCAAAGCCTAATTTTTTCAGTGATTATATTATTTACACAAACTTAAAATGTGTAACTTTAAAGATCTTATTTCAGCAATCTGACCTGAGTTTTAAATGATACATGAAACACTCTTTTTTATTAAACTTATCTAAGATTATGCGGCATATGAAACAGAGCATAACTTAGTTTATAATTATTTTTACGACATTTTATTGTTTATGTTAACGAATTTAAATTTCTACTCTCCTATCCCCCAAAACTTCTACGCATAGGAATATTCAAATGCATGAATAAAATGAGTGAATATGTACTAATAAAGAATGTACTAATATTAATAAAAACAAATTTATAGAAATAAATATTTTTCCATCTCTACTTATATATATATACAGCAACCGTTCTCTGAATAATTTCTGTTTTCATAAATAAAAATATGCAGCCTTAACTATATGACTTAGTGCATGCATTTTTACTGAGTTCTGCATCCATATTTAATTAAAATAGTCCCATTAGAGTAATAGTCCTTTACGATGTTTGTTGAGTACTAATTATTATACAGGGTTATTTGGAGAATTCAAATTAATATAGCGAATGAAGACCGAAGTAATTTAACAGAAATTACTATTGCATTGAGTCATTACCAAAATAGTATACTGCAACAGTTACTACGATTGCAATAACGGATATTAACTACATACATCCAGTTACAACATTCACTTCCAATAAGTACAAAACCGTGTGACAGTAATTTTTGCGGATATTAATTTCTCTATTGATATGGTTTGGGATTACGTTATGGAAGACTTATAATAGTTATCAAACTCTTTGTCAGGGAAAGCCATTTACCTACCATACTTGATCAAGTGTTACTTTTCTTTATGAAACTTCATCCTCGCAGCAATCCCTTATGAGTTCCTGCCTTTACGCCTAGGGTTATTATAACTGAATATTATGCCAATAATGTGAAAAATTATGCCTTCATTTCATAATTGCTAGTATCTGTCATTTTTTTGTTTAAAAATTAATGCAGTATTATCAATAACGATGTTTGTTGAAGTAGAGATTCAAGATAAATTGCTTGCTCATGACGTTCACATTTTCATGTGTAACCATCTCAGTCTGAATGAATTATTATTGTTTATTACATATATATATAGTTAATAATACTCTACTAGAGATACAATAATCATTGGAATACTAAATAATTGCAACCTAAAAAAAAGATAGTTGAATTAAAAAAATATGGATACATGCATGTTCCAGTATTATAAACCTTGTTTGACTTAGGAAACACTTATATATAAAATAATTTACATAAAACTGAGTTTAACGTGTTTTGTGGCTAGCCAACCTTCCCTCTTTTTTTGTTTATAATACTGAGCGAAATTGTATTGAAAATAATGAAAAAAATTTCTATATATATTTAAAAAAAAAAAGGGAACTTACATAAAGTTGCATTCAAAAATGCATAGCCCACGTTAAGTTTGAGTATAATGAACAAAAACAAATTATATTTGCCAAAATCTGAACCAAAATGCAAATTCAAGGCATCGTTTTATTGGCTGAATTGCAGCACTTAGCAAAAAGTATAAAATCATTATTAGTAAAATAATTATACAGTGTGTTTATTAAGATAAATACGACATTACTTGAGAAACACTAGGGATATAAATTTTTCTATAAAATATTACTAAGGCTAGAATAAACCCTGAAGGAATAAGTAATCATAACTGTAATTTGAATATGCAGGTGAATATATATATATATCTGTATCTAACTTGGAAAATAAATATTCGTGATAAAATCTATATAGTAAAACAAACTAATAATCTACTGTAAATTAAATCCTTACAATTTAGAATTTCTTTATACAAATTACTTTTAATAAAATTAATTGTCTATTTTTGAACTGAACAGTATTTAATAAGACTTTTATAATTCTTTTTTTAAAATTTTTTCAGAATTTTTTTAACAAGAAATTTGTTACGTTGTTTGTAATGAGGTACTTTTATAATATTGAATTTAAATTCATCATTTTTTTTTGTCATAAATTTTAGTAATTGTTACTTTGTCCTTTATTTGTATTTCTATATCTAGGAAATATTCTTCATAGTTTATATATATATATATATATATATATATATATACATAGCAAATATATACATATATATTAAGTTTAAAATACTTAATGACGTCATATTTGCTTTTAAAAGGATTCTTTTGAATTAAATCACACTTATCACACTTATGTATTTATTCTAATATTCTTTGGAGGAGAAATGTAATATTGTGTGTGTGTTAATGGTTTTGCCCTTCAGTTAATAAAGTCCTGCTATAAAATAATTCGTCTTCACGTTTATTTGATTAAAGATTTAGCTGAACATTGCTAAATTTGGGGTAAATCCTAACGCAAGAATTTAACGCGCCTTATCTTAATGAATATTCAGATAATGAATATATTACACAGTATTATTCTAACAGCTTAATTCAGGCAATTAATTCTAAAGTTGCAAATCCAGTATTTTTCTTAGGATATCAAAATTTAGTTAGTATATAGTGATAGTTAATAATCAACATTGTGTGGAAACACTTAATGTTTCAGTTGTGTTTTTTCATGTTTTCCATTGTTAAAATATCAAAACCGAGTCAGATTAAAGTAATTAAGAATATTTAGATAGTTATTATATATTTATGATAAATGATACACATGCAGTTCTTTCTTTTACACGGCTTTTTTATACTATTTTTAAATAACACGGTACATGAATTGAACGATTTTTTTTGCACGAATATTTTGTTCTAATACGAATTTCTAGAAAATTGTGGGACTTGTGTCCTTAGAATGAGGAATTACGATTTGATCGAATTTATGACTATTTTTGATAATAAATACGTCGATAATGACTAAGTGCAAAGTGAAGTTCGGCTATTAACAGCTTATATAATCACGAGGGCTTAAAATTTGTTACAAGTATGGAACAACATTTTCTAACTCATAATATTTTACATAACATGTCAAGTATGATACAAGTAACTTGAACTCCCCCCCCTCGAAAAAATCCTACATCCACTAATAACCGACTTCGTAACAGCAAAAAAAAAAAAAAGACAAGCCATTTATAATAAACGAAATTCTTCATTTGAATCAAACCCGACAGTTGTGTTAGATGTATCTGACGCATTGTGATCCAGTTCATAATAAACATGCATGCTTGTTATCAAGTAGCGATGAATAGTTGTTTTAGTAGTCTTATTCTTTAGTTCAGTTTGAATTTTTGTATGCTGTATGTACTTTAGATTGAATTTTTACTGTGTGTACTTGTTTTAATTCTATTGTAATAAAAATGAAATGTTTTTGTTTTATAAATATCTAGCATGGATTTTACTATTACAATTTTTACATGGTTTTTTAAGAAAATATTTAGAGATTTTTCATCTCACACGAGTTTTCAAAAAATTTGGAACACATCCCCAAGCTTACCATATGCCGCATGTATTTTTATACGATTTTTTTTTGCGCATTTTCTAAGGAACATATATAACGTACATAAAAAATAGCTGTGTGTATATTTATATACGTACAGATTATATGATAGCGATAATTCACAATGTTAATTGATGTTGTAAATAATAATTATGAAGTATTACCTTATTGGGACATTCCTTGTAAATTTGATGGTTAATTGACGTTGTAAATAATATTAATAATTAGGAAGCATTGTCTTGTTGGGACATTCCTCGTAAATTTGATGGAGTGGACTACCTGTGACTCGGAATTCTTATAAAAACTGTAGTTTTAATTACAAAATAACTGATTAAAAGTTAACGTAAAATTTATTTTTAAACTCATTTTAATGTTTTAGGTTGTGTTTTTCTTTATGCTAGTTTAAAAATTTTTCGCCCTTGCTAGTCTAAAAATTTTTCGCCCTTGCAGTCTAAAAATTTTAATTTTGAGAATAAGATTTTGAATCTCATTTTTTCGATTATTTGAATTATATTCAAGAAAACAATTCCTTCAGTCTAGACGCTTGATATTTTATTTAGAATATGTTGTGATAAGTATTTCTTTTTCTTTCTAAAGGTTTTGACTAACTATAAGTTAATTTTTTATGCAAACTGTTCTCGGGTAAAAAGTAAAAAAAAAGTGTTAGATATATAATGTCATTTCCAAGTATTATTATTTTCACTACCGAAACCAGTTAGTGCAAAGCACACATTATTTTTCATTAGAGAAAACCTATGACTTTTTGGAGTTCTCCTTATAAATAATTTATGGAAGAACTAGTTTTTCAAAGCGAATGATAGTTCAAATTATATTAACTTTTGCAGGTTCTTTAACTATAAAATGAACTTCAAGATTTTTAATTTTTTTGAATTCGTCATTACTGTCTTCAAAATGATTTTATGAATTTTTAAATAACTTTTTACGTTTGTTTGTTATGATACATTTTTTGCTAACCTTCATTCGAATTGGTGTGGGGGTTGACGGGATGAAGTACCATCACGATTTTTATTCTTATCACTTTCAATTATCAGCAAGTTTTGTTGTAGCTATTGGGGATGGAATCAGTTCCAGCCTATTCTAACTAATAATGACTAAAGATACTTATCATTTAATTCAGATATTCGGATTCTTTGAGCTCGAAACATAACATTATCTCTCTCTAATAATCCTTTTTCTGGATTCACTAACACTTCAAATACGAACTAACATCAACTTCAATCTAACATCAACACATCTCTAACTACTATCTTTCTCTACAATTTCAATTCACTTAACATTAAATAGTATTTCTACCTTGTATAAGTCACGGTTCTTTTACAGCAAGTGGTTCTCAATTCAAATGATTTATTGATGGCATTTCCCCTTGAGGATTAGTAGATGGGCTTTACACATTCCAGATAGTTGTATTATAGTAATGTCTATGTCTAAAAGAACAGACAAAATTTATCTTTAAGAATATCAATAGTTTAGTTGGTCAGATATATTCAATTGTTCCGATTACTTTTGTAGCAAATGCAAGTAAGTTGAAGACACTAGTTTATTGTTAACAGAATGCAACATTAAACCAATTACGAAAATGATAATTCACGATTATGTTGAATTGCAATATGTTTCGATAACTTTTAGACAATGCATGTCTTCTTTGCCATATAACTCACCAATCATTTTAATGTTATGGATATTAAATGTAAGAGATGCCACTAATTTTTTAGGCGTTGTTCCAATCGTAAGCAGTTATAAACTTCATGTTATCTGAAAAAAATAAATATTTCAGAAATGTCACTTTCATTGTCATTAGAAGTTCTAGTAAGAAGCAAAAAATTGATAAAAGTAGTAGAAAAAACTCCACTTGTCTTGATTTAATAAAAATGTAATTAGTTTCTCTTTGCTTCTTATGAATCTTTCTGTTTCTCATGCCATTTATAACGAGGAAGCAACTTGTTCAATAAAAATTATGCATGCATAATTTCAAATTACTTTTTTTAAGAAAAGTAGATACAATCGCAATTATTTCATTCAATTTTTTCAAAAATGTGCATAAAAAAGTCAATAAATTGGAAGATTTTTTTTTAGGTTTATTGATAAGTTTTCTCTTGACACATAGTTTTTTTTAATTTGATATTTTGACGTACTGATTTTTTTAAACAATATAATAAGAATATTTATATTAAAAATATAAAAACTGATGCACATTTTCATGAAACATTTATTAAGAAAATAAATTTATTTAGAAAGTAATTCTTTTTCTTCATACAAATAAAAAAGAGGTATATTTTTTTTTCTAATGCACATTATATACTCATGTCCATAAATTAAGGATAATTCAGAACCACACAGAAATTGAACTCTAAAATAAAAATTTCACCTTTAGAAATATCACACACATCTTGAAAAAGAATATGCAAATTACAGGAAACCACCAGATGGCGCGGATAGTACGTCACAATGAGGAGAGTTTAAGAGAGGGTATATAATGAGTGGTGTGGCAAAGAAGTAAAATTGTTCACAAGCGCATTAAAAGCCTTTCATTGCAATAACCCCATAGTTATGGCACAAAGAAAGCATTTGAAGGATTTATTACGTGGTAGAATTATTGGACGACTGGAATGTGGAAGTATCCAGCTGGAAGTATCCGAGGAACTTGGAATCGCCCAGAGTGTCATCTCCAGGCTTTGGCAACGATTCCAAGATGATGGTAATGTGAGTAGATGTTACAGCACAGGTCGCCCCCGAGTTACAACGCCGAATGAGGACCGGTATTTGACAGTTACTGCAAAAGAAACAGACAGAGCACAGCATCATACCTGTCTCGTCAGCTCTCTTCAGCTACCGGCACGACAGTTTCAAGGCAGACAGTGCATAGACGCATAGGGCACATTGGTCTATATGCTCGTAGGCCTGTCAGATGTGTTCCACTTACCGCAACTCACTGTCGCCTGCGATTAACCTGGAGTAGAGAGCATGCATTGTGGACACCACAACAGTGGTGGTCTTGTGTGATGTTTTCCGACGATTCCAGGTTTAGTTTGCAGTCTGATTCTCGCCGGACTTTAATATGGAGAGCGCCAGGTACCCGTTACCACTAAGATAACACCATTGAACGACACCGTTACAGTGGTGCAGGATGGCTCGTTTGGGGAGGAACTATTCTTGGTTCCAGAACTGACCTGCATGTTCAGAGTGTAACGATGACAGGCCACATCTAACGGGATGTCATTCTGAAACAACATGTATGTTTGTTTCGGGGTGCCATGGGTGCTGAATTTCTGTTTATGGATGACAACGCCCGTCCTCACCATGCAAACATTGTAGACGAATGCCTTCAATCGGAGGATATCACCCGTATGGATTGACCAGCATACTCACCGGACTTGAATCCAATAGAGCATGTGTGGGATATGCTTGGAAAGAATTGCAGCCCGTCAACCCCCTCCCACCTGTCTACCAGAACTTCGGAGGGCATTGCTTGATGAGCGGTGTAATATTCCCCATGATCAGATTGATAATTTGATACTCAGCATGCGTAGGCGTTGTAAGGCCTGTATTGCATCGTCCGGGAGACATACTCCGTATTAACTATCATACTAACCATGTTATACTGTTTTTTGTAAATATGTGTTTTTTTTTCAAATTTGCTCCAGGGAGTAAAAATCGCAATTTTTATTAATTTTGTCAAACATATAGCATCTTTTTTGCTCTTTACCTTTTGTTTAATAAATAGACTTTACAAATAAGTCAAATTTGTTTTGCTTCTGTCTCTTTCTTTCCCTGAACTTCATTATCCTTAATTTATGGACATGTGTGTATCACACAAAATTACTTCTGAAGTACGTAGAAGCAAATGATTTATACTTATCAAATATAGTAGTAATTGTATTTTTAAAAAAACTTTTTGATTGTGATCAAGTGTACTTAAGAACTCATAGCAATTTTAAGTTTAACGCGTGTAAACAATTTCTTCGATAACTAGGTATGTATTTATTTTGCAATGTAATTTGTAATATATCTTTGTTTGGGAAATATGCATAGCCCTTATTAAGAAATATTATATTTCCTTTATGATGTGATGTATGACACTGATTTCAATGAAGTTCATCTACTTAAGAGATATCTAGAACTGAATAATGTATGAAACATTAAGAGAATTAGGTACAAAAGTATACGTTATGATTTTACTCGTAATACATTTATAGCAAACTCGAATTTAGCAGTATTTGTGTTAGTCTGAAATAGAATGTATGTTTGTGATAAGAGATACGCAAATGTATTTCCTTGGGCAATAAGAGTCAAAATATTCGCCCATGCTGATTACAAAGAGGTCACTTAACCTTTACGCCAGATAACTGCCACAAGACTTTTTAGACATGGAAAGACTAAACATCTCTGCTTTTATATTAAGAATATTCCCATTTTATCCACAGATAATCTTGTAACTGTTGTACATTGTTAAAATAGGACACTAAATCATTTCCCCCTTAAGAATATTCTAAACATTCTTTAAGGAAATAGGATCCGAACTTAATGTTGGTTACAGCAAATCAGATCCTCATTTACTATATGGCCACATAACCATATGAGACTTTTAATTTATTTTATTGAAAGAAATTTAATTCTTTGTGTAACAATTGTGTGTCACACGAGAAATGATTCACTTCAATGAAACGTATGTATATGGTCTTCGGCTTTTATTGTGTTCGTACAAAAAAACAGGTTTTCTACTTTGCATCCATCCTCACACCATCCCAAAGTTTGCCTTCGAATCACATTCTCAACAGAATTTCTTCGATTGCGTCATCTCTTTCTTCTTTCCCAGCCAGTATATCTATATGAAATCTCAAATAAGGAGTCATTGACTCAAAGTATACCGTTTTTCTGAGATCAAGTCTTGCTGAGCTGAGATTTGGCCCTCGTCACACTACAAATAAGTTTCATGCTTTAATAAATGCATTTGGTTCTCCTTTGTGGGAAGCATAACCACATGGTTAGATATATATCGGTGCAAAATTTCTTTAGAAGTGATCTTTCAAAAGTTTTATCTTCTATATATTATTAGGATCTCTTATCAAAACGAGTCAATTTTTTGAATATGTAAACTTTTTGACAAAGTTAGCTTTCAAGCACGAGTTTTACTGGTAAGAATATGACAAATTTTAGTGAAATATTCCATAATATTGATCAATGTAGTTATTATAAGTAATGTGTTTACCTACTTTTCTTTGAAATATACAATTTTGATGCCATTTTGTAATCGAATTGTGCATACCATATTGGATAATCTGTCTCCATGCGATGCGTCGTCTTAGCACCTTTGATGCTCGCGAATTGTTTCTCTCCTTTTATACGTAGTTTGCTGCCCCTGACATGAGTTGGCAATTAATATTCCAGCTCGTCCTACTATTTGAAATGCATTTGGATATGTTTTGTGTTCTATTTGGGACACGGAGTTAAAACTGAAAACTTAATGAACGAAATTCCTTGAATTTAGGGTTGCAATTCAATTTAAAATTGAACATATTACGAATAAGAATCATTCCTTTATCATCGCAAAAATATTTGAAGAATTTTAATTTGTAAATCACACGCAGTATATTTTCATATGTCGGCGTGTTTTGCTCCCTCGTTATCGAAGGAAGAGAATAAGATGAAAAAAAAAATAAAATAAGTGCAATAGATGACATTGATTACTTTTTAGGTTTTCAGATTATTAATTTAAGTTTCTTAAAAGCACTCTAAAGGATTAAGATTTAAGAGATGAAACCTTAAAAAAAAATTTCTAGAAGTTGCAGATTTATTACAATATTTGCACTGAAAATCACGATCGAGAAATTTTAAAAAACTTTTTTACGCCATATAGAAGCTTTCCTTAAATAAAACTAAATCAAAGAAGGAAGTGGTATAAAAAGAATATTTAAGGCAGTTTTTTATTATGTTTTATATGTATTTTAACATAACTTTTCCAAGAATATTTTACTGAACTTTTTTATCACATTTTGAAAGTCTGTTTTTTTCTTATATCTGTAATGGATTCTTAACTTTGTAATGTAAAGTATTTGGTACCCATCTTTATGTTGCAGTGCAAGATATTTGTTGTACAGAAAAAACCATTCAGATGATGCTAACTTTTTTCAATAAAAACATGTTCAAATATTCAATATATTGCAAAAAAAAAAACATCTAGCCACGAAGGAATTTATTAAACTTGGTTTTTGAAAGAATATTGTACATACAAAAATTGTTCGCTATATAGCATATAAAAAATGGAATCACTTAATGAAGAAGTGCAAAAAAAAAAAACTCGAATTTTTCATTCGATGTAAGCGACTTCGTTCCGAGTACAAGTATAGGGTAAAAAACAACAATTTACTATAAGAAGTACAGTTGAAGATAAGAGGCAAATTTTGAATGATATTGTTTTAAAACGCCAGAATTCAACCATTTGAATAAAAGCATAAATATTGGTGCTTCCCTATCATAGATTTCAGTGTCTAAAACAGCAAAAATTGGAGATGTGGAGGGAAATAAAGTGTTTAAAACTATGGTCACATATAAAAAAGAACAATGCGTTATTTACTAACATGAAAACTGTCTGGAACTTTGATTACTGGAAAGATGTAATTTCGTAGGACTAATCGTCTTCCGCTCTACCCTTTATCAGGAAGCGTTTATGTTAGAAAATGTCTTATAGAAACATTTAATTATAATTGATTTGCTTAAATTTTAATGTATTGAGACATATGTCTTTAAAAAGTGTGAAGTATTTTGGAGGATCGAGTAACAGCCCAAATTTGTTTAAACATACTCCAAGGATATATCCATCCTGCATGACATAAATCTTCCCTGGTAGCCGTTTCTTGTTTCAAGAAAATATTACTCCGGTCCATACTGCTGAATGCATCGCCAGCTTCATGTCTAATTCAAATTCAAATAACATGGATATTAATAGACATAATTGCCCTAGAGCCCTAACTCACCACTGAATTACATTGAGCAGAAAGCTGAAGTTTATTGGAAATATTTAAAGGGAGACAAATTAGAGGACCCCTCCCCCTACATCATTGGTAGAGTTTAAAGATATTTTACAGTAAGATTGGCATTAGATACCATCACACCTTGCGTGAAATATTTATTAACATGCATTTCCATGCAAAATTTTTACTATCTGCAATGCTCATGGTGACCCAACACACAATCATATAATAGTAATAGAAGTGATAAACCAAATGGCAAATGTCTCTATTTTTTTTTTTATCTTCCCTCCCTAAAGTTAACAAAATTTCAGATGCTTCTTTTTTTCATTTTCCCACAACTACTTGACGAATATACAGGTAATATTTAATTATTACATTATAACATATTGGTGATAGTAATAAAAAAATTCCTTAAACATTGAATACATTTCTTTTTCTGACTGAGTTATTGAAAAATGTTAGGAAAATGAAAAATCAAGCAAATTAGCACTTTTGTGTCTTCACTTTTGCAAAAAACAGCTTTTTGTAACTCGAAATTAAATCTTATTCTTCACACAACTTTTCGTATTTACTAAGGATAAGTTGAATAAGAGGAAATATAACCAATTATTAAAGCAAACATTTTCCATCACTTCTAAAGGGAAAATTGAATCTCAAATCATGTTTAAGAAGTACTAATTTTGTAATTGAAAACATCATTTAAAAACATTTCCTTCTTTTATCATAAAAAGTATCTGCTTCCATTGAAACTCCACAGTTTTTTTGAGAATTGTTCTAAAATTACTCGTAATCTAATTATACTAATTTCCAGAACAGTATGATTAACTTTCTAAAAAGTTATTATTTATTAAATTATTTCTTTTTATTCAAGTTTACCAGAAAAATATTGATTGAAGCTTAGAAAACAGTATCAGCATTGAATTATTTTATCTAGCAATTCCGGAAGTTGAATATCTTTACAAACAGGTGAATGTGTTTTATGGTATTTGGTGATGTTTTCAATTCAATACCGAAAATGCTTTTGACTATCTTAATCTTTCATGATCCAACATTTGTTTTATGATTTTTACGTCGTACTTCATATAAATTCATGAAAAATCAAGTTTATGTTAGAGCTTTTATGCAAAACAATTTCTAAAAGAATTTTAAATATTTACGGTATCCACGATCGAATGATTTATTATTGTAATAAATTGATTTCCCTGGAGAAAATAAAACTTTAAAAACATTTTTAAAGAATTCATTTCATTTTGCTGGTATGTTTATTTTAGAATATTCGAATGTTAGTTCACTTGTTCATATTTCATCAAACGATAACTAAATTCTGAAGTAATTTTTTTTCTGCTGAAAACTTTTATTAATTTCATGAAATATTCAAAAGGAAATTCGAAAATAAATTCATTTATTACTGAATAAAACGTAAAACTCTTTGTGCTAAGAAATTCAAGCATTATACTTTATAAAAATTGTTTTCTCTGAAGCTGTAGAAAACTGAGAACAACTTGCACTTCAACTATATTGTAGAGTCAAGAAATTACTTCTTTTTGATTTTTACACATATGTGTAATGAACATTTTCCACAATAAGATTTTATCAATTAATTACGCTTGATACAAATGTTCATTAATGCTTTCTTTCTACCAATAAAATCCCATCATGGTTGGCTCTAGTAGCTTAGAGGTAACGTGCCCGCTTCGTAATCTTAAATTTGCGGGTTCAACCCCGGCTGGAATCGATAGATTTTATGATGTGAAAATCGTAGGCACACATGTTAAGGCTACACAATACCCCAACACAGCGTTTCTCAAAACTGGAGGGAGCGGCCCCCTAGGGGACGCTAGCATATTGGAAAGTCGAGAGAGAGAAAACAAAATATTCTTTAAAAAAAGTTTTAATTTACTGAAAGTAAACAAACAAAATACAGTGTGACCTAATAAAAAATGAAATAAACATTTACACTGATATAATACACTTAAATCAGTGCTTCTCAAACTTTCAATGTTTGCGACCCAATATTGAATCATAATTTTCATCGTCGCCCCCTCCATATAATAACAATGTATTGAATTCAATAATATTATACTTAGACGCTAAAGCTACTATAAATACGACTTTAACCTACGTGCCACCGGTGTATATAAACGTCTTTTTCAACGAAAACCTTGATTGCTCTGGACGTATATTTACGTCTTTCCAAAGTATGACCTTTTCCATGCACTGCTATCTATAAAGTTATACCGAAAGCTTTTTTTTTCGGAATGCAATAAATGGACCTTGGCAGTTTTTGTGAAAGATTTCCTGTGACTTCAGAGGATTTGCTTATTTATTCCTTTTCTTCCCCTCCACCACAATACATCGCTTATGTGGAAGGTGGCATCAGGAAGTGAATCGCGTACCTTTTAATTGGCAGTTATGGGATTAATTAATAACTGTACAAATTATCAAGATAAGTGTTAATTTTCGTATACATATAATTTTACATATGTCAAGCCCATGAGGCCACTGGTAATTATTAAATTTATGCTTAACTTAGTATTGTTAAATTAATTATAACATACATTGCGCAGTACTAATACACTGTTAAATGTATTATACCAGTGTAAACATGTATTTTTTTATTATGTCAGAATGTATTTTGTTTGTTTACTTTAAGTAAATTTTTTTAATTATCTTTTGTTTTCGACTTTTCAATATGCTCGCGCCCCCTAGAGAGGCGTGCCCCACAGTTTGAGAAACGCTGACTTAAATATGTATCGGTACTACATAATGTATTTTATAATTCGCTTAACACTACTAAGTCATAGACAAGTTTGTTAATTACCAGTGAAGTTATACGGTTTGCAACTAATCCCCTAACTGCCGATTAAAAGTTACGTAATTTGCTCCCCAATGCCACCATGTTCCATGTAGACACGTGACTGTGATTTTGTTTTGGTGGGAGGGGGAGCAATTCCTCTGAAGTAGTTAAATAATTTGCAAACATTGTCGAGATCCTTTTATTGCATTCCAAGGCCTTCAGAATAGTTTCATGGATAGCATTGAACAGAAAAGACGTATATATACGTCCAGAAAATTAATACTTTGGCTGAGGGAGACGTTTATATACGCAGGTGTCACTTACGAGGTTTAAGTCGTAGAGTAGCTTCAGCGTGAAAGAATAGTATTATTGAATTCAATACATTGTTATTGTATGGAGAGTGGGGGATTGTGCGATGAAAATTATGATTGAATATTGGGTCGAGAATGTTGGAAGTTTGAGAAGCACTGTCCTAACAATTTCATAGTTACTGATTTTTTTTTTGCATTGGCATTTGCATTTTCTAGAGGCCCATATAATTGAGAAGCTCGCTACCACATTTCAGATCTGTTAGCAAATTAGTTTTTAAGATATTTGAAGATTTCTGAGCAATACTTTTGGTTTTGGTTTAACTCTAAAGCATTTTTCTACTTTTAAATTGAATTAAATAAAATATTTTTGAGCACAGTCAACTCTTTTTGTGTGATTTAGTAATTAATTCAAATTTTTCATTACTAAGATAATTTATACTTGAATATGTTTTGAGTTTTATGAGTTCTCATAATTAATTAAGATTAACTTCATGGCCAATTTTTGCTTTAAAAATAGTTTATATAACTTAAAAACTTTATCATTAACATTTCTTGTTGAGAAAATGCCATGGCCAAAATGTTCTCAGGTTGTTGTGAGAAACAGTATTTCGAAGAGATGGAATACTATTGAAAATGATGTATCTAAAAATCATTCCTCAGCTGATACTGCAAATTAACTTCCGAATACAAGTATTCTGAATTCAAATGTTGCATATAAAACTAAATACTTCCTTGATGTACCATACTACATTATACTAAACATATTGTAGTACTATATTTTAGTATTTTAAAACGTACAAGAGCTAAAACTTCCTAAACCGCCCCAATTTAATACTGAAAAAAAGTTAAATTTTATGAAACACCCTGACTATTTTTAGTTTAAGTTAGTATCATTATTCTTTTTACATAAATGATTTGTGTTTCAAAACTTTTGTGAAAACATGAGGTTAAGATTAAGCTGAATAAACTGTAGCCTTAACAAATGCTATCAATATTATGCAAAAATATTTTTTGAATTAAAAATATTATTTTCCTTTATATTTTATTAAAATAGTGTTTTAATGTAGAACATATATTGTAAAATAACATATTAAAAATTGGAGCTTTACGGGAATTATTATATTTTGTTCTATTCCTTTCCAAACTTTAAATGCGCTTTTTTCAGACTTTCAATTTCGAAGGTATATATAATTTCTAATCCCTAAGTTTTTTTTTCTGTTCATGATAGAACCTTGAAACTTCTTGCATATACTCTCAAATGTATGTTCTATAAAGTTAGTATGGATTCAGAGCTGAGATCTCTAGTTATTTTTTTTAAATGCTAAATTTGCTATTTTAAAAATTTTCGTGTTTTTTCCAGGTTTTCTAGAAAAATAATTACTAATAATCAACAAGGGAATAGATTTTCAAATCCATACTATATCTTGTTTTCAATAATTTAAGAAATACTTGCCAATGAGAGAGAAATGGCTTCAACTCTTAGGGACTTGCCGTGTCTGCAAAGTCATAGTTGCTGATATGCACCCCATTGGGAAAAATCATATCATAAGATAAATTTATTATCTTCAAATGTAATAAAAACAAACTTCATTCAAATGGTTTTGGTAATTTTTGGTAAATCTATTTAGTATTTAGGCACGGAATTTCAGGTAGTTTTAATTTAAAGTAAGATAAGACGCACACACACTTCTCTATTCGAATGATGCAGCCACGACAACCCAGAGGTCATTGTCATAAGCTCCTGGCTGGCAGTTTCCAGTCACGGGTTCAAGCCCTAATGCCACTGGTGCTCCGCCGTGAATGGGGCTGTTGCACTTTAAATCTGTCGGGGCTCAAAGTGCTTGTGTTCGTGAGATGTTCAAGTTTGAGGAGTGGGGTACTAACTTAGCATTTCGCACTTGACTACAGCTTACATTTACGAGACTGGTCGTTAATAGACCTAAAATTGTTTTAGACTGTATGATGTTAATAAAAGCTAACTCTATTCTGATGGTAAAATCTTTAGCTATTGGACACCTTTATATACTTTTATATTATCTTATCTTATTATCTTAATAATAATCTTTATAAATGACATGTTTCAAGTCAACACTAAGCTTTTTTGTTAAAAACGGTTTTATTCAGCTAGCCATCAAGATATGTTACTCTGAGAGAAAAAGGACACCAAGTGAAGTTCTAAGTGGCTCTATCACTTATGTCTAGATGTGAAGTTCCGTTAATAGTTATGGGTTATATTTGAAAGTTAATGCTGACGTATAAGGTTATAAAATATAATGATCTGGAATTAGAAGAGTTTTGTGTTTGGTCCATCTGTTAGGAGAAATAATAGGATATTTAATTTAATACTTGAAGATGTAATAGAAAATAAAAGTTAAATGTTGTATAGGGAGTTTAATTTTAAACCTAATTTAATTATCTTTACATATATCATTTTATGATGACTTAAAATACTAAACTAAATTAGGTCAAACCAGGATTTATTAAATAGCCAATTGAGTTCTACAACTTTTCTGGTTACTTAAAATGTGTTCTTGCAAATATTTATATCTATCTGTCTTGTTTAGAGACACATTTACAAAAACACCACACGTGTTCTAACTTAGAAAGGGATGCATCCTTCTTTTTACTATCAAACTTTCATAAAAAAATACATTGTCCATTTTATAAACACAGTAGTTTACCTCAATACAATCTACTTGAAAAATGGGCATTTTTTTAAAAATCTTTTTTTTCAAGAATAATACACTCTACATCATTGCATGAAAAAATCATAAATAAAAATATGAGAGAAACTGCCCATATACCAAAACAAAACATTCTTAAATATCTTTCGAGCTTACTTCTATGTATCTTATACTTCTACAATATCTAAACATTACTTATTTTGTGATAAACTGGAAATTTCATCCTTTTGCTTACCAATTTCTTCTGTAAAATTTTGTATTTTAAATGCACACTTTTTTAATGAATTTTGCGTTATAGAATCATTTCAAATGTATTTTTAATTAATTTTTAACGTCAATAAAAATAGTACTTAATTATTATTTTCTACATTATTCACACACATATAATTACGTTTCACATCACTTTTACATATATCTGCACTAGAAAATATTTATTTTTGGTAATTCAGCAGAACATTGAAAAAATATATTTTGTTAAAAGTACTATACACACATATATATATATATATATACAATACTAAACATTTCAAAGAAAAATTGATGTGAATAGTATGTACCAAATTGATATCAAATAATTTTATAGGAAACCTTATATATTATTTTCAGTAGAAAATTAACATAAAAATATTTGGTAATATTAATAAATAAGATTACACACATTAGAAATATGCAGAATCTCTATAAAAGGTTCGTTTAAAACATTTTTTACTTCAATAAAATACATAAATATTACTACGAATTATAAAATTATGAATTAATTATGCACACTTTACTTACAATATTTGAAAGGTATAGTAAAATGATTTGAAGTTCTACTAAAAATATTCTTGCTAGCTATTGGCACAAAAGGTTACGAACTGAACTATGCACTACATCTTTAAACAACAGTGTTATACATAGATATATTTGATAATTGTTTCATAATAATATCATAACAATAAATTTTTAAGAACATCTATTCTTAGGTGTTTTATAAAGCCTGAAAAATCAATAATATTCATCGATAAAAATGAATGATTTTGAGAAAATTTGAGCATTAGTGACAAATTGCAAATTAATTTAAAATCTGGGGGGATTTTTTAATACTCGTAAATAATTCTATTTCAAAGTCAAGTTTAATTCCTCTCTAAAAACTGAATTAATAAATTAATATTTCTCACAGTAGACTTCATATCTGCTTTCCTGTTAAGTTCTATGCTTGTAATTGCTCTTTAAAGACGTTGTAAATTTCATGAAGAGAAGCAGAACGTATATTACAGAACCTACAAAAGCAAACTCTTTTGAAACAGAGATAAAATACACTTTATATAGCTTAATCAAACACAGCATTTAACCTGTTTTATTACAAGATTAGTATGTTTTATTATGAAGTTTAAAAGGAAATTATTTAAGCAATAAAACTAATATTTAACTAATTCGAAGAGTTTTCAATCTTGAATTATTAAAGTTTAAAATGCCAATGCAAGCTCTTATACAAATGAAAACCAGAAAATAAGAATAAAAGAAAATATTATTCTGAGAAGAAATTTAAAGATTTTTATTTCCTGTCTATAAAGGTTTAAAGGGACATACAAGATTAGTTTACCTAACATATCGTTAAAAATAAATAAATATTTTTAAAAATAACTAACCTTAATAACGGTGAACAAGGAAAAGGTTTATAATATTTTATATTTGATAAGAAATGTATTTTATAATTGTATTTGTAGTGCAAAGTATTATACATTTAATATTTGTTGACATCTGAGAAAATAATTCCTTTTTCATTTTAAAAATCCATAAAAATTTCATTTTCCAAATTTCTTTTTGTAATTGAAATTCTATTTCATACGCAGATTGCTGTTTTTATTTGCATTAAAAATATAGATAAATATAGTTTGAAACTGTTTAACGTAATTAAAATTCGAAGCTTCTTTAACTTCTGACATTTCTTCTGTAACTTATCGTTAGTAAAATTAATACGCTATTACTAATTAATAACTGATTATAAATATTCAATTTTTGTTTCGAATTCAATATTTTATACTGATGCATAGTATAAAATATTGAAAATATATCAAAGAAAAAAATTTCCCGTTCACAAATTCGTGTATTTTCACCCTGAAAATTATCATAGAGAGGCAAAATCTTGATAAATGTTGCATATAAAGCCGTCCAAAAATATTTTGAGCTAAGATTATTTCACACAGGTTTCTCTGCATATTTTCTTCGGTCCCTGGGTATATATAATAGAAAAACCCGAGAAACACATAATTTGCCCAACACAAGAGGAAGTCATGCCTATGGGAATAAGGCCAATAATGAATTGAGTACATATTATCTCTTCAATGGATAAGCCAAATTCCATGTAGTATTTGACGACAGGGTATAGAGAGGAAGTTCGCTATACTAGCAGTATACTCGGACTCAATATTAGTATTTGCATCTTGCAGCAATAGACTTTGCATTCCTTTTGATGGATTATTCAGATATTGAAGTGTCGAAATTAGGGTTTACAAATGTTTTCAGAAAATAAGTTTATTAATATTACGTTAAATGAATTTATTCTAGTTTATGCTAAAGGTAATAACAATAATAAACTTAAATTCCTGTTTGTTTTTTTTAAAGGAATTGATACAATTTGAGATATTTAATTAAATAAAATTCCTATTTTATAGTCAATAATTTAAAACAAATCGTTTCCTTATGTATTGTTCTGTTCCTTAAGATCTTTTGCATTAAACTGATGTAATTAAAATAAAAGTTTATTGGTACTTTTGATAAATTTGAGAGATCTCACACAATTTATTTGGTTTTTAAAAGAAAATTATGATTATCATTACAATTTCAGGATCAACGCAAAAAATAATTTCAGGTAATTAAACCAATATGAAAAGTATATATCTCTGTGATATGACTAATATAAAAAAGCATATATCTCTTTAAGTGCATTAAAAATGGATTTTCATTCATCGTTGACTTAAACTCAAAACTAACAACTCTATGGCCCATACTTAGCTGTTTGAATCTAAAAGTTAGTATTTCAAAAGTAATTTTGTAGTTGTTTCGGTATTTTCATACTATACATGAAATTTTTTATTGCAGAATTTTTAATCTGTACTTCGCTATTATATTCTTCGCTATTGTAGAATTAACCGCGGTTGTTATTTTTTCTCATTTTTTTTCTTCACGTGTGATACTTGGAATTTTTAGTTTTTTCTTCGGGCCATGTAATATATATTTGTCACTTGAAAGACAGTTGTCATCAAAATTACTATACCAAATTTCTTTTTAAAAAAATTGTCTGAAAATGTGTGTGTGTGCTTATTGAAATATCAATTTTATATCAGTTCACTTAAAGCATTTACTTTTTTTTGAAAAAAAAATGTAATATAAGTCTTCTTATCAAAATAATTTAATCCTGTAAAATTTTATATTTCTTTTTAATATAATTTTAATGTCATTTTGCAAGTTTGACTGATTGAGTAAGTATTCATCAATGTTTACTGTAATAATTAGCAATTGTTTCCGTACAAAAACATATAATATGTATAAATTAAATATACTCATCAATATTCACAAAAACAAATTAAATCAATGGTATAAGTCTCAAGTTTTTCTGATAAAAAAATCTGAAATAGTAGAAAATTGAATGAATTAATGTCAATAATATATTTTAAGGCAAATTTTATTCGTAACATTTTAATATTAAAATTCATAAAGCATCAAATCTTAAACTTGATAGATAAAACATAAGACAGAAATTCATAGAAAGAATTGCTGATATTGATATTTGATACCACTGATATTTTTAAGACTATTTCGTTATTGAAAATAGGAATATTATGATACATTCTAATTTTCAATGAATATTTTCAAGGAAACTTTCGAATCTGACTTCAAAAGTTGATCGAAATTCAAAATTTCACTTGTTACAAAAAAGTTTAATTTTACTATTCTCAAGTATGGTTATATACATTTATCTTTTCTGCAAGAAAAGAGATTTTACGTACGAAATCTTCAAAGAATACAAGTGAAATTCTAGGCGATTCAATTCGTGACTTACAAAGATTTTCATAACTAAGTTGTTCAACAGCATTCTCACAAGTTTCATATCTAATTCGATCAGAGGAATTCTTTTCTCAAAGGCAAACAGAAGTATTAGATGGAAGCCCATATCAATGCCAGCTAATTTCCATATTTAAATATATTTTGGAAACGTGATACGCGTTGTATATAGATAACAAAGACAGCAAACTGGAGTTCAGAACAACAGATAAAGTAAAACATTTTCCATAACTGGATTGTGGGCAGCTAATACATTTTTTTCCTTTCAAAATTCTAGTCTTTGCAATCAGATCACGAATGGTAAAATTTCTTTTTCTTGAGTTTTTAAGGAATTCAAACAACTTTCGTTGCAAGATGAATTGGAGGAATTTTCAAATAAAATTGCTGTCCAATTTTCTATCAAAGGCTTTTTTCAGATAAAACAAGTTGAATTCCCAAAAGCCAAAAACAGATTTCGAAATTCCTGTACCCTACGTCTGGAACAAAGATAGTAAAATGCACGTATTGCACAACCTTTTAACAATTTCTTTTTAACACTATCCTTTTTCTATCAAGGACCTGACTCCGACAGAGCTACAACCACTTGGAGAGAAGGATTATTGATTCTGTTCAAAAGGAAAAGACAATATTGCTTTGGTTAAAAAAAACCACTGGTCACAGGATTGAGTTTTTCAGTTAAAAGTAAATCTTACAGGCAATTTAATTTTTAATGAAGTGTTATTTAGTTTTTGTGTATTCAGACTGCTTGCACTAAATTATGTGCATGTACTTGAGTAAAATTTTAGAAATATAAAAAAAAAGAAATCAAGCAAAGACATAGACATATAGATAGCAATAACTGAGCATGATGTATTTTACAAATCTATTTGCAAATGTAAATACGTTATTTTCTGATTCTCAGGAATATCGAACTTTTCAAGTTCATTAACATTAAGCATCTTCTTTTAAAAATTTCAATAAAACATTCCCAAGGGGAAAAAAAGAGAGAGAGAACAATGAATTTTTAAAAAAAAATATCTATAGATAAAAGTAACAATATTATAATGGCATTTTTTATTTCTTTTTTATTTTGTAGTGTTTTGAAATGGGGCATTATATAGTAGAATGTAAGGATAAGACTATTTCTATTACCAATTACATTACATGACTCCTACGAAACAACGGACGTAATAATAAATTCTGTACGTAAAAAAAAGAAAACAAAACAAATAACATGATCTAAAAACTTACGATGAATTATTTTTTCAGAAATAATTCCACATACATATACGTATTTATAATATCCTAAGAATTGAAAACTTCTTAAATAATCATATTTATATGCAACAAAAATAAATATTAACTATGATATAATGCGGAAAAAGATGCAATTATATATATATGACTAGTCATCACCCACCCTCTTCGATAGAGTTTCATGATGTTGCATGACTATATATAATTTAACTTAAGTTATTTATACTTAAATTAAGCCCCACTTTTAAGGTATGTGACTACCCAAAATTCGCTATTTTGGTGAAGGTTTTCGAAAATTCTTGTATGTTTTCATTTTATAGACCATATATTTAAAATTCCAAAAACGCTCTATTTTTGTTTCTACCATATTTATAAGCAAAGTTATAGCAGAATTAGTAAACCGGAAATGGAGTTTACAAAACCGGAAGCAGATTCCTACACAAAATATTTTTAAGGCATTGAAATGAAATTTTCAGAACATGTTTTTTTTTTCAATTCATCTTATTGTTTTATACCCGAATACATATAGTGAGAAATTTATTTTGGCTTCATTTCTTAGACTTTTGCATAATAGCGATAGTTTATATACCCAAATCATCAAAAATAACTTGACAGTTATAGGGTTAATTATAATTAGTTTTGCTGATAGTTCATTATCAAATATTTCAATAATCTGTCATTTTGTAAAACTGCTAAACCATTTTTGGGTAGCGTCATATAACTAAGAAAACATGCTTGGATTTACAACATTTAGAAATTATCACCTGCATCCATCTAAATATCAAGATCTAGCTTTATTCAACATGATGCCATGACCGTTGCTGTATCGGATAAGATAAATTAATCATGCGTCAAAAAAAATTTAATACAATAAATTCACCAAACCTTTTTAAAGGTCATTTAGGAACACAGAAAAGTCGATAGTTATTCAGTGAGATTTTACTTTCCCAATTCCAAGACTAAATTTTACTAAAATATGCTGATCAATATAAAACAGTATTCTTTTATAAAAAAGACCCATGTTTTTATATTCAGTTTTTTTTCAATGATAGTAAATCGAACACACACAAAACATTTGGAATAAATCTGTCAAACTAAGACTATTTAACATAATAAAAGTAGGAAATGTTGATTTTTATTACTTTTAGTAGTTTTTATTTGTGTATTGACATTTATATATATATATATATATATATATATATATATATATATATATATATATATATATATATATATATATATATATCCTGTAGTAGGTGTATTTTATCATTTTGAAGACGATAATGCTCTCAGATTACAATTTAACCTTAAGTTAAATTGTTTTACTGTTTTTTTCTTAATTGACTTATTGTATGTGAAAACGTTTTCATGTTATTTTACTTTTAAAATTAAGTTATGCTAAGAAAACCAGATGTTTTATTTTATTATTAATTAAAAAATAGATTAATTCACGTGTACTATCTAATTGATGCAGAAATATATATATATATATATACATATATATATATATACATATATATATATATATATATACATATATATATATACATATATATATATATATGTGTGTGTGTGTGTGTCTTTAAGAACAATATAGATATTTAATATAAAATATTCTTGTATTGAATCAAATTCACATCGGAATTTTGCAAGACTTTTAACAAAAAATCGTTTAAGAACTCTATTAAAAACAATTACTCATCATCTGGGCTTAAGCTTTCAAAGTAAAATTAAAAAAAAATCTTCTAGCTGTATATGACAGCCTCATAATAAAGAACCAATCGAGAAGCGGGAACACAATTTTGTAATAGTGAAACTAATAGATATTTTTGTTCTTGCCTATAAAATATTTTGGGCAAGCTTTAAATGACGATAATCGTCTGGTACACAAAGTACCAATTACGGAAAGCTATTCCAGAAAATACTATTAATTTTTTTTATTATAGCCTTTTGTCTTATATAGTATAAAATTGTGAACTATGAATTCCAAATCCCCGAAGAGAATTCAATTTTCGATAATTGAGGAATCGTTATACTGCCAAAAAATTATATACATATATATAATAATAACATTTTTTAAAAAAATATTATTAAATTATTATGACTCTATGATCTTCATATGGGCACTAAATCTAAGTTCGTTAACTTAAAACAGGTCTATTTTGTTCAATATGACGATAGTGACTTAACGATAACAGAAAAAAACCTTTCTCTCATATTACGTCTTGTAAGCAATTCATTTTAATATACAGCAAATAAATAATATTACTTTTTGCGGTTATATTAAATGTTTCTCAAAATCTTAACCTCATTAATATTTGAATGGTTGGTTATACAACAATATATAAAACAAAATTGAGGATCATTTCGACAAACCGCCAACTTCTCGTGGAAATAACGCGAAAGTTTCCACCTCACACTTACTGATGCATTATATTCCAAAGCTAACTTTTTTGTTAATTGGGACGCGGGCAGGAATAACGTCCATGCAAATCGTATCAAATAATTCTTGGGTGCAGTTAACATTGAATTAAAAGTCAATAACAAGTATTTGGCATAAATCTTTATAAACTTTCTTAACGAATTCGAATTGGTTTCAAATTAAATGCATTCCTCCTTCCCAGTTTCAAGGCCTCTGTTAACTCTCCCTATCTACTATAGTTTTAATTTACCTTAAACTTCCTCTTTAAGAAATCCAGGATTAGCAAGAAGGAAATATGGACAAAAAATGTTACATAAATATAAATGTATAAAAGTAGCTCTATATAGACTAAAAATAAAAATAAAATTATGTGTTCAATTATTTTAATTGTGTTGAACTTGAATAATTTCAATTATAATATTCTTATCTTATGTATTTCCATTATTTTTTGTATTTCAGCCTTTTTTGTTACTGGAGGTTGAGACCATAAAGAAAAATAAATTTTAATCAATGTATTACTGTAAAAATGGAGATAGTCAAATAGCGTTAAGAATGAAAATTGAATTTTTGATATATAGTTGAATAATTAATTTAGGTTTAAGATATTTTAACTATATTTTTTGACGACCATAAAGAGATTATTTCTATTTCAGATTTCTTTTGGTTACTATAAGCAATTAATATTATTAATTGTCTTATTTGGAAATCATATAAGACGATATGACGGAATTTCTCTTTCTTTGAAAGTCGAAAAAAATAAAGTACTTTAAAATACTGGACTCGGTTTATGGAATGATACATAGCATAAAATGTTGCATGAATTTTCAAGAACTATCATACGTGGATTATAATATTATACTTATTTTTGACTAAAGGCTGTAAAATTGAATTTTGCAATCCAATTTTATTTTATGAGAAAATAAAAGACTATATGCTATTGAAATAAAAAAATTCGAAAATGTAACATATTTGTATATCTTAAGAATTAAATGGAACACAATTCATGTGAAGATTTATGATAGATATTCTACGCAGAAAGTGTTTATAATATTTTAGGTAGTATGTTATATGTTTTTCGTGCTTATCTTATCTTTATTATAATTGTATAAAATTCGTGTCCTGGTTTCACAAAAGAGGACATGCAAAATAATTGGGATTGCTAAGTTTTAAATGTAACTCAGCTTCATAGTCTTCATTTGGTATATGTCAAAGCTATTTGAGGAACATATTAGCTGAAGTATCCTTCTTGTATCTCTCTTTATCTCTTCTCTGCAGTTTATTATTACAAGCCTGATGGCCCAAATTAGCCCTGATACAGTTACTGAGAAAAGTTCTGATAATCATCTTTATAATTCAAATAAATTTTGATTACAAAAAGTAATGAATGAAATGTGTAATTAATTTTAAAAATATATATATTATAACTTGTTATATATTGTAGGTTAGTACAAATTAAATGAAATGTATGTTTTAAAATATTTATTATTGACCTGTTATTAATTACTATTAATCTGTTATTGTTTGCTTTTTAGCATATATAAAAAATGCTACGCTTTCTCAAGCAAGTTTACAGCTTTAAAATCTCATACATTTAGAATTTTTTATATTCATTTTGCAATAATAATTAGGACTTTTTATTCATGTACAGCTAAATTAATTTATTTGTTTTTCTGTTGGAACTACTGTCTGTGAACCTGTGTGCTTAGCCTTACTTTTCGTAGTCATTATCTTAAGGAATTTATTCAGTTAAGAATAATAAAATTATTTTCGATGAGTTCTCTAAGGCAATAAATTTCTATTTCAGAAATTAGTAAATTCTAAATTATAAATAATTAATAATATTTCATGAATTTCATTTTTACGATTTAAAATTTTGTTACTTAGAGCTTGGCATTTACCTATTTTTGGAACTCTAGTGTGTTTATATATTAAAGTAATTAATGATTTTTTTTTAGGATTTGTACCACAACATTTTACAACCGCTAAAAACTGTTGTTTATATGCATTAAACATTTTAACAAATGTACATTAGTTATAAGCTGAAAAAGAATTCAAATATTATTATATATATTTCGCTGTAATAATTAATCTATTTTAATTTTATCTTAAAAATACAAGGAAAAAGGCACACATTTATACAATTATTTTTTCTCTAAAAGGATAAATTATAAAATCCAAAAGGATAAATACGAACGTTTTTCTTTTTTTTATAGAGATACAGAATACATCTTCAGTCATTACAGAATTCATTTTCAAAATTCATTAAGAGGACGGGTCTAATTTTTATGATTATACTGACGTACTAAGTTATGAAGCAAACGCAATTTTTAAATAATTATAATGGTTCAAAGTGTCAAAGTAACTTTTTTTAAAAATCTGCTCCGTGGGAATGTTTTTCTTAAAATTATTCAGAAGTGATTTTTTTGTGAAATTAAATAGCACAGCTCTTATCAAGAACAAATGTAAATTACTAAACCATATACACATTTTTTTGCAAATGTAATGCATTAAGATAAAGATTTTTATAAAAGGCTAAAAAGTTTGAAAAAAATCATATATCTACTAGTATAACTAAGTTTTCTATTCACAAAGGAGAATGAGTTTTTTCTTTGATTGGAACGGATTGCATTACATACATCGATGGCAATGCCAGAATTATTTATTTCATCTCCATACGTAAAAACCTTAGGGAGAAAAAATACCAATTCTAAAGAATAATAAAAAATAAATACTTGAGTAAAGCAAAAGTCTCTTGTTTTTCTTATTCTTCTGCGTAAACATTGTTTACAATAAATAACATTTCTTGAGAAAATATTCATACTAAAATTGAATAAGTTTGACTTGCAACGAGCAAATATTGAAAATTAAAAATTCATGTTCTAGGACATTTTAACTCAGAAAAATGGATTCCTGTTTGGGGCAATTTTGTGCAATGCTTTGTTTGCTACTGAATATGTTTTTCTCTTTCAAGGTTAATAAATAGTTTTTAATTGTATATACGGTATATTTTAATGGGGCAGTGAAGGAATAAAATCAAATGATGTCAATTTAGATTAAAATGCTGTCCATAATTGACAAAGTTGTATAATTTATTCTGTCTCACCTTTTTATGGGAAAACATGTCTTTTAAATAAAACATATTACTACTACAGATATATCGAAGTGAAGTAATCAAAAGTCAGAAAGACAGAAAAATAAATGACTGCAACTATTTCGAATTTTAAAGAGAATGTAAATGAAAATTGTTCATTCCGACATTAAAGAATGAATTAAACTTTTGGAAGTGACGTTATAAATGAAAAAAAAGTTTCTTTCAGTTATGTCTTTAGGTTAATAAAACAGAATGAGAGGTTGGATATTATGCACATTGTAAAATCTCAGACATTGTTTCAATTCCCCAAAATACGAAAGAAAGAGAACTCCTTTTTTGCTCTGTACTATTCATCCGAGGGGGGAGAAACGGATATTCTTAATTAAATGTAATACTTTTTTTTCTAATTAAAAAACACTCATTGGAATTATTGATATTGTTCAATAAGAGATTTCCAATATTTAAATCTCCATGCTGAGAAAATTTTTTCGCGATGATAAATCGTACGTCAAAGATGTTAATTAAATATTTTATTGTTAATTAAAGAATAAATGTATAGAGGGAAAGAAATCCAATTATAACTATAACTGCCAATTCAATTCATTTATTAATGTAGATAATATGCATATTTTTTTTTCTTAATTTCTTCTTAAAAAAAGTTCAAGAAAGTCAGAACTTTAATGGTAAAATATAAAGTATATTCTTTTGTATTTTAACTACTGAAGAAAAAAATATTACTACGAATTAGTTTATATATATATAGTGATGGTATCTTCCAGTATTTTAAAACGGATGTATTGAGTAAAGTGATTTTAAATTTTCAGTTATTAACTATAAGTAAAAATATTTTGTATTTGTCCTTGTGAAAGTAAAAAATGATTTAATATTTATTTTAATTAATTTAATATTCTAGATAATACAGTTTACTATAGTTTTTCTTCTTAAAATTTTATCGAGAAAAAAAACCTTCAAGTAAAAGTATTATTAAGTTATAATCAGAAAAATCTAAGCTTTTGCCAATGTTTCTTAAAAACTAGGTATAATTTTATGTTTTTGATTGAATCATTTCAATTATTTTCTAACATCATACTAAGAGAAGAAAATACCCCCCAAAAGAAAAGTAATATATAACGAATTTGAAAACACTAATTTATATATATTGTATATAAAATATATAATTAGTTATTGTCTGGATTTATAATTTTGAAAGAGCATGTTGTAAATTTTGATATACAATGTTGTTAATTGATGTATTTATTTAAATACAATAATACTCACTTTTAATTATTGATGCATACTCATTCATTAATAATTAGTGTTCATTCATAATAAAATCAAATATAGAAAATTAGCAGAATGCAGCAGAATATAGTTAAATCTACCTTATTTAGTGACTTTATGGGGACACACAGTAAGATTCACTTGACAAAAATCGGTCAAACAATCAAATGCAATGTTTCTTGCCTAAATTATTCTTTATATACTTTTCTATAACCTCTCAAAATTTGAAAACTCTAAACTAAAGAAACGCAGAGTTATGATAGCTTTTACATTGGATTTTATTTACATCCCTATAACAAATCAAAATTTTAAACTTACTTATCTCGGAAAGGTAAAACACAACTAGTTTGTCTTCATTTAAAATGGTACTCGGAAAGGTAAAACAACTAGTTTGTCTTCATTTAAAATGGTAAGGCCTTTTTTTTCTATTGTGCCTAACACTTTGATTTTTTTTACCTATTGCTAATAGTACATTTAACAAAAGATGGTATGCATTTTTGAATCAAAGCAATACTTATTTTTTAAAAAAATAATTGAATTTAGAATTTACACATTTTTAAGCAATTTTCAATAAGCATTCATAAGAAGAAGTATTGCACGAATACCAATCATATTATCACAAAACCCTTACCTAATTTTGCTATACATAGTTTGACGTACTTTTAAATCAAATTTCATGCGTGTACGTACATTTTTGTGGCAGGAGTAGCATTTTAAAATCACAACATAAATTTTAAGTTTTCTCCTTAAAAACTTAAATGGCTAATTTTTATCAAATTTTCAGTACAAAATCTATTTTACATAGCATATACACATAGGAGGCAAACAAAAAAATTTAAAAAATCCTAAAATTAAATTTTTTGCGTAAATCGTACCATGTCCCCTTAATTTTCTTTAGACTCGAAAAAATTTACAACATTATATTAACAATAAAGTAACTCACATATTTACATATTTTTAATTAAAATCGTTTGCTTTGTAAAAAAAGATATTAATAAGCTTAAAGAGGGAAAAAAAAGAAGATTGAAAATCTCGCAAACTTGATAGATGTAATAGTTGAAGAAACCTGATGACCAGTTCTGTTTTTTACTTTACTTTTTTTCTTCATCCACAATATATTGGCATAAAATGAATTATCATAATGTGAGTCTTCATTTTAAATAAAGTATCGCCAATTTTTTATACCTTAAATAATGTATTTACTTAAGATAGAGAAAATTGTTAGTTATTATGATACATTTCCTGAATATACGTTACTAAAGCTAATTGTATGTTGTTTAATTGTACTATATATTCGACATTCCATAGATACATAATCAACCATAAGTCAAAGATTATAATTTCACAATATAAAAGTGACAGAGAAATAATTTATCAAATGATCTAAATATTTATATGAAATAAATTATATATATATTCTTAATTAAAGAAACTTATTCAAAGTCACTGATGATATGACATTAAATTGTAGACATTTATTTTATGATAATTATTATACATAAAACTAATTTAATTTTTAAAGTTAATTTAAAATGGTATAGAAAAAATATCTGAGTAAATTTGAAAATTTATACTTGGATAAATTTATAACATACATTAAATGTATCGGATATTTTTGTTAATAAAAAATTTAATACCATATTTTTCGTCACAATTACCATAAATAACTAAATGAGGATAAGAAATAAGAATGAATTATGTAAGAAACTCCATTTATTTTCACAATGAACTAAATCTTTTATATGAAAAAACCTAATATAACACACTAATTAAACATAGTAAAATCAAAAGAAAAACTTACTATTATTTTAAGGCTTTAAGAGAGTATTTAACGAAGCAAGTTTTGTTGGAAAAGTAGGTGAATCTTTGTATATTGCTTTGAATATTATAATACTAATAAACATATCTTCCTTAAAATAAAATTTTTATTTGTTCTTTAAAGATTCTTCAGTTCATGCATTTTCTGTGCAATTATAAAATTACAGTATTTTGCATTATTTCAGAAATAAATAGGAATTTGACACAAAATGCTTATTAGTAAGACTAATGTCTTAACTATTTTGAAAGCTATTAAGCTACAATCTATTCAAAGTTACGGTTGCATGATATATCAGAAACGATAAGAAAATGTATGAGAAAAACCATCAAGGTTCTTCAACCTATTTTTAATCGATTGACAGTGACCATCTATTACAATAAATACCTCGTAAAAGACGACAGCAAAAATACTTTTTTTGACACCATAATTCATGTATACGACAAAATCTGCGATGTTCTTCAGCAGCAAGACTTCGTGTGCAAATGATGATATCCTTTTAATGGTGCTACTTAAGTAACGGCATAATTGTTTCCACGTCATACTTAATACTTGAGTTAAAGAGTGAGAGATTCTTATAGCTGACTTTTAAATGGAGGTCTATCAGTAAAGACATATGTAGTTTTGATTTTTAAACGTTTCAAGAACTAAAAGAAATTTATTATCTGTACAGACTCATTTTTATTATTTTCAAAAATGACGGAAATAGAGGCCTGTAATCTCCGAATCTCATCTTATTATTGGAAGAAATAAATTATTCTACAAATCTCTCTCTCTCTCTCTCTCTCTCTCTATATATATATATATATATATATATATATATATATATATATATATATATATATATATATATATATATATATGTAAGTGTGTTTAAAACGTGTTCGTAAATTTGGTAGCATGCACATTGCTGTTATTTATTCTGCTTCTTAGTAATTAATAATAGAAATTCCAAAACGTGCAAAGCAGATTAACTCATTAATGAAAATATTGATCAGGGGCGTAGCTAATGTATTATCAGCTGAATCAAAGATACGGAGTCCCCAAGCTTCAGGGCCCCCAAATACATAAACGAAAAATCGTAAAATGTTAAGAGGACTCAAAAAAGAGCCCCCAAGGAATTTTTTATACAGGGCTCACTCAGGACTAGCTACGCCAGTGATATTGATATAGTGTTTTAGTAATATCATCATTTTGATCTAATAGGCTTTATTGATAATATTTTTGGATGAAATATGTAATAAAATATGTAGAATGGTTTTTTTACTTATATAATACATAACAAGGTATATATAATCAATTTCTTCGGGAAACAGTGATAAAATAATAATTAACTCAATTAGCTGTATAAAAATGAAAGAAAAATTGTTTTATAAATTTCATTCAAAATGAATATAATTATAAATAACACGTGATTTACGAACAAGTATTTTTATCTTCTTTTGAAATAGAGAAAATAATGAAATTTAAAAAATATTTAAACTTTATAAATCAAAGCAAAATAATAAAATTCCTCGTTAAATTTTAGAGTGTCTGTAACTGGAAAAATTTAATTTACAAATAGTTTTAAATCGCATTAGCATTAAATATTTAATATAAATATTATATATATATATATGTATTCAAAAATCATTTGCAAGCAGCTGATTATATAAAAATTCACAGAGCAATATGTCATGAGTATACAGTAATGGATTAGTCTTTCTGTGAGAAAATTGCACTTGCACTATTTAAAATAGCTTTCAATTGAGAAATAAAGTGCATTGATATTTTCATTTTGTTTTAAATTCGATAGATATTGATAAAATAAAACATTTGAGGGGCAAATATGCGTATTTCAAAATCAATATTAGTTGCATTATTTTAACATCTCCATCAATTTCATCATAATTTTAGCATGGAAAAACTGTCTGATTAATAATGATGTTCTTTTAATCAGAAAATCGATAGTGTAGCATTGTTCAAAAGTAAATTAAGGTGAAAGATGCTTCTTCCTAAATAAATTGTGTTGTATATAAAGCTCTAAGATAACGCAGTTAATAAAAACTAAATGCGGTTTTTGTATAAATTTTTTTCTGAATCTCCTGTTTTTTACAATATATACCAACGAACTCTATTTTTTGAATGTAAGCAATTTCAGCTTTAGCACTTTTTGTGCAGTTACTGAATTTTTAATTTACTTCTACTTTATTTAATGTATCGTCTCACGCACAGATTAACCATTTAAAATATTTACAGTAAAATTTGTCAATTATATTCAAAATATAAATTTGTATACATTGCACCCGTATAAATTGTTACAAATAAGCTAGATAAAGTGATAAATCTAATTCTTTGTATCTTTCTCATTCCCAATTTCTAAAAACAGTCTTGTATTTCCTAAAATACGTAAGTTTAAAAGGACAGAAAAAGCGTCATGTAAATATCGATTGAGAAACTTCTTAGAAGAAAAATTTTATCAACAGGCTTAAAACACCATTGAGAACCAATATAACAATCTTTGGTGTTTAAATTTCTTTTCCTTCTGTATAGAACAAATTATCAGAGAAAACTGAAAAATCTGCTTTTAAAGCTTATTTTATTACCAACATTTAAATTCATTTTATTTCTAAGATGACAGTTTTGAAACATCAACGTCAAATCGTTATAAAAATATATAATTGACTTTTTTAAATTTGAAACTTCTTGTAGATGTATCTGTAAAGCATTTTAATTTTTGATAGTAAACTCAGGACCTCGAAATATTAATCAACTTTCTATATTTGTTAGCATTTAAAACTCGTACATTATGCAAAAAAAAAAAAAATATTATAAATGATTGTAAAAAAAAAGCTTTGGTTTATTCTCAAACTTCTTCCATGTAATAGCACACAAACACGTTTGATTTTTTAGATACTTTTTTGATAATATTTTATAAATTAAAAATATAAAAGAGCAGAAAAATAAATTAAAGTCCAATGGAAGGTATAATTTATGAACAAGTTATTAAGATCGATATGATGGTTTACTATTTGAATGTAAAATTTCTAAGGCTGGTAAACCGTGTATACAAATTCATAGATAAAATCCTCATGTAAATATTACAAATGGTTAAAATTGTAATGGAAAAGTAATGATGGTCATAAATAAAAAGTTAAAAAAGCTCCAGAAGGGAAGGATCATTGAAAGCATAGAAAAGAGATTTCAAGGAAAAAGTCTGTCATTCATAAGTCCGTTTTGCTTTATATATGAAATATGGCCGACATCCATCGAAAATGACACTGTACAAAGTGGTATCTCTAATGGTGTCTTAAAAATGACGATTCAGACTTCATACCATTTTTCAGTTTGTCATTTAATAGGAATAAAATAAGTTATGATTCAAATTCTAAGCAGAAAGAGGGAAAAGTGTAGATCTATTAGTGGTTATTAAGGAGAATTTAACAGAATTGAAAACACAGCGTAAACATTCTGTGAAAGAATTCTCTGGAAGAGGAATTCATTGATTTCAGATCAAGAACAGTATAGTGTGACAGAGAATTGTCTACGAGTAACAGAGGTCTAGACAGGATGTTCAGGTGTAAGTGGAGTTTAAGTAGAGTATCGAATATGAAGGATTATGGATGATCAAAAAGTCCTCAACGATATTGAAGACAGGACACAGAAATAAATTCATCAAAGGATAGTTGTTGAAACAGAATAAGACAAAAATATGTTATGGTGCGTTTGGAGAAAAGTTTTTTAAAGAGTTTCTGGATTCTAAAGTCGCCAAATAAGTTTTAGAGATAATAAACGCTCGAAACATTAACGCTATGTGAATAAAAAAATGAGTTCAGTCAAATATCCAACTTCTTGAAAGTGTTCAATGGAATTGACAAAACATTTTTTTTTATCTCGTGAGCAACATATTTACTATTAATAATGATTAAATTATCTAAGAATTCTTTAAAAATAGGGTTAATTCTTTTTAAAAATTATGTTAGGAAATTAAATAAATATTAGAACGTTTTCAGTTAATTTCTAACTTTACATTAACAAAAGCGCAAGACTTATCTCTCAATGTCCAATTTTTTTCTTAATTTTTATTGGTTCAAAAATAATCCATTTAATATGCTACCTAAAATTCTCTTTTCATTCAATGGTTATTAAGTTTATTTACGTTACATATATTACATTTTTCTGTTCTATTTACACAGATTTAATTTGCATATTTTAATGAAAATTCTGTGTTTCTTTCAAGAAAGTAATATTTACAGTTTTAAAATATTTTAGGAGTGTTATACGCTTCTTGGAATTAAATTATCTTTTTGACTTATGATTTGTTAAATTTAAATTTTCGTTTCGTTAATGATATGTGAATTGAAATGAATTAAAAGATTAGAAATAAATGGAAAAATTTCACCTAGAATCTGCTCACAAATAAGAAATTCTTACTAAATTTTCAAGTACAAGGAGTTTATGCGACTGTTGATTTTTTCGGCTGTTGTAAAAGAATCTATATCATGATCATTTTAATTGAAAATAACTTTATTGTATTGTACTTATATTTTAAATTGGTTACCATTCCTGAAATTATTCTCTGGGGATTGAATTAACTGTTATAAAAGATATTAAATGTTTGAAATATGTATTTTTGTAAAAATTCGGTATATGTTTGACATTTAAAATATTAAACAGTTAAATGCAAAGAAATTACATCTTCAAAGAGGTTACTAAATATATTACTATGGATTATTAGAAATCATTAATATGAGTAGTTTTATTACTTAACGTCTTAACCAGTCAATTTGTTTGCCCAAAATGCTTCGAAGAAGTCACATTTTTTTATTTCGTATAACCTAGCATAATACTTAATAAAATGAGAAAATGGAACAATTTTATTTTAGTTTTCATTTTTAAAGTTTTCACACTAGTTTCCATTTTATAATTGTGGAACACAACTCCCCCCCCCCAAGTGTTTTTTTTTGTTTATTTTACATGCTATGAAGACGGTATTTCATGTATCTTAAAAGAATTTCTCTGACACTTACAAAAAACGTTTATGACCGTACCTCTTTTTTAAACTGTTGAGGGTTTTCAGTGCGTACAGAAATATACACACACACAATTTGAGGCCCGGTGTAATACAAAGTATTACATTACAATCGAGACAGAATTAAATTGGCTACTTTGGACTATCTTTCCATTTTAATTTCTTTTCAAGCAACAAACTACATATTGTCTGGCAAATCCCTCTGCTTTATCGAAATTTTTCAAAAATCTAAATTCCTGACTTCAAAGAAAAATTTCCCCCCTCATCACAAAGAAAATTTCGGATGAGACGCGTTTCAGTATCTTGGACAAACTACATCTCATAAAAACACTAGCAATAATAATATCACCATAAGTATTAAAACTAGTACGTGCAAACCGAAGATAGAAAGAAGAAAATACCAGTGCCCGTACGGCGTACCGGCAAACCAGTTGTAGTCAAATTTCGGTAGCCCCAACGGTATACCGGCAAACCGCTTAGGGGGGTAAACGAGAAAGAACCGTTATAATAAAAAAGTTATACTATACTTAAAACTTCTTTTGATCAGCATTTTGACGGGGAAAGTTTGCGATAAATGGCAAAATGTTATGAAAAAGTTACTTTTACTATTACAGATAAAATACACAAAGTGTATGGCAAAAGTCAATTGTGATGGATTACCCTCTAAAATGTCAAAAAGTATCATGATATAACGTTTAAAGGTTCAATGGAAAGAAGAGTTTCTGAGGAGGCTCAACATTTTTTTTTATTCAGATTTATTTTGTTCTTATCTCTTTTCATTTACAGAGAGTTTTTTCCATCAAATAGCTCTTGATAACTACTACTTGTTACACAACAGTGAGCTCATACAAAGAATCTTGACTTATTACGAGCAATTCTTTGGTCCAATATCCACTTGAAAAACTCGACAGCTTCTTAAACCTATTAATAAGAAAATTTTTAAGAATAAAAATCCACTAAGTTCGTTAAAAAACGTGTTAAAAACTTTGAAGTGCATCTTTAATCTTGTGTGCATATTCCATTAACTAGTTTAAGCTATATTCTTTCAACATGACGTATTAAAAGCTCGTACTCCTTAATTTCTATAAGCGACGTTTATTTTAGATCCCTCACTTACTAGTTTATTTTTATAATTTAGTTTATTAACGATTATTTTTTTACTTATTTTCGTTGACAACTTGTCATCTCGTTCTATTGTTCTTTCTTTTGTTTACTTCTTTCAAAGATTAAAACGCTAATGAATAAATAATTAAATTTCTACCTTTTAATTTATACTTTTAATGTCATTAATGAGATTTTTTATCCATAAATATTTTAAAATAAACTATTCATGGTTTTTTTTCACATTTTTTTAAAAAAAATTTCCATTATATTTAAGGAATGGTAATAATAGAAATAAATGATTTTAGAAAAGAACTTTGAGAGGCTGAGTTTTGAACGTTAAGAATTGATTTTTTTTTTACCTCTTCTTTGAATGTATGACATTATATTACATATCTCTGCTTGTTATAGATATACTAAAATTTTAATTCGCTTGTTGTTAGTAAAAGCTCATAAATTTCTATTTAGTTAAATGCAATACTGCCATATCCAAATTTAACAAATTTATCGGGACCGAACTTTTTATTCGTTAAATTGGGGTCCAAAAAATCTAATTTTTTATGCGTTTACTTTTTGGAAACTCTATAGTAAGAAACAACACAAAAAATATTTACTGTTAGAAATTACATACGTTTTATTTGGTAGATAAAAATACTCTTAGAGAATTATTTCGCACCAGTTAATTGGAATTTTTAAAATACTGGCAAAGAGAAAATTGACAAACTCTTAGGTTTCTGAGTCGAAAGAGTTCATTTTCGATTTTAAACAGGGAAGAAAAAAATACTGTATTATTTATATTCTACTGAATAAGGTAAGTTTTCACAGTTTTCAAACACTGTAAAGCATTAAAAAATGTAACAGTTTTGATAGTAGTTTCATTATCAATTTTTCTTCAGAATTGCTATTCATTAACTTCGACAAATTAACAATTTCATTAACTTCTATTGCACAGATAGTTAACGATGAAGTTTTAACACGTTCTATACTAAAGCATCTTGAGGTCCAACGTTAATTAAAAATTAATATAAATTGTGAAGCTATTCTTTCAAAGAAAAGCGTTTCAATTTCCGACTATATTCGCTACGCTTCTCAAGTTTTCAAGAACAAAATTTCCTACAAAACCATACGTATAATAAACCTCACTTCTCTAAAGGCAGTGAGCAAATGGTAAACTATCTCTTGCACTGTAAAATGGGGTGATATAAAGGAATTTCCTGTCCTATTCAAAAGTCAATCGGTAGGTTACACTCATGATTATTCTACACTTGAAAGTCTAATAATGGACTGCGCCATTCGCTGACGAAATTTGCTACATACAAGAAAACTACTTTTTTTTCTTGGCAAATGGATGCCATTTGAAAAGAAGTCCAATTTTTCTAATCCAAACTAATAAAAATATTGGCTGTAGAAATAACTCTTTTGTTCGCCGTTTATTATTCGTTAAATAAAAGTTTATCCCTCCATTTTCATAGGGAAACCAAAAAATTCATGAAAACTCAAAATTCGTTAAATAGGGGCTCGACTGTATATGAAAATGACAGTCCTTTAAAAATGTTGAATCTGCATAAATTTGGAAAGCAAAATAAAGATTTAGTAAACATGAGGTAATTCAATGCATTTATAAAATACTTATGAGAGGTTTATCTTTAAAGAATTGGAGGTCGAATGCAACTCTCACTTGTCTGAGTGAACTTTGACTTGAGTAATGATAAGGCTTTCGCTTTGAATTCAGTAATTTTATTGGTCAATTAATCAACACAAGGTTTAAAGATGAAGTGTTCGTCAAAATTTTGAGGGCGTGATGTGACGTGCTGAGAGTTCAATTATGTTGATTCCGAAAGGTCAAAAGATCCTGAGACATAATGATGCAATCAAATCACGAAGCTTGCTTCCGAAATATTACACTGTGGAAGTAAAACTGAGATTTTGGTTAAAATTTTAACTACGCCTTTAAAAATGTTTTTTTTTAAAGTTTTTGAGATAATCTTCACAGTTATGTGCTTTAAATATCTTAAATGTCTTTTAAAAACTTATAAAGATTACAATCACAATATAAATGCAGTTTCTTATAAAAAAAAGCTTAATTTTCCGCCTAGTTTAAGAAAACAAATTGGTTAAAATAACTGAAAACATGTTTTTAAAGCTTTGAAAAATTAACACTCAGGTAACAAAGAAGCTATTCGTAAAGCTTGTGTTTTCTTCAATATGTTTTTCCGGAAAGAAAGTTATTCCCCGTATAAGCATCACAAATTAAAAATATGGAATAATTGTTATAATTTTCAAGAAGAAACAGTACACAGTTGCCTGGCTATTACTTTCTTATTAATTTTAGTAGCCGCTGTAGCCTAGTGGTCATGGTTTCGAGCTCACTGTCAGCTTTTTAAGAGTTCGAGCCCTAGCTGTCATTGAAGACCCGCCGATAATAAGGGCTGATGCGCATGAAAGCTGTCGTGGATCATAGTCCTCCCATTGATATGGTGTAGTAGTTTTGAAGAAATGATATCAACTCAGATGTCATCCTCGTCACTTGATCATGGCTGAAAAATACGAGGCCTGTTGACATTATCCTTCATATTGCTTTCCAGTGTGATGTCAGTAAACACTGAAAAAGTCATAACTTTGCCGTAGTTTCTCTTGTTGTGAAAATGTTAACATACCTGAATATAAAGATAAAGTGTGATGATGAATGAATAAAAATAAACAAAGTTTATATTAAGAAAACAGATTTTCCTTATTCGTAATTCGCTTCACTGTTCTTTCTTATGACATATTTAATAGTCTTTTAATGTATCGCATATACCGTGTTAAACAATTTTTACAGCATTTGTACATACCTTAAAATCCGGCGTATAAGGCACAGCTGTACTTTCATGCCGAAATTTAAATGTTTAAGTATATTCGCAGTATAAAGATTACCCAGTTTTTGACGAAGAAACCAGATATAGACGTGTGCAATTATCTTATGTTTTGAAGTCATTTATTCGAGTTACTATCTGAAACCTTAGGAAAATTAGTATCCTTCTAAAACTACAGCTCTTTGAGTTCATATGGAATGCCATTTATTTTAAATAAACAGTATTTTGATATAAAGTGTCTAAGTCTGTTATACTTTGTACCGGCGTATAACGTGCACCCTTAAATTTCCATCTTATTTTTTATGTTAAAAGTGCGAGCTATTCACCGGATTTTACAGTATATCATATATCATATTACTCGCCATATTGAAAAAAGGTTTGACGTTATAAGTCTGCTATCAGCAAGTTTTCTGATGAAGTAAAAGAAAAACTATTTTACAAATTTAGATAACACATATGTTATATTTTTGAGCCTATATTTTTGCTATGGATAAGTGTCAGAAAAAAGTAATATGTTTAAGAACACTATAAAAATTTGTTCTATTAACTTTATATTTTAAAAGCTAAGAAACGTGGCATAAAAACCCGTTGTATAATAGTATTATATTACAAGTTTTAAGCTTTCAAGCAGTGGAAAAATAACATATTTTAGCTAAAATACTTTTAAAGTTAACGCGTAAATAGTCTAACTTGCCATTCAAACTTTCTCAAGTATTTATGTGTTTCAAAGAAGATATATTTGAAGCTAGATAGAACATTATCATCAATATAAATTGTTAAGATTCAAAACTCTGTAAGGTTAAAATGACTAGGACAGACATTTGGTTCCGTCAAATCTTTCGAAAATGGCACCATTTAGCATTTTATACTGAAGAAATAGATTCCTAAATTTAGGTCGACCGTGAATTTCAACTCATCTCGTTAAATAAGATTCAGCTTATCTTAGAAAGTTGTTAAGGTGATGTAAAAGTCATTTACAAAAGTTTTTTTTTCTTTCCATTTGGGGCTGATAAAATATTCATTTGATAAATGTAATGTAACATTTATAAGACATTTGCCGAAATCGTTCAGATTTGTGACAGTAAGATTAATTGTTTTACACATTGAAAAAAATAGAATTCTTCAAAAACAGAATTTATAAAGTTAGGAATCAGTTGATTATGCTTCCTAAAAATATTAGAAGTTTCAGATATTTATATGTAATCATAATATTTGGGGTATTAAATTAAGTTTCAAGAGCTCCATCGTATATAATTATTCACCCTTATGCATTTTAGGTTTCAACAAAAGGTATAAACGTAAAATAACTTTCATTAATAGTTCAGTTAAATATTATTTAAGTTTAAGACTAGTGATTCAGTTTCTTCTGAATGAAAAAATGTTTATTCTTCAGAACAAAAATAGAGTGTCCTCACTGAAAATTACATTTTTTAATTTTAGGAAAAACTTCTTGTTATCACCAAAGTAGTGTTATATATTTTTGATAAACATTTTTCCATATTGTTTTCTGTTCTTTAAGTTCATTTGTTATTTTTCTTATTGATGATCCTCATTGATTGTTCTTAATTTCATTGATTTTACATAAACTTGATTGTTTGTTTATTATTATAAACATATGTTTGTGTTTTTGATATACTTATATTATAAGCATATATTTAACGTCATACTTTGAAACAACGTGTAGGCTACTTTTGATAAAGGTTTGATGGTGACAAACTTCATATTTTTGAGCCATAGTCAAGAGATGAGGACGACATTTGAGATGGCATTCTCTTTACACACATCAGGTTACGTGAGCACTTTGAACTTTGGAAGATTTAATTTGATTCAACTTCTCTATACGGTGAATCTTCAAAATTATAAAGACACGAAACTACGACCTGTTGAATAGGCACTATTGTTTTCTCCGGGAATATAATATAGATCGACAACCATATGGGAAAAATGTTGACCCATCCTAAATCATGCAGCAATCAACTTTTCAAGTTTTGAAAAACATATAAACGCAAAGACCTAGTAGGTTACCACGATTCTACATTGTACACTTGAGCATAATTTCTCTCCAATGCTAAAATAAAACTCTTTACTCTTCTCAGTAAATCTACATGATAAAATAAATAAGATTTTTCTTTTAGAATTTTTAATAGAATGTGTCCGACGTTTATCTCTGTCATGAAATAAGCATCTTTAAGGAGGAGTTCAGGACTATTTTGGACGTGGTTGACTTATATATAGTTAGTTCTATTGAATTCTGTAATTTATTTAAAATTTAGACAAGTACTGAGGTTGCAAAAACAGTAGTCTTTAGTAGGAAGTGAATGTTTAAAATTTACAGCTATTCTTTAATTATGTATATGACCTTAGATACACTTTCAGCTAGTATCGTAAAATTATGTGAATCGTATTTTAAAGGGAAGTGCTTCTCAAAGTTTCAATATTCGCGACCCAATATTCAATCATTCTTTTCATCGCTCCCCCCTACACAATAAAAATGAACTGAATTCAATAATACTATTCTTAGATGCTAAAAATACGATACAACTTTAACCTCTTAAGTGCTACCAGCGTACATAAACGTCTTGCTCGGCCAAAGTATTAATTTCCCCTGACGTATATATACGTCTTGCCGAAGTACAATCTTTTCTGTGAACTGCTATCCATAAAACTATTCCGAAGGTTTCGGAATGCAATAAAAGGACCTTGAGAATGTTTACGAAGGATTTACTTATTACCGATTATTTGCTTCTTTATCCCTCCCCCCCCCAATATACGTGGAAACGTATATTGGGGGGGGGGTATTAATATACGTTAATATACGTTATTTTGTATATAATTTTATAAATGGCAATCCCATGGGGTTACTGTAATTTAAACGCTCTTAACTTAGTATTGTTAAATTAATTATAAGATACATTTTGTAGCACCGATACATTTATAAGTGTAATATATCAGTCTAAATGTGTATTTTATTTTTTATTATGTCAGAATGTATTTTCTTTGTTTACTTTCAGTAAATTAATTTTTTTCAAATATTCTGTATTCAACTTTTTAATGTGCTTGAGCCTCCCTCATACAGTCGTCACGCCCCAAGGAGGGGGCGCCCTGCAGTTTGAAAAACACTGTTATAGGGGAAAAAGATATTTGCGATCCCATTTAACCCTTTCTCATGGTGTTTGTTGAGTTGATAAATTTGTGTGACATACCCGTACGATTCTCTAATGATAGTTCTCTATTTTCCATTGGACCTTTTCCTTTGCCATTAAGTTTCCTCCTGGCCTCGGTAGCCGAGTAGGTAGAACTCGGGTTCGGCATCGTCTAGTCGCGGGTCGCAACCTAGTGCCACTAAAGAACCTCTTTATAAGGAGGTTAAGCACGTGTGTTCTGACCAGGCTCAAAATTTTCTCGTTGACATGATGGGGAAGTTTGAAGAGGGGCTTAAAATTAAAAGGTCTATCACCAATAAACATCATGTTGCCTCAGAGTACTACAGTGCTTCTCAAACTTTCTACACTTGCGACCCAATTTTCAATCATAATTTTCATTGCATCTCATCCATACAATTAAAATGTATTGAACTCAATAATAATATACTTTGACGTAAAGCTACATACGACTTTAATTATAAACCGTAACAATTATCAAGATAAGAATTAAATTTTCCATATAATTTTATGACATATCCATAGGGTCAGTGGTAATTGTTAAACTTGTTATTAACCTAGTACTGTTAAATTAATTATGAAATACACATTGTGCAGTACTGATACATTTATAAGTGTATTACATTTGTGAAAGTCTGCATTTTTTAGTTCTTATTATGTTATAATGTATTTTGCGTTGCTTCATTTCAGTAAATTAATAATTTGTTCAAATAATCGTTTGTATTGGACTTATGGATAGGTTCGCTCCCCTTGTAGGGTTATCACGCCCCTCTCCCTAGTGGGGCGTGCCCAACAGTTAGAGAAATGATGGAGTACTATGCAAATTAAAATCAAGCCGAATTCTATCTTCTCCTCTTCTTTCTTTTTCGAATTTGAGGTTTAATTTACATCACAGATGTACATTTTTTCGCGTATTTGTGAGTTTTTATTACAGATTGGTCAAATATAGCGCTTACACTAATAAAACTAATCAATCCCCATTAACTATATCTTTATTATTGCTCATGTGTGCAAGTCTCAAGATAATTTTATAAGAAGTTACTTATAGAGTAACTTCACACACATACTAGTTAGTTTTCAATTTACTAAAAATCGAAAGATTAGTAATAATATTTCATTAAATATTGGTTGTAATTATATTATTTATTTTCTATTTTCTGAATTTAAAAAAAAATAATAATAATTTAATTTACTTACTATTTTCTCCCAAATTTATTCCAGTCAAAAATACAAAACCTTTTTTTTGACATTTAATATGAAAACATGTACATCAAGTTCAAAAAAGTATCTTCAAGAAAACTTTACTTTCACACATATATAAAAAAATAGAACAAGGGACACAAGAATCCAATGCTACGCTCAAAATTTGCGCGAGATACATCAAAGTTACAAGATATCACTTTTACCGAAGAATTCTTGGTGCGTAAAGTTATTCCATTTTCTCCAAACATGTAGTTATAAAGAGAATCGTAGAACCCATGTCACTAGTGAGATGGATATTTTTCTTAAAAGAAACGAAAGTTCACAGAGGGAATGTCGTTTCATTGATAGATCGATGTCGAAAGTAGGGAACATTGGACAAATCGAAAGCATTCTACAAAGGCATTACCTTCGTCAGTGAAGTAAACATATAGTTTGCTACTTTGTAGTATAGTCAGCATGATGGAGTGTACTAAAATTTGAAATGTAAATGCTGGAACTTATAAACGAAAAGTAGGAATAAGCCTTACAGCTGTTTAACATAAACCTAAGGGATAAACATACAAAATAAATAAATCCCCGTTTATTGTACCAAACGAAAAATTGTCTCTGAGAAGTTTCCATTTTGAAATGTAACTAGTGCTTACTACATAACTCGGAATCAGTAATAGTTAAGTACTGTTTGTATTGATGATGTACAGATTCCAAAAAAAAATATATATTCTTTTAAAAAAGTTTAATTAAGTTGATTATGATTAACTTAATATTCTCATTATATGATTTTGAATTACATTCACGAGCTTATATAATTCACAATAAATGAAACATTTTCCTTAAAAAATGGATATCATAAAATATTATGAGGAAAATCCATTTATCTTCATTTAAAAGATTTTCATTACGACTTAAAATATATTTTTAGTTCTTTTTGTAAATAAAAAAAATAAGGAAAAAAGGTGGAAATATTTTTTACTTCAAAAATGCATACATAGAATCTTTTGACGTATTTTTTTTCAATAGAATTACTTCAAAGTAAATTTTGCTGAAAGGAACTCAATAATACATATTAACGAGCCATTAATTAAATTGTTGGGAGTAATTTTTTAATGAGTAAGATTTTAAAAAAGCTGAAAACGCTTTCATAAAGTCTTCTTAAAAATTGTAAGTAAATTGAATTAACTGTCTTCCATTAAATAAATGTAGCTACTTATTTGCATCTTTTTCATTAAAATCATTTTGGCTTGATTCAAACTTATATAAAATAAATCAATTAAAATTTAATACGTTTTTGTACAGTATATATGCATATATATATATATATATATATATATATATATATATATATATATATATATACTGCTCAAGTAAATTATGGGAAGAAGCAAAACAGTGGAGATAAACCGTTGTACAATAGACATGCATGGGCATAAAGTGGAGAGTACAGGTGCTACAGAGCTCAATACAGAAAAAAGGAAACCATAAACAATTGTAAGGTAACTTTAATTCTTTCGAATGGTATAAAGAACATGAAATGATGCTTTAGGGAAACATTGGTTGCATGTAAATGACAAAAAACTGATTGCTTAGAATTGACAGGAAAAGTTTAATATGGTAAGTGGTTCCCTCGAACTGCGAAGACTGCCGCCTAACTGTTTACCGTGGATGCGATGAGATTATCGGTGCGACTTTGGAAAACACTGTTTCATTCTTTAAGGGAATCAATTTTTATGTCTTAGACTGTAAGCTCATTCAGTGATCTCACTGAATGCTTCGTTCGAATGAGTATTAAGTATACTGGATAAGATTTAGGTCACGAGAACTTGCTGACCACCTCATACGTTGTATTGGTCTAGCTTCAAGTAAGTTCTCCACAAGACGAGCTGCATGATTTCTGGCATTATCCTGAACTAAAAGAAAATAATTACTAATGACTGTTGCAAAAGGTACGACATGGGCTCTTAGGATCTCGTTTGCATACCTTTGAGCCCTCAAATTGCCATTCCTATGTAATGTATGTCAGTTCGTTCGCCTATGCTGATACCAGACAATACCATCAAACTACTTAGGTTGTAATATGATCTTTCCTGAACGATTATAGGATTAACTTGAGTGTTCTTTTCTCTCCATACCAAAACGCGTCTGGTGTTGCACTTTAAACTGAATCTGTATTCATCCTTAAACAGCACTTGACTCCAATCACTTTGAATCCAATCTCGATGTTCAGCAACCCACTTTCTCCAGGCCGCACGGTGTCTTGCTGTCAACGAATATGCACCATTGAACTACATGCATATAAACCATCCACATGAACTTCAATTGGGATTGTTTTGTTACAGACCCTTCATCCGGTTGTTAAAAGAAACTGTCTTTGAATCTGCGTCACATTGGTTGTTCTGTTCCGACGAGCTGTTTACTGAATATATCCGGTCATTATTTGATGTGGTAACCTGTGGAAAGCCTTGTCCTAGTTGACATCGAACATGCCATGTTCTTATAATCTACTGCCTTGCAATGATACTTATTGCCACTTCAACAGCATCCGCTAAAGTTCTTTGTATTTTCCCGGATTCCTATCTTTTTATAATACACCAAACCATGGATATCGGTAGAACACGATGTCGTGACATTTTCCTGTCCCATTTTCTCAAAAGAACAGCTGAAAAGTTGAATTTCATCACTAAGGCAACGAAAAACAACAGCTTCTACGAAATCAGATTTCTGAACTTATTTCCTTTTTTCTGGCTTTTGATCGTATACACGTTGATTTGCATGGGAAGTGTTCTTCTTCCATTTTTTGCTACAATTTAGATTATGGCTGTTTTGCTTCAAATTAACAGAAGAAATATACGCGTAATTTCGTTAAATCCATGTGCTCCCCTAATTTTATATATATATATATATCCCTCTCTTGCATTTGGTGAGAAATATAACCAGTTGTTGCTCTCTCGAAGCAAGGCTTACTATCTACGTTTAGCATCGAATTTAAATCTATACTGTGAATACTAGTAGACTATAATTTTATGATTATATTTTATTAGTTTAGTAATTTTATTTATAATATTTAAATTCCTCCTAAAGTTATTCTTTCCTTTCCTCTTGGTACGTAGTAAAACAAACTACAGGTGAAGGTTGGCTAGCCCTAAAACATGTTTAAACCTGAAATCCTGGTTCATAAGGCCAGGAGTTAGTTATTGTACTACTGTGCCTATTTCTTCCTATTTAGTATAGCTATCTTAGGTTCTATAGCTGTCTGTATATATATATATATACATATATACACTGCTGGACAATTGCTAAGGACGGATCACAAATTGCTATGTAGCATAACATTAACCGAGACATGAGGCCTAGTAGGATAAAATATAGTTGCCACACTGTTCAGACATTAGAATAAAGAATATTTATTGTTCTGGAAAGTACAAAAGCTGTGAAACATCTGAAAGAAAAAAAAATGTTCATTTTATCTGCGTACGGAGAAATGGAACAATGCATCTAAAAGTCAGCAGGCACCTTAAAGAAAGGTATCAGTACGGGATATGTCCACCGTGGAGTGTGATGCAACATTCCACACGTCGTACCATACTTTGCACAACATTATGCAGCAGCTGTTGAGGCAATTTATCCCATTCCTCTGTGAGTACACGGATGAGGGTGTTCTTGTTTGTCGGAGGATAGTTTTGACCAGCAACTTGCCTCCCCAAAGCATCCCACACATTTTCAATGGGGTTTAGACCTGGAGAACGCGCTGGTCATACGAGGCGTTGAATACCCTCGCTGTCTAGACTATCCTGAACAGGGAGTGTTCGATGGCATGTTGCGTTGTCGTCCATAAAACCAAATTTATCACCGACAGCACCACGGAAGAGACGAACATGAGGAAGTAGAACTTCATCAATGTATCGTTGGCCCGTCATAGTCCCATTCGCAACCAGCTGTAGGCGCGTGCGGCCATAGATCATGATGCCGGCCCACACCATGATACTGCATGTCGGATATCGGTCCTTTTCCTGGATATTTTCTGGACGATAAGCAGTACCACTCTCGCGCCAGATCAGTTGGCGTCTACAATCCGATGGCAGACTGAACCTACTCTCATCTGAGAATAGTAAGCATGCCCAGTCCTGTTCAGTCCAATTGTGATGCTCACAACACCACTGAAAACGGGCAGTACGGTGCTGTCTGGTCAATGGGACACACACAACAGGTCTGCGTGCGTATAGCCCTCCTCCCCTCAAACGTCTGGCAACAGTTTTTCGGGAGATCTGCTTTCCTGAGGCAGCAAGAAACTTATTTGCCACCTGCTGAGCTGTGGTGCGCCTGTTCCTTTTTGCTGATAGGACGATATATTTGTCTTCTGCAGGCGTCGTACTTCTAACACGACCTCCCCGTGCCGTCTACTTCACACATTCCAGTAGTTTTAAATGACTTCCACAGCCGTGAAACAACGCTGTGAGCGATGTCGAACTCCTGGCAACATGTGTTATTTTTCGCCCTTCTTCGATCTTATTAATAATTCGGCCACGCATAAAATCATCTATGTGATGTCGGAAAGACATGCCAAAAATTTTAAGTTCGTCTATTAAATCTTTCCTGTAAAACTTTGACTTGAAACAACAACTGTCCACACGCGTCAAAACCTTTAAAGCTCTTATGAACGCTATCACGTGATGAACAGACGTGGGAAAAAAAATTTGCATACTCATACTTCTTCTTACTAATATCCCGCACTTATTCTAATTTTCCACATTTTGCTTCCTTTCATTTTGTGGTTGCTATGGATGATAGTGTTATCCGTCCTTAGCAATTGTCCAGCAGTGTATATATATATATATATATATATATATATATATATATATATATATATATATGTCAGCTGGGTGGTGCACTTGATTAGGCGCAGTCCTTGTACGCTCAAGTATTCAGGTTCAACCTGGCTCAAGTCAGCGAATTTTCATTACGATAAAAATAGACAGCTTCCGTGTCGTATGATTATGCGGCATGTAAAATTTCCCTAGAGTGTCTGTTTAGATTAAGTATAGTTACAGAACAATTAAAATCCCTAGTACAATTTCGCATTGACAGAGCTCAGGTGCCTCGTTCTGCGACGGAACCGGAGCGTCAAAATTGCATTGCGTAATTGATGTGCATTTATGTGATGCCGCATCAAAAAGTGATACCAGTTCTCGGGAAATGTACTAAGTCTGCAATGGTAAACTAACAATCCGCACCCCATTTGAATCTATCTATCTATGTTTATATATATATATGAAAATTTTTTATAATATTTCTGGAGAGTGGTAAAAATAATTGTAAGACGTGGCCGGTGATGTGATTTTCTGTATTACATGGAGCATGGTCGAGTACGATATTATCGAAGAGGCACGCATGTAAATCGTTATTCATTTTTATTCACATACGAAAACACATAAAGATCCAGTCGGGACGGCATTACACACACAAGAAGCCAACATCATAGCACAAACACAAATACAAACATGGAACGTGTGGACGCCGGCTGATTACATTCTTACATGATGAAGGTAAGCGGAGAAAAAGAGAGCGATTACACAAGATTTTGGCTTTTTATACCGGCAGTGGGTATTACGTAATAGTAGTTCTGATTGGATAGAATGGGCGGGACAAGGATTTCAGACTAGCCGATTACGATTAAGATTACAGTGTTATTTTTAAACTAAAGAATTAAAGTTTGTTTAAATATTAATACAAAGAGTTAACAAAAAGGATACTAGAGGGAATTATATATATATATATATATATATATATATATTTATATATATATATATATATATATTATATATATATTTATATATATATATATATATATATATATATATATATATATATAAACAATTGGATTTTCCTAAATATGATTTTTTTGAATTATTCATCGAATACATAAAAAACAAACACACACACACCTGTTATTGATTTTTGTAAAACACAATTATCAGATAAAAATTTAATCAAAAATAAAAGCTTCATGGGATTAAAATGTATATGAATAAAAGTAAAATCAACTAATTATGTTAAAGAGTAGTGCATTGTTTTCATTCTGTGAAGTTAGAAATATTAATTTAGGCAGAAGCACAAATATCAATATATCACTCCATAAGAACGTAGACAAAGTATTGTTTGGCTTGAAAATTATTAATAAAAATCTGAGGTTGGCAAAGGTTTTCCAATTATCATCCTGTAGAAACTGTCAGTTTCTTCACGAGAAATGAAAAGAAGTAAAAATGAATATTTTACAATACTTGGATTCCTTATATGCATTCGTTTACTGCAGAATTTAATCAAGAACAAACAAAAAATGAAATGTTATAGAACAAAGAATGCCATGTACATTTGTGTTATGCAAATATGAAAACTTTATTGATTGTAGTGCAAAAATAAAAGAAACGAATAATTTATTGAAATTATATCGAAAGAAAAACTTTACTAACCATAAAATCAGCCACTCAGAGTGTATCATAGATTCATTTTATATTTGAAACAAAAGATTAATAAACTTACGCTTATAAATAATTCACAGTCTAATATTTTAAGCAGAAAGACATCCAAATTTACAGTGAATGACAAAAAAAATTATCAAAATACAATCCTTTAAATAGTGATTACTAAAAAGAGGGGTTATATTTTTTGTGGCCTTTTCGATTTCCTCATTGCAGTTTCTATTTTAAGACAGTATAGTCTTCATACAATACAAATTTTTCCTCTGTAAAATTTTGATAGCAAATTTTTGATTTAAAACTTTAAATTTCTCTTTTAAAAATACTGAATTTTTCCTTTTAACTTATTCAGACTTCTATAAGGTAAAAGGGAAGAGAGAAAAGTCACACATAAAAATCAATTCGCGTTGCTTTGTTGGTATGTAATACACTATGTTGTCTCCACAAACTGCCAAACTTGATATAGTGTATTAACGAGTGGTGTATGCCGAGTCAATCATTCTCCAGTTATTGAGTGAGCGCAGTAACCTAGTGGTCAAGGTAACTGTCTCGTGGTCGGCTTGTACTAACTAGTACAATTGAAAACTCGCCATATATTGGGGTGATCCAAGTTAGATCTGTTGAAGCTCAAACGTCCTCCCGTTGTTGTGCTGTGAAGTTAAGAGTGAGGGATGCCATCTCAGTGTCATCCTCGTCACTTGACCATGGTTCTGAATTACAAGGTCTGTCGCCAAAAGCTATCGAGTAGCTGATTAGTGCGATGTTAATATTCACTCACTCACTCACTCCGGTTATTGATCAGATATTCTTGATAAGCGATTAGCATGGATAATATATAGACAGGCCAATGCAACAATGTTATGTAGTGGGTAAAAAAATCCAAAAAAGTATTGTCATATGTGTTCATGCATCGTTCTAATGCAGCCTCAAGCAAGCTCTGTCAATAAGGAAGAAAACAGGCTGCACAACATCAGAGATATAACACTAATCGGATACTGGGATGAGTGAGGGAATCCATCACCACTAAATCATAATGCCGATTGTATAACAAGTAAAGCAACGGCTGAGCAACTACTTTCCATGATATATCTAGTTTGAACTTCGACGATCGTGGAATTGCAAGAAGTCTGTAAAAACAATACCATCCGGCTACACAATTCTATTACAGATGTAAACACCTATGGTTTTGAAATAAAGCTAATTAATAGACACATTGCAATCATTCCACTATGCTACGTATGACATCGGATGGTTCGTGCTGACACCGATTGTTATATGCAACATAACGCACCTGCTGTGACATGGCTTCTAATGCGGCAGAGCAATCCGGCTCTGCCCTGCAAATAATATTATGGGCAACATGTCGACGAGGATGGGGCTATCTCTGTGCAGTCAGTCAATAACTTCCTTCTGCATTAATTGAATGCTAATCTATATTTTCCCTTGATTACTTAAGACATGTCACTGATTTATCAGGATCATTGCTTGATAGCGTTGAACTACGAAATTATATGAGGACTATTGTTAACATACCTCGTAATTTGAGCAACAGTCAAGTGGTCATCTCCTTTTCTAAACCCTCTATTATGCCAACAGGGTGACTTTAAGCTTGGACAGATTTGAACGTTCATAAACCCCTCTACATGGTAGGTCTTCAATGGCAGCACAAGTTCTCAACCATGACTACTCGTCTATTGTGCCCAACAGACTTCTTCGGAGGATGATTTACGATTTATATATAGGCAAAAAAATCTTCCTCTTTTGAAATCAAGAATGTGATCGAATATTACTTGTATTCCATTTAGATGCACACTGAAGCTGCTCATAAAAAACTGCTCCAAAAAGCAATTTCAGTAGTTCAAAACGACATTCTATTTTCCCATATAAAGCTTGATGTTGTCTAAATGCACCTATGATATGCAAATCATTCACGTATATTATTACGCTCTATGCTTGGTGAAAATTTAACGTGGCTTAGATGCTAACCTCACGCAATTGTATTTTAGATGACCAGCTGTATATATGCTTTATGAGATAGTAATTTAAATACCAGCTAGAAAGCTAAATGTATATTGAATAAATGAAATTACTGGTTATAACTTTAGATTACATTTTGAGACTTTGCTAATGGTAATTATTTGTATATGATAGTATAATTTCTAAGAAAGTATTCATAATTTTTAATAGTAATAAATGTGATATCCCATATTCTTAAATAGAATACTTTTTTTGTAATCCTTTTTCCATGAATTCATTAAGTGATTTCTATACTTACTGCTTGGAATGAAAGCTGAATAATGTGTCTGCGAAGCGCTTATATATCGTTTTTTTTTCTTAAAGTATTCATCTGTTGTGAAAAAAAATCAGTTTATCAACTTCCACCTTTATTGAACATATTTCTTATTAAGAAAGTGATCTCACTAACTGTCTGATATTCAATTTACTGAATACCGAAGGTCATATGTCTCTCATTACAATGAAGTAGACAGTTATTATTCAGTTTAATTGCCTTGGTAATTTACAGTCTCTCTCTCATAAGCTGCAGTGAAAAGTCTCGAAATATAGATCCTTTTCCCAACAACAATTAAAAGAAAGATTATTGCACTTTTTTGAATGTCCATGGCCTTTTTTAGCAATTATGGAACAACATTTCTCAAGATAATAATCCATTAATTTTCGAAATGAACGTTTCGAGTAAAAAGAATACGATTATTTATTTCTAGGTGATTAATATTCGTTGCAATAAAGTTCATTTCAGATGTTAGCCAGTGTAAGTGTGGTATTTCAACTGTGGTAAATTGCTGAAACGCTGTGATTAATTACTGAGCTCCTTATTTGCACTTAATATCATTTTTGAGTAATTAATTTTATATTTTGATTTGTGGTGAACAAGGAAGTCTTACGAATTAATGAGTTCCTTATATAATTTGTTTATAAGGATAAATTATGTTTTCAAAGTCTTACATACTCATTCTAGTATTTATATTATATATGAGATCTTATATTATATATTAAATTTTTTTTATTTAAGAATACACGTATATATTTGTGTATATTATTAAACATAATATATACACTAGTGTTTTAGTAACATTGTCTATTTTAAATGTTGTTAAAGATAAAGTTTCAGGCACATTTTATTAGTTTAATTTATTTTGTATCATATCAATATTAAAATTGTTAGTGTTTCTGTGAGTTAAAAATTAATGGTAGTTATATTAAACGGAAAATAAAAATTATTATTATAAGCAGTGATTTTGACAAAACAATTTTATAGTGCTTTTATTTTTAACTGCAATATCGTAAGAACGCACAATTTCCTTTAAATAGGAACATGAAATATTAGTTACTTAATTTATAGAAGCTGAATTTAGGCTCTTTAAGCTGCACGTTCTTATCAAATGTGTAGCTGTGTTTCAATTTATTTTATTCTAATCTCTTCAACATAATATATAGTAAATTTAAAATAGTTTTGTACGTAATATGAAGGTGTGTGTGTAGCTTAGAAAAAATATTTTTTTAAGAATTAATTTGAAAATAAGAACTAATTATATAATGTCCCTCTTGCTTAAAATAGTTTTAAAGATTTATTTACTTGTTTTTCAGATTTTAAAGAATAAAAGTTTTGCAGATGATCTATGAACTAAGAATAAGACATGAAATGACTAAATGCAAAATTAAACTTTCATTTTCATTACAATATCTTCCTTTTGGCCTTCGATGAATATTCAAGTAAATTCAAAATTCTATTGAATATATAAACACTAATTATTAAAAATGTTCAATTATATAAGAAGTTATTTAACTTTTAAAATGGTCTCATATATCAAAGTGGGACCTATGCTTTGCGTCCTTATTCTAAAATGTTAGATCTAGCACTTTCGAGAACATAAAGGAACAGAAAAAGAGATATTTGTCTTTTTTACAATAGTGTCTTCTGCGTCAACTAATACCGTTATTTATCCACTTATTTATAGGTTATTACACTTTAAGAAAAGGGAATAAAATCATTTAAAAACAAATGATTGAAACACATATGCAAATGCATCTCTTACGTCACAATGTGTCAGAACGACATAAAAATATCTTTAATGTTCATCATTCAAAATATTTCTAGATGTATGAAAAAAAATATTTCCAAAATATCCCAAAGGCACGGCTTACTGAAAATTGGAAAAGTTCATCAAGCCAATTAATAAAAGGAAACAAAAAAAGTCTCTTACTAGGGAAAAAAAATTCTGAACATATCTTCAAAAAATATTCAATAATATATATATTCAATTTCATTATTTTTAGTTAAAATATATTTGATTTAGCAACAAATAACAGTGTTTGATTTTAGTAAAATTAAACCTATAGTTTAAAAATTCAATAAAAATAATTGCCAAACTTAATTAGATTTCAAAAGTTAAAAGTCCGTAATCTCAAAAACATTACATTTCTTTTAATTAAGAAACACAACGCTACTTTTAATTCTATTGTTTTATTTCAAAAATTTATTTTTAATTAAGATACTAAATTAAATATAAGTTACAGCAAAAAATAGCAGAGAGCTTTACATATATTCAAATGACTTTTTCAAATAAATTAAGATAAATACATATGTACACAGCACAATGAAATAATTTGTTAATGAGATAAATATTATCAGAACAAAGAAAAACTTTCGTGTTTCTCGTTTGGATTTTAAAAACACGTTCATTAGTACTTTGTTTCAACAAAACGTAAACAGTTACAGAGAGAACGCATGCTTTTTTTCCCTAGGTAATTAAAATAAAATAAGTGTTTGTCCTTTTTTTTACATTTAAGATTAAGATATTTAAAACAACCCTTGATAAAATTTTAGGAAAAAAAATGTTTCACTAGAAGATATTGTGAAATAAGAAAATCTTTGTTTAGATGAGGATTAATTACAGGTAATACTTTCAAAATGAGTTTTAAATAGAAGGTATTTATCTTAAAGATTGGCTTAGTTGCTAAAACTTATTGTTTATATAATAGCTTCACAAAAATGTACAGTAATTAAACCAGCTAATTTCAGAATAAAAGTGTTATAAAAAATCATAGATAGTAAAAAACTCGTGAACAATCCCCAAAAAAATGAAAATGAAAAAAGTACAAATTTAATTATATATTTCATTATATTATTTAATATTTAAAAAATATCAATACAAGTTAACTAAAGTTCTTACTTAATTTATATGGGTAAATTTTCCAATAATGATAAAATTAAGTACATTTTAATGAGATAAATAAAGTCGGAAAAAGTGGTGGGAATATCTTGAATGTCTGGTTTTTTGCATGAATAATAGGGAAAAAAACTGTCTTATATATATACTTTTAATAAATAAATTAATAAAATTTTATTGAATTAAATTATCTTATTTAATCGTAATGTTTAAGAAAGAAAATTTTTCTTAATACAATTTTAGATTGATATACAAATTTTTTATTTGGTTTTAAAATTAATGTAGGATGAATACATTTTATAAATTGAATATTATAAAACATTGCAAAATGTCAATACTTTGCAAATTCCTTTTTAAGAACATAAATAACTATTTTTAGAAATCATATCCCAGAAAATTAGGTTTCTTAAGGTTCTAATGAAACTGAACTTATATAAAAAAAATTGAATCGTATAAAAATAAATTTAATTTAGATATGATGCTAAAAATTAAAATAAAGTTTTAGGCATTTAACTCTTACCTGCACTAAGATTGATTTTAAAAAAATAAATATTACATGAATTCCTATAAATAGAATGCAATTATTAAGAGTAGAATAGATCTTCATTCTAAAAAAAATAAAAAGAAATGTGTACAAAGTATTGTTATACTATGGAATAGATGATGTTAAAAAGCAATAAATATTTTTTTAACTTTAAAACATAACAAACAAATTTATATGGAAAAAATACAATGAGTTTTGCCAAGCAAATTTCTGTTCTCTGACTATCCAATATTTAATGTATATAAAAAATTGTTTTTTTTAATTATTGAAATAACCCCTTCAAGAGTAAATAAATAAATAACAGGTAAACTAATTTAGAAAAAAATAGCTAAAAAAGTTAGTCAAATCTTTTTAAAAAGTTTAAAAAGCAAGCCTGTTTGAGAATTAAAAGAGCAAAATCCTGTACATATTTGATTTCTTTTGGTTCTAAATGAATAATCGATATCGGATAAAATCAATCTATTCACACTTTTTTGCTCATCTATAAACCTGAAGAGGGGCCTTTATTTCCAATTCTGTTACAATTTATGTATTCGAAACGGACATTTAGGATTAGTAATAAGAATCATTAATTCAAATTTGAATAACAATAGAAGAGTGAAAAGTGTAAGATCACAGGTGAAAATGCAACTAATCAATAGTTCTTCTGTTTGCAACATTAAAGAACCGAAAAGCAATTTTGAATTAAAATTCGGAAGTACCAATAATTGAGAATTGGAAAACGATACTTTAGATAGAAGAAAGTAGCCAGAGAAGACTCAGTTTTAATTGAAAAGCCTCAAAAAATAACGTTAAAAACTCATTTAGTTGTAAATGCTCTATTTTTCAACTTATATTTCGAGAAAAAAGGGGGGTATCAATTACTTGAAACAGATTAGACTAAAAGTGAAATATTTTGCTAATCTATTCATTTATTCGGTATTGATGATAAAAATATTGTTAAACTTTAACAAATGAAACAAATACAGAAAAATTAAACTATTGAAAGTTTGAAATTTATATCTAGAGGGATAAACATTTCTCTGAAATTAGTGCTAATTAACATTGTTTGTCTGATGATGTCCTCCTTATTTAGTCTAAATACGAACTAATTCACTCACTTTCTATGAAAAAAACAGGTTATTCATAATTTATCAAAGACAAGTATAACAAATCTGTTTTATATTCATTATCCATTTACTTTTCTTAAGTATTTTTATTTGCAATTTGAACAACTGTTAATCTTAACACAATCAAGTCATTTTGAAATGACTTAGGTGCATAAATGGCTAAATCTTTTTATTCTAAAAGTCAAATATTTGGTACAAAATAAAATATACTTAGCAGTTAAAAATTGATATTTTGAGTAAAATGCATAAAAATGTTTTTTTAAGATTTCGTAGCAACTGCATCTTCATTTGAAGTGGCTCCCACACAGCATGGAAGTGATAAAATTCGATTCAAGTAGAGCATTATTTTCTAAAAAAATAAATAGAATAAAAATAAATACCCAGTAGCAGTTCAGTAAATCAGATTTGTGTGTTTTTTAAACCCTAATTAACTTTTATTGATATAGATTCAGATTTGAATAAGAGATAAAACTGAAATAAACTTTTCCCGATATGTATTTGGGTATAAAAATAAGATGCACTCAAAATAAAAATTACCCCGATTAATACTCGGGCATGGCAGTTTAAAATTTGATCTTACAAGGATTTTAATTTTTTTAGCCAATTAGTTTCCTTAATTTCCTTTTAAATTTATAGTAAAATTTAAAATTCAACGCTTATAGTGCACATAGCCTTTAATATAAATTCAATTACGATTATTAACATGAAAAAAATATAGAGATATATTAATTTTATGATACAAGAAAAAAAATGTATTATCATAAATATAAGGAAAAGGTTTAAAGAACAGAAAGTATTTTTGACTAACAATAAGCAAAATAATAAGGTAAATTGTGTGTGTGAATAATATTTATAAATTTAACAGAAATATATATTATTTTTTTATTATAGAAGTATATATTTATTTTTTATTAAATCTTCTCTCAGATTTAGAAATTTGATCGTCCTAAAGTTTCAAAAAATTAAGATGATATATATATACATATATATATATATATATATATATATATATATATATATGTTTAAAAAGAAGTAGTAGACAATTAGCAAAATTAAAAATGAGAGAAATATTTAATGCTGTATGAAAATATATAATTTACTTTCGAATAGTTTATATGTATGAAAGAACTTTTTCGTACACATATTTTAGATCAACCCTAAATCAAAATTCTAATTAATATAATTACCAGGTACTACGGAGCTATTGGCTTAGATAGGAATAAGTTGAAACTTGAAAATTTTTTGTAAAATTAATTTCAATAATACTGCGAATTTCCAAACATATATGATGTAACATTGTGTTTGATACATTTCACTTATAATTGGTATTGGATTGAAGTGCAATTCCTATAAAATTAATTCCAATAAATTATTTATCACTCCATTGTTATATTGCACCAATTAATACGTAATCAAGGATTTTCGGTATAATTTAAATCAGATTATTAAGAATCTTAAATAATTTTGAGTATGTAATGTTCCTCTCGAAAACTGTTTCTCGATAATTTAACTGTCATTTTAACATAGTTTTGAAGGTTTTTTTTATTAATTCAAGAAAGCAGTTGTGTTTACTAGTATATATTTGCAGTGAAAAGCATAACTGCAGTGGAATACTAAGTGTTATCAGAACGAGAAATATTACATCTCTCTTTATATATATAATTAAATTTCTATAAATTACAAGTGTGTACCAAATAAAGATATATGTAGGTGCAATAATAGATTTACAAACATATAAGATTAGAGCTAATATTGAAGGGTTAAATAAGTCATAAAATGCCCAAATCTTACACTTAAATTATTTTTATTTATTTTATTTATCACTGTGTTGATATAAAATTTAAAAGAGGAAACAGCTATAAAGAGTGTAAAAAAAATCTTAGTAAAAAAGTAATTTGTAAATGTACAAGTCACTTTGATCAAAGAGTTATCACTTTTCGAGTATTTCACTATACAGGGCCAACTCAAAGAAAATCGTAGCATTGAATTTTCGGAAATAATTGTTAATAAATACTTTCTTTAATGAGGTCTTGCAGGGACATATAAGTAAAATAAATATCCGTTTTTGAACCCTTGGGCTAATAAACTTGAAATATATATGGTTATCATGTTTCTTTTTTTCAGTAGAGATCGGCTAAGAACCGGTTTTGAGGATATTGTCTCAACAGAAAGGTTGTGGGAGGTTATGGGAGGTTCGTTTTTGATCTATTAAACCAACGAACTTGAAATTTAGCTTGTTTCAGCTTAGAAACATGTTTATTTTCTTAAATAATGATACGTTAAAAATTGATTTTACGGAAGTTGACTCTTGGTAGGGAAGTAGGGGGAGGGGGGTGAGAGATAGATATACCTTCGTCTTAGAATTTCAGGTCCTGCCTTTTTTAAATCAAGTTCTTAGGGCTATAAGAATGTTTATCAGTACAATTGAAATCGGGTAGGTTTATTTAATAGTGACTTAAAGAATTTATATAATAGTGACTTACAAACTCACCACACGATATCTCCGGAGCAGCAGTTATACCTACAGACTTAAAATATATCTGGCATGTTTATTTTGTTCAGTAGACACACGGGCTTAGAAATCAACTTCTAAAGGGGTTTGCGGAAGTGTTTTAGACAAACAAAACTTCCTTTATCTCATTTTTTTCAAGTCACATTTTTGACTTATTACACCTACAGAAGCTAAATTTTATCTGGAAAAAAAAAGCTTTATTATATATATATATATATATATATATATATATATATATATATATATATATATATATAAGTAGAGATAAGCTAAGAACGAATTTTGCGAAATTTGACTTCCAATGAAAGCTGGGAGGGACTATGGGGTTATGGATAAATAAATTTCCCCTTTTTGAACTACTCGTATTAGATCTGCATACCTAAAATTTGGTAAACGTATTTCTTTTACTATGCAGATATCCATTAAGAACAGGTTTTGCGGAAATCGACTCTCAAAAGGGGGGAGGAGGAGGCGTGTCGGTGTAACAAAGGGGTTATAATGATAAAATATTTCGTTTTTGAATTATTAGACCTATAGTCCAAACATGTTTCTTTTGTTTAATAGTTCACTCAAAATGGGATTCACAGAAATCGATTTCGAAGTGGAAAGAGGAGATTAGTTATTGATGCTTAAAAGTTAATTGTACTTCTGTTTCAGAAATGCAGGTGATGTCCTTTTTCAATTAATAGGTGAAATCAATAAGATAGAACGTTTTACGATATTACAAGTAAAAGCTCGATGATAGGACTTAGATATAAGTAAAAACAGTATGTAGTCTCACAACATAAGGAAAAACATAGGAAAGCGGTTTGGTAACGACTCTGATTTTATACGAGGCAAAATAAAGTTTTATTTTCAGTCTATGAAAATAACAGCTCTATACGAACAAAATAGTAATGATCATTTGATTACTAGTCGATTTAAGTAGAACTCATGTCAGAAGCTATTAGAAATATAGTTACGTGGGCTAACCTTATAAATTTGAACTACGGTTAAGTGATAATGAGGAACAAATTTGCAGGCACCATAATTTCCACATTTAGTCATGTGAGAAATTTGAGGTGTAATTCCATGTAATGTGCACCTTTCCTCGTTATACCGTTGGTCAGAATTTCAGCCGAGTTCAGACTCTACATCATTGGTTGATTTGAAATTGTCGGGCATGAATTTTTCGGCCATCTTGGCCGAAAAATATTAATGGATAAATATTATAGAGTATTAACAGGGCGAGTGTTTATTAACGTCGTTCAAAAAGCAAAGCGAGGGCTATTGCTAACGGACCTCGAAATTTCGATTCACGGTCAAGAGACTAAGGCGTCACCTGAACCGGTATATCACTCTCCTAATTTCCACAACACTCCAACGTGTATACTTTAAGTTCCCATATTTTAAACGTGCATCAGCCCCTCTACATCGTTAATCTTTAATTTATTTAGGAATCGACAATGCCGGCCATGAGTGAGTGTTCATGAACACTAGGCTACCGCGGCTACATACGTATATACATAAATGCTTATCATTCAATGTTTTCCTCTTTTGTATATCGATTTTCAAATTTAGAAACACATTAATAATTATATTATTTAAAATATTTCTTTGTTTACTAAAATATATATTTTTATGTACAATGAAAACTATAAAACAATTCATATTAAATATATGCTAAGCGTTTAAGAATTAGAAACATTTTTCATACATGTATTTATTCATTTGTTTTATTCCTGAAAATATCACGAATGTAACCTGTAATTTTGAGTCATAGATGACTCATGAGATAGCACCTCTTTTTGAAAACTTCTACATTTCACTACTAGAGAACTTTGGAATCAAATTCCATTAAACATGATGCAGCGTTCATTATTTAACACAACGGGTCATTCATGAACTTAAAATTACATCTGCCTTACGTTTTATCATGTGTACTTTCATACATGAAACGATCAGAAGCGTACACTAATGTAAAATGACGAAACAGGATACTCAGACATATAATTTTTTTAAAGAAACAATCTCAGAGAATATCTCAAAAAACAATTTTTTTATGAAGAATATAAATATTCCGTTTTTTTTCCTCTCTAGAAAATGAATGCTCTAATTCCAAATGAATTTTTGAAATTATGTATTGTTTATAAAAGTTGAACAACCGCTCATATCTCGATTGTGAACCACATTTGAAAACATAGAATAAATTAAACGTTTCTAAAAACTTAGAAAAGCAAGATTTATTACACATTTTGAAAACCTTCAGATTTTAAAAAATGTTTAGAGCAAGATGACTGTTATTATTGGTTTACAGCTTAAATTTTGTGAAAATAAATAATATGCACCTATCGAAACAAAAACAATGCCGAGATGAAATATGAAACATCGGTTAAAAAATAAACTGGTGAAACTAGGCAGAAAAATTGTGTGAAAAATAAAAATACTTCTATGAAAGTAGTAATCAAAAGAAAAATACGAGTTAAGTGGGCGGAATATTTGAGAGAAAGAAAGCGACAAATATTCTGAAAAAATAATATATATATATATATATATATATATATATATATATATATATATATATATATTGACTATATATATCTTAATATAACAAAAAAGAATCTAACTTAAGAAACAAAACAAAAAAAAATAAATGAAAATAAACGGGAAACTGTCATTCCTCATGCATTTTTCAAAAAGTATGTATATTTTCATAAGCAAAGAAAAAAGTTTTGCTTATTGAGATTCAAGGGGAGAGATTCTTGAGTGCTTATAATTTTTTTTCCTGTATCATTATTTTCTCACACCTTAACTCCAAATTGCATTATCTCCAATGAAATAAACATTTATCACTCTACTATATAACGAAGTTCTGAATAATGTTTTGTATGATTTTTTTCATTATTGACTGTTACTTGATGGTAACCTAAGAACTGTACAAGTTGGAGAATTTGAAAATTGAGAGATGTGTGCGATTGAGAAGCATTAACTCAAAAAGCATTCAAAAATGGTTTTTATACATAATTATACAGGGTGTCCCCGAATGCCGTGTACAAACTTGGAGGGGTAGTAGAGAACATCGTGAGGAGCCAAAATTACATAGGAAAGCATGGGCGGAAACGTAACCCTAACGAGATAAAGAGACACAAAGACAGTAACGCCACAACACAAAATGTACTGCAAAACGCTTTATTAAATAAAAAACCAATAATAAATAAAAAGTATGATGTAAAAGCATCAGAGGAAGTGTTCGAAATTGCGACCATTGGCATGTATGCACGCACGGCACCGACGCGGCATGGATTGCCGAACATCTTCGAAAACACCGGGCATTTCACGGATCCTAGCAGCAGCGATGGATATCCGTGCGACCAGGTTCATTTCGGAAACGACAGGCGTGTCGTACACGAGGCCCTTCATAGCACCCCAGAGAAATAAATCCAGAGGGGATAAATCTGGGGATCTAGGAGGCCAAGTGACGGGACCACCACGCCCAATCCATCTGTTTGGAAATGTCCGGTCTAAATGCTCACGTACATGTCTTGCATAATGAGATGGCGCTCCGTCCTGTTGAAACACCACATGCGGCACCGAATAGGTGCGGGGACATCGGTAAGCAGTTCTGGAAGTACCTCCTGTAGAAAGACGAGATACTTGTGAGAGTCCAGTCGAGGCGGTAAGATGTATGGGCCGAGTAAACTGTCACCCACGATACCCGCCCACACATTAACAGTGAAGCGTTGTTGCATGGCTCGTGGTCGGGTGCTATGTGGGTTATTTAAGGCCCACATGTGCGCATTGTGCGTATTGAACACACCTTCACGTGAAAAGGTTGCTTCATCACAGAACAACATGGAACTGGCAAAGTGTATGTCTGCCGCAATTTGGTTAAGAAACCACTGTGCAAACGTGACACGTCGTGGGGGATCATCTGGCTGTAATGACTCACTCTCTGTACATGAAAAGGATGCAAGGCTGCACCCTGCAGTACACGATGATAGTTGTTGGAGATCTTCCGGTTGAAGCAGCAAGTGCCCGTACACTAGTGCCGGGAGTTTGGTCCACAGCATGCAACACACCTTCTTCGAATATGGGTGTTCACCCTATTCGCCGCCGTCCAGTACCTTGAATCGTAGCTCTGAAGGATCCACGTTCTACCAGGTTTTGATGCACCCGAGCAAACGTTTGATGATTCGGTTGCCGCCTCGTTAGATACCTTTCCCTGTACAACCGAACAGCAGCACTTCCATTTCCGTCAGCTAGGCCGTAGATAAAATGGATATCCGCCAACTCTGAGTTCGTAAAACGATACATGTTCATTGCACGCTGTCCGTGTCTGAAATGAAGAAACCACATTTGCCTACCTTGCGAGCTCGCGTCGCGTACAGCGCCACCTATCGCTTTCCGCCCATGCTTTCCTATGTAATTTTGGCTCCTCACGATGTTCTCTACCACCCCTCCAAGTTTGTACACGGCATTCGGGGACACCCTGTATACTTGTACCAATGCATATAAATATAATACCCAGAGATATATATATATTTTCACGTCTTATTAACTATGTAATTTAGATAAATACTAGAGTAATTACAATATATATGTATAGGTGATGTTTGGATAAATTGCAATGAAAAAATTAAGACTTTCTTTAGAATAATAATAATGTGTTCTGAATAGACGGAATTTTATTAACTGTTAAATAACTCAAATTTCTTGAATATAGAATTCTAATTCCAAACATTAATGGACATGCCGTGAGGCTAGAGAATCTCTATCTATCTATCTATCTATCTATATATATATATTCATATATATATGTGTGTGTGTGAGTTTTAAAATAGGGGTCAATAACCTTGTAGTTGTGTGCCGAACCAATCTAAACAATATGATTCTATGTGCCACACAGAAGAAATATTTGAAACAATTCGTCTCCCGCGATAATACAAAGTCAGAGAATAAATGCCAAGAATAGAAATTCTAGAGTTTTATTATGCATTAATTTTGCCTCATTGAAAGATATTTGTCAATATAATAAATAAACAGCATAAAATATAAGTTTTGCCCACCAATATAGTTAAATACAAAATAAATATTTTGATGAGAACCTAGTCCTTGCTTCGCTCTATTTCATGTCGTAATATTATGGTTATAGTCTTTGAATTTTCATTTGACACGCCTCTGAAAGTTCTCGGTATTTAAACAACTACTTTGCAGAATCAAAAAAGTTTTCTTATGAGAAAAGATTTGTTCCCATAATTATGTAGAACCAAAAGCGGGAAGCATAATAGATGAAATTTTTTTCAAACAATTAAATAACAGTAATGACTTTCAAACATTTAAAAAAGCTATTGATTTATTGTTAGAGTTACCTTCCAGATTGTTTCGTAAATCCTGAAATTGTACTTTCCATAATTTTGAAGATGTTACTTCAATAAGATCCATTTCAAAATTATCAATTTCCATCCACTCAAAAATTGACAAATTTGAAGTTTGATATAGAGTGCCACTGAGAATTGTACAGCACACATGTATAAATATAATCCAGAAGATTTTAAATATATATATATATATATATATATATATATATATATATATATATATATATATATATGCATATTGTAAATTGATCGTTATTGAAAATACCATAAATAGTATACATCATCAAAATTAAAATTAAATTCTGGATTTAACTAACGTAATAAATAAAAAAGCTATATGATTATACCACACAAAAAATTAGTCTTAGTATGCATGGTTTGCTGATAGCCTTCAAAGCTCCAATCTTTTAACATTGATAAAATTAATCATAAATAAATTATTACATTAAAAGATTTAAACCATTAAATAATTTAATATTTAGTCTTAAATTAATCATATGTTTTTTTTAAAAATATTTTATTCAATAAATGCAAAAAAAATATTTCTTAAGATCTAGAAGAAAACACATTGCAGTTATAATCGAAAAAAGCACAGAAAAATAACATTGTATCAAATATTAGATTTAAACTAAATATCAGGAACCCTACAAGAAATCTAATGAAGGAATCTAAGGAATTTGAAGGTTCCTAAAATTGAGTTTTACTGATACAAAATTAAGTTATTAATAATTTCAGGGAATATTCATGGAATTATAATTTGTCGAGCAAATGCAATGATTGAACATATAGATATTTGTAAAATAATGTTAAATATTTCTTTTGGAAATTTGTCAACTTTGAATATGTAGTCTCAAATGTGAATTTTAAACTAAAGGGTGAAATTAAATAAATTCTTGAAATTTCATACGTTCAAATACTTTTCTATAACTACTAAATTTATAAAACAATTTTCAATTATGCGTTCAATGATTATTTTTAAAACTTTGAAGTAATAACATTTTTATACTTTTGAATAAAGTTTTAAAACTTTTAAATGTCCTTTTGTCTGGAATGATATTACAGAAACATACAAAAGTCTGAGCTTTTAAATCCATACGATTGAAAATTTAATCAAATATTTAAACTAACGCATTAAAATGACATTTTAATTAGAATTATAACGAAAACTCTTTCAAGGTTAAAATAATAATTTTACTTCATTCTTTGAGAAAATTTTAAAAACTATTATAATTTTATAACGTTTGGATAAATTTTCCTTAAGTTTAAACAGTTTTGTAAGACAATAAATAAAAGTCTTGTATTTTCAAAAAAGTTATAGTTAAATTTAGAAAAATAACTGTATATAAATGGAGCAGAGGAAAAACAGCTTTGAAGCTTTTTAAATTATAACAAATGATTAATTTGACAATGCAATTTCATGATATGGCTAAATGAAAAGTTTTTAGTTTTATTTATAAATTATACTGTCATAACAAATTTGTCAAATTAATTTATCTGATAACTTGGAACAATATACTTCATTGATAGAAGCTTGGATTTTAAATATTACGCTAAATGAGAGTAATTACGAAGAAAAAATTCAAATAATTATATGATAAATGTAAAATTATATTCGTCTTCATATATTTTTTTCAGAAAATTGAATCTTCGGAACCATTCAATGGAACCCTTGCCCAGTTGCATTAAATAAAAGTAATACCGTAAGAATATAAAATTTAAATATGTGTTCAAAAATAAAGATAATTGTTAATAACTTCAGAATATTTTATTTTTTAAATTGAATCTATAGTGTTGCTATTCAATGCATAATAAGACTTAAATAGAGCATTACTCAGAGAAGTTATCTGAATTAACTTAATATAGGGTGTTTTTTTAAGAGGTATAGAAATTTAAATTGCAATAAAACAACGATGTATTATTCGATTGACATGAATTTTTTTTTTCATTCGAAAGATAATCTTGTGGCATTACATTTTAAATATGATCAAGCAAGGCGTAGATTCGTCGAATGGGCCCAAAACGAGATTGCCGTTGTTCCTGATTTTCATAAGCGAATTTTGTTTAGCGATGAAGTGCACTTCTGGTTGAATGGCTACGTCAACAAACGAAACTGCCGCATTTGGAGTGAAGCTAATCCACAAGTGTATGTCGAAACACCGTTACATCCAGAAAAACTGACTGTTTGGTGCGCTTTATGGGCTGGTGGAATCCTTCCTCAAAAACGATGAATGCCACAACGTTACAGTCAGTGGTGATCGGTATAGAGCCATGATTATTAACTTTTTCATTCCTGAATTGAACAATCATGATGTCCAGGAGCTGTGGTTCCAACAAGACGGCGCAACATGTCACACAGCTCGTGCCACAATCGATTTATTGAAAGACACGTTTGGTGACCGCCTAATTTCACGTTTTGGACCTGTGAATTGGCCTCCAAGATATTGTGATTTAACACCGCTAGACTATTTTTTGTAGGGCTATGTAAAGTCATTGGTCTATGCGGATAAGCCACAAACGCTTGACCATTTGGAAGACAACATTCACCGTGTTATTGCCGATATACGGCCACAAATGTTGGAAAAAGTCATCGAAAATTGGACGTCCAGATTGGACTACATCCGAGCCAGCCATGACAGTCATATGCCAGAAATCATATTTAAAATGCAATGCCACAAATATATCTTTCAAATAAAAAACATTCATGTCAATCGAATATTACATCATTGTTTTATTGCAATTTAAATTTCTATACCTCCAAAAAAAAACACCCTTTACATATACACTGGTGTGCAAAAATTAAGGACGAGACGGTTTTTTCAATATAACCTTGTACACAAAAGCTTTCCAAATCAACACATTTAATACCGTAAGATCCCCAATACGTAAGAACATGTGTAATGTAAACAACACTTACTAAAAGAGAAATCAGAGGGATAAAAAGAAGCTTGATTGAAAAGAAGCATGGAGCGCAATGCGACTGAAGGCCGAAACATTCCTCTGATGGGTGTTCAGCAAGAAACATCCGGTCTTTAGTAGGGGATATGATCTCCCCTGACTGCTAGGCAGGTTTCACAGCGTCTGCCCATGCTGAGAATGAGGGTGTCAATGAGTTGTTGAGGCATTGCTGCCCATTCGTCTTGCAGCGCCAATCGAAGCTCCCGAATCATTACTGGTGGTAAGGTACGAGCTGCCAATCGTCTGCCTAGAAAATCCCATACATGTTCGATGGGATTGAGATCCGGAGATCGTGCCGGCCAATCCATACGTTCAATATCCTCACTCTCTAAGAGCTGTTCGGCAGCTACTGTGCGATGACATGGTGCATTGTCGTCCATGAAAAGGAACTGCAGACCCATAGCGCCTCTAAAAAGACGCACATATGGAAGAAGAATCTCGTTACAATAACGGGTCCCGTTGACTGAACCTGCGTCGAAGATGGGAAGGTCTGTACGACTACCATGATGCCTCCCCAAAGCATGATGCCTCCCCAAACGAGAACACCGCGACCTCCATACCTGTCCCTTTCAATGCTGTTCGAGGGATGATTGCGGCTTCCCCGCTCTCTCCAGATGAGTATGCGATGAGAATCGCTACTCAAACTGAATCTGTTCTCATCTGTAAAGAGTACTCGTCCTCATTCATTGTTTGTCCAATTCCGGTGTTCCCGGCCCCACAGAGAACGTGTTCTCCGATGGGCAGGCGTTAAAGGTACACACCGTACAGGGCGTCGAGCAAACAGACCACCACGGCTTCTGGCCACGGTAAAACGCGATATCGGTCGTCCAGTCGATTTCTCCCGCTCTCTGCCGCCTGTTTCTTCTGGCCTGTAAGACAATGTACCGGTCATCTGCGGGTGTGGTTCCTCGTGGACGACTACTAATGAACCCCCGGATAGCTGTTCCTGTAGTTTGAAATTGTCTCCAAAGTCGTGAAACGATGCTGTGAGCAATTCCGAACTCTGCAGCCACACTTGTCACACTGCGGCCTTCCTCCAACTTCCCAATGATTCGACCTCCGGTAAAAGCATCCAGATGTCGTCTAACAGATTGTTTATTCACCATTTCTCGCTGAGGCAGCAACTCGGTGTGATTTTAACTGCTATGCGGCGTGCAATCTCTTTGCCAGAAATACTGATCTTACACCGACAACATGCTTTATACTACTCAGACACTCCCCCATTACGTCTACCTGCATATCTGCGCATGTGCTACCGTACATCACCTTACTTAATCTCCTGATTGGTCTTTCTGTCCGCTCTGCCTCTTCCTTCAGCTGATATGCTAATTTTTCGACTTCGTCCTTAATTTTTGCACACCAGTGTATAATAAGTTATCACTAAACGGAAATCTTATTATTTTTTTCGAATTTCTTTTCTTTTTAAATGATCCAATCATGAGAAAGCGATCAATGTCCTACAAAAGTAAAATTGGTTTGCATAAGTTGGAAAAAGTTATATTGTTTACCTTACTTTTTTAACATTTTTTCACGTTTAAATATTTAAAATTGTTAGTTTCATATTCTGATTTATGCTAGAACTCCGATACATAAAACGATGCAAATAAAGAATATTCACAAGTGTAATATGCACAAAATAATTATTTATTTATAAAATATAAAATAACTTTTTATATATTCACATAAACACACACATAAAATTCATATTAATAAATATAATATTCCGTAACTCAGAATCAAAAAGAAAAGTTGCAGTATAGTTACTATAAAAAATATATATAATCTAGCTATTTTATTAAAGTGAATTCAGTATTTGACTATACTTCTAATGCATACTTTTCGAGTTTTTTTGTATTTTATTTTAATTATATTTTTAAATTTTAGATGTTTTAGGTGATTAAACTGCTGAAAGTTTACTTCATTTTTTAATAATAAAGAAGAAAATAGAAGAAAACAAATTACAATCATTTCGCAAACTCTCAGTTATCATTTTTTAATGAAAAGAAGTAAATAAATTTATAAGATAAGAAATATTTAATTAATAGGAAGGCTGAGTTTCTTCGAAATAAATGGCAAATTTAATGCATGTAAAAATTGTTTTATATCCTTGACTAAACTCTGAATATTCAAAACTATAAAGCATACCTAAATGTTTCTTTTGTAGACATCTTTAATCAATGAAAATTATGTTTTTGAGATTTTTACTTTCCGTTAATACTATATTTTAAAACAGCGTTTAAAAATCACACATTTTTATAATTTAGCATTAATAAAATAACAGAAAATAGTAATTATATTGAGTAAAAATTGTCATTTCTACTAAAAATGAGATAAAGCAAAATTTTAATTATTTTAAATTGAAATTAAATGTTCTGAATTTTAGTTAAATTCGTCGTAACTGGGCTTTTGCGAGGGTATTTAATCTTATTTACCAATTCTTGCTGAATATTTGGAATAATAACCGTAATAACAACTTTTCTAATTATTTCAAAGTAGAATAACATGAACATACAATATCATATTCAAACATAATGGAAGATGAAAGCTTTCTCAAGTACATTTTACCTTTTGAATTTTAAATGTCATATTCAATAGTTAAGTATGTTGTTCAAGTCATTCAGTCTCATTAATATTTTAATTTCATACTCTTTGAGCTATTAATAATGGTAGCTCTTTTTTGAAGTGAGTATTAAAATTAAGAAACTAATTTAAAGGCATCATATTTTTATGATGACTACAAAGATACAGTATTCATGTGTTACACCTTTATTTTATTCAGACGAAATTTTATTTAGTAAAACAAATGTTATGCATATAAAATATTCTATCTTGAATGTTTTTATTTACTAGGAATTAATATTGTGTATGTTTCTATTGAAATATAAATATAATTCATGTAAGAGAATATTGAAATATTGTTCTAAATCCACTTATTAAAATTTAATACTAGAATCGAATAAAATAACGCTCTGGAAGTATAAACATATTTCTAAAGAAATTGTTTTAAGGGGATACTGTAGGAAAACAAAAAACAAAAAAAAGCAATTTTATTTCTGAGAAGGATTGTATCAAAATATCTAAGCATTATTTTCTTAGATGGGCTGTTAATATCTGAGGACAACAAACGTCTGGAGAAGATCACAATCATTTGTTCAGGATAATGTTGCACATACTTTGTATCTAATATAAAATTGCATTTTTTTCATGAGTTATATAGATTGTGATTTTTATTCTTCACTTTTGTGCTTTTTCCTGTGTCGTAGAAAGTCCATAAAACTTGAGAATTCAAATTTTTTTGCAGTTAAGTAGTAAACATAGTGCTAAGCAAAATTCTTATTGTGGAATAACAGATACCGATACACGATTGTAAATGTATGTAGCTTTTTATGATTCTTCAAATAGTTAATATTTTAGACATAGTATCTTACCGAAATGACGACGGTGAAAATTAGATATGTCGGGTGCCAGCAAAAATAATCGCTTACACCCAAATTCCCAGAGAAAGGGTGAAAAATTTACCAAAATTTTATTTTTGTCGACAAATTATTTATATATTATTTCTAGAAAGCCACCATATATATATATATATATATATATATATATATATATATATATGCTAACTAGAGCATACTTGATCTTATGATTATCCAATGATGCTTGCAATTATGGAACTTTTTATTTATTAAGTTAAAGTATCATGTATTTTTCTTGTAAAAATCAGGAAATATACTACCAAAAATAGACGTAATTTCCACCCTACAATTAATATGCTAAAATTCAGCTATATAATTTTGAATTTTTTAATACTTTATAAAATATTTCATCAAACCTAGTGATATTTTTCTTTGACCCATTTTTCACATAAGAAAATTTGTAAAAAATAAATTTTTCAGTTTTTTTACAAAAGGTTTATTTCAGTATGTATTAGCTATCATTATAAATATATCATACGAAACTTACATACCTGTGAACAGTATTTTCCCAGTAAAGGTACATCGAACATCAAAAATTTACATTTTGAGATGAATGAACTTTAATATATAATTACTTTTTTTTGTTAAAACATTCTTCCCCATACTCCAAATGATCTAAATTTTTTTGAATATCATCGTCCTCTCTCTTCCTTTAATGTATTTTTTATTTCCTATAACTTCCCTTGTTTTTTGTAAACATGAGTATTTAGCCTTTAACAACCTCTCTTTGTCGAGGCGCTCCATTGACTGTACTTTGTACTAGGCTCAATATATAGTTTTCTCAAAATTTCTGGTTTTGATACATTTCCCACATTAAATGATGAAATTGCATTATATGTACCCAATGATAATACTTCTATTTGTACAAATATTTTCTTCGATACACGAGACCATATTACGTTGTTTATACCTCCATTTAAACACTTTTTTAGCAATCCTGGATTAAATGTTTTGATTTCCATCATTCATTCAACTTTTAATCAAAAATAAAATACTTTGTTTACATTTTTTCGCTTTTTAAATGGATGTGGCCCAGTTTCAATGATTATTTAAAAATAGGTTTTAAGTGCTTCTAACTGCCCTACGCCACTTGACCATGGTTCAAAATTACGTGGTCCGTCGCCAAAAGCCCTCGTGTAGCTGAACAGTGCGACGTTAATATTCAATCAATCAATCTAATTGCCCTAGAGGTTAAAGTAAGGTATTTTTAGAAAGGTTAAAATCTCAAAATTGTCATATTAAGAAGATATTTGACTTCCAACACCCCTTAAATGTTATAGAGAGGAATATTTAGGATTGCAACGTATCAACACATTATCTCCCGGGTCTTGAAATCTTAGTATGATTTGTTATAGTAGTTAAGTGAAACTAATAACAGCTCATATATAGTTTTAGCATTTAAAAAAGACGTTAAAAGTTATAATGCTCATCGTTAATATTTTATTGAATTGTTTGGGTAGTGTTGATGAAAAACGAATGTTAGGAAAAAAAAACTTACATTATTTTAATTGGCTATAATTTATGATACTGAATTAATTATTAAACTGATTATGATAATGCTAATAAATTTGTGTGTCTATGATTATTTTTCACAATAAATTCTGCTGTTGTTGCTAATTCCCCTTGATCGGCAGTAGCATATCTAGGGCTACAAAATTCTTCGTAACAAGGTGCTAGTTACGAGTATTATGTCTGTTGTTAAACGTAGCTTTCAGGACCATGCAGGTGATTTCACGATTTGATTCGGTTCCACCACAATTTTGAAGGAGAACACCATGAAGGATGGCCAGGAAGTCTTGCACCTCTCTCCTGAAATGACTTCCCTTTCCTCATGCCGCGTTGGCACTATACATTTACAACCATCCATGCCTTCCCGGGACTCGAAACCATGAAGGATGGCCAGGGAGTCTTGCACCTCTCTCCAGGAATCTCTTCACCTTTCCTCATGCCGCATTGGCACTACACATTTACAACCATCCATGCCTTCCCCGGGACTCGAAACCATGAAGGATGGCCAGGGAGTCTTGCACCTCTCTCCAGGAATCTCTTCCCTTTCCTGATGCGGCGTTGGCACTATACATTTACAACCATCCATTCCTTCCCCAGGAATTCGAAACCAGGCCTACGGCACTGCAGACAGCGTCATTAACCAAACTAGAGGATGCATGGCTGTAAATTCTAATGGGGTATATTGTATCAAACACGAAATATAAATGGTTTTTGAAATTTACAACGCTGGAAAATAGAGGATTATTTGACCTTACAAAGTATGAAAGACAGAAGTGTAGAAATGCAATATATTTTATTAAATAAATGTTTTAGAGAGAGAAAAACAATGACTTGTAAGTTAAAAATTTTACGGATAGAAACTTTCTTCTACCAAGAGTTTCGTTTTAAAATCATTTAATTTTCAGATAAATTATAAATATATTCCTTATTACTTTATTAAAATATAAAAATTAATAGTTATTTAGTAACAAAACTACACATTTAGTTAAAACAATAAAAAATAGGAAATCTATTAAATTATGATTTGGCAATAAGTGTACTAAGCTATTTCTTATATTTGACCATTTCTAATAATAAAAGTCTACATTAAAATATTTGACGTTTAATCCATAAAAATAAACTCAATCAATTGCAACACATTACAATATAATCTTAATATCAAATATTTACAAACTCCACTTCTTGTAGGGGTTGTTTTTTTGAAGGACTCATAAATAAAATCTGGTATCCAGAATTCCATTCACTGTAAAGAAAAATAATATTTACTTTTTGAAAAGAAAGACCAAACGTATTCTAAAATGATTTTCTTAATCCGTGTTATTTGCTTTTCTCGCAATTTGTTCCGTTTCTGTTCGATTTATTTAAGTTGCTAAATTCATAAGATTAAGCTTCAATATTACGAATTTATTAAAAGCTTACATCTCTATAAATAAGACTCTAAACATGAATCCAATTTTTCCCATGCTTTTTCAACAACAAAAACAAAATTAAAACGGTACATTTTATCTGAAACCTCGAACAAAAATGAAATATTGATAGTGGACAAAAATAAAAAAGAGAAAGTAAACCCAAAAAAGCATGAAATTTAAATACAATTTATAATCCTTCAAATCCAAATGGGTTTTTTGAAAGAATAAATTCTTCCATTAAGCCCTATAAGTCGAAATGGAATTGTGTTTAATGTAAAGAAAGCTAGCTTCTCCATAAAATTTTTATATAGAGAAAGAGAAATGCAGTTTCTGAGGAAATGGTCTTAATAAGAAATACATAACAGATAGTAATTAAATGTGATAAAAATTGAACTATATAAAATAGAAATGAAAATTTTCGGTTAAAAATTAGAATGAAGGGTTTTAAACTCCCACAACTGCAAGAATTAAATTTTAGAAGAAATATTACATTTAATTAAATCTTCCTCACAGGTGAAGACAAAATAGTTATATATATATAACTCACAGGTGAAGAAAAAATAATATGTTTCCATACATATTTATAGAAACATACTTTTAAAAGGTGTAACAGTCTACTTTTTAAGTCCACTTAGATCTTGATCTAAGTTTAATTTAAGCTAGTACCTTAATATATTAAATCTACATCAGCATATTTTAAGAAAAAAGTCTAGTGTTAAAAATATTTAATTTATATACCATCTTTGTAAAACTTCTTCATTTGTTTTTTTATATAATTCAAATTTTATTTTGTTAAGACTATTTAAACATTTACATATCTGTGGTATTAAAGTTACCTATGGATAGTGACTAAAGTACAATTAAGAATTATAATTGGTTTTCTTTTAATTAAATAAAAGGGTTTAGTAAATAATACATTTTTAAATATTTGTTGGTCTCTAAATTTTTATTTCTCTGTTTACAGATTATTCTTTTATATTCGTATATTCTGAGTCCTAAATATTAATCACTGGATATTTATCCCAGTAAAATGTTTTTCAAATGTTTTTAATAGCTACTTATATTGCTGACTTCTAAATTTCTAAAACTGTTAATTTATCATAAGTATTATCATTACCTTAGATTTATTTGTATTACATTTGAATTTTTCTGGCTTACCCTTAATAAATACTTGTAATTTATTCTTAGGCAGTGTCAATTCAACTACCAACTGCACCATTAAACATGATTTTTTATAGCTAAAAGAATTATTTATAGCATCAACTGTATATTAACCTGATAATGTTAAAAAAATGTCATTCAATTTAAATTAAACTGTTAAAATACGAAACGAATTATCCAAAAATTCTAAATTTATAATACTTGCATGAGTACTCTTGATTCACTTATCATTTTCAGAGTTAAGTTTTTAAATTTAGCTTGTGTAGACAATCTAAGAGATTGAAGTAACATAAAACATTTAAGTCTTATAGATAAATGCTCTTTAAAATTGATTTGTTTCATAAAACCAAACTGCCATTGTTTTAGTCTCAGTCGTCTACTTATAGCGGCTGAACAACTTACCAAAATATGCAGAGAAATTTTGGTACAGACCAAGACTAAAAGCTAATACAACAGGCTAAAGCTGAAAGCTAATGCATTCATCAAATCATTTCAGTTTGATTTACTATATTTTAATTGAGATGTTGTTGAAATACTCCCATTATAATATACTTATTAATAAGTAAATATTTGAAGCGTATTTCATTTTTAGGAATTCAATTTTAAAACCTAACTGGAAATTCTTAATCTTCAGTACCAATCACTAACAACTGTTGACCTGCTATTCATTTCAAAGAAACATTTTTAAACTTTAACTTTTTAATTACATTGACTTTTGTAAGCAAATAATCATTCAACGTAGCACACTTTCGTGGTATTGTCAAAACCTACAGAGCCAATTTAAGTGAAATTTGGTATGAGAATATATATATATATTTAGACACACACACAGAGAGAGAGAGAGAGAAGTATTCCTAAAAGATGATAATAAAAAATAATGGTTCATGTTTATGGGTAGGGTACTCCAAAAAGGATGCAGTATGATGATCCTTTTGAAGGGATAAATATAGAGAATGATTGCCGTGACAGCAATGCCCGTCTCTCAATCAACTCTCATTCTATTTACATGTTTTCTTTGTGAGGTAATGGAAAAACTAATTTCATTCCTCTGATTGTACATTTCTTATCTCCAGAGGGAGCAATTTGTCCAAAAGCATCCCAGGTATGCTCTGTGGCACTCAGATTTTAAGTTCTTTCTGGCCACTCCATCATCTGAATATTTTCAGTATTGAGATATTCATCGACCAGTTGAGTTGTAAATGAGATGCATCGTCGATACAAACGAACAGGGAGCCAATTGCTCCTCTGAAAATCTTACATAGGGCTCTAATATCTGATTCCAATATCTCACAGAAGTCAGGGTACCTCCCTCAAAGATATGTAGCTCTGTCCTAGTGTTCAACATCAAGTCTCGACACAGACCATAACATCATCTCTACAATGGTTCAGTTACATGAAGTTGGAAGGATGGTCCTGGATACTTAGTTCTCTCCATGCGTAAATACACGTCTAGGATCAGTATCCTTACTGAGTTCCGATTCATCAGTAAAGAAGAGCATCCGATTCATCAGAACAAATGTTCACTGCCTTCGTGTTTAAGGATGATGTTCTTTGAACCATGTCAAGTAAGCTTTTTTTTACCTGGTAAAGTGGGATGCCGGCATAAAGCCCTGCTTCATTAAGTCTTCAATAAACAGTATACTTCGAAACTGATACGAAAGGAGAGCTCATTTACGAATAGAGTACCATTCATTCACACTTGTCTTACGGTTAAAGTCAAATAGAAATCAACCTGTCTTGTGTTGTCATTTGAATTCCCTGTAACAGGTAAATTTTAAAAAAAGGATTTTGATTGATTGATTGAATATTGATGTCTCACTGTTCAGCTACACGAGGGCTTTTGGCGACGGACCACGTAATTTTGAACCATGGTCAAGTGACGTGGACGACACCTGAGCTGGCATCCCCCTCTCCTAACTACCACACCACACCAACGGGAGGACGTTTCAGCTCTCGACAGATTTATCATGCATCGCTGCCCTACACGGTGGGTCTTTAGTGGTACTGGGCTCGAACTCGTGACAAGGCAAGCCACGGTCCGATACCTATTTAAAAAAATGATTTTAGAGGTCTTAAGAAACACTACCAAAATTAAAACGTCATAGAAGAGTATTTGAAGTTGCTGTCTTATTAATTGTTTTTAATCTGTATCAAATAAAATAGATATATTGATTTTGTAATCATATAATTAAAGTAAAATATCTTTTGTTTGTTATATTTATTAATATGTATTGAGAGAAAATGGTTCAGAAGTTTTTGAAAAATCTACATGAATGTGCTTGTTCCTTATCTTTTTCACACCAATGTACGTTAATTACAGCTACTACTGTATATTGCATTTTATTTGAATTTAATTTAATAAAATAGAGATATATGAAAGCTATATATAAAATAGCTATATGGAGATCACACTGCTATTATATGATTATCTGAAAATGGATAGTTTTTAATTAAATATGTAGATTAACAGTTTAATTTAGCACAGAAACTGTTTAAATAAAAAATATTTTTATCATTAAATTATTACATTAAAATAAAATAACAATCATCTTGTTTATGCATCTTCCTGATTAAAATAATAAAAATGTTAAAACATTAAAACAAATAATCAACACAAATTGTACCATTCTGGCACATACATAGCAAATAAAATTTAAAACAAAAAACAAACAAAGGATACCATTTCATGAGTGATACGAGACCCACCGTAAAAATATCTTATGATATAGAATTCATTGGCAGAAATAAAACACACTACACATCCCATGAGCTGCCTTTTTCGGAAAAGCATAAAAATGCTAACTGTTTCCCTTACAGTAAGCAATAAACATATTTAATAAGTTGTATCTCATAATATGAGGACAGGGGCCTCAAATGTATCAAATGTACTGTAAAGTTATGACTTGTAACTTCCATAGCTTTTAAAAAGAAGCAAAGCAGCAAAAAACCTTACAAAAAGAAATTTTGTAGCAGCAGGTGTGCTCATTTCTTCTCTATTCAGCTAAGATTTCTTCTTTTCTCCCTGCTGATGATCAATATCTAGAACTGCATATATGAGCCTATCGATCATACACGTGATCTCATAACGATTTGTGTGTATTCTACTATATATGGTTCACGTTTCACTAAGTCCAGAGACAAATATTACTTTCTGCCACTTTTAGAACATTCAGAAGAAATGACGGTAGAGAACTACAGAACGGTGGTTATTGAAAGCCTGTCTTTCTGTTTCGGAAGGTGGATCTCTTTTGTAAGGGTTTTTCTTCTAGTTTGGAAAACTTTGCGGCTGAATGCGCTATAAGATATTCTGATTACAACTGAAATATTAGTCTTTGAGTGTTTATATTTTACCAGAAAATTGCATAGTTTTTTGTAACTGTATTTTTATGTTAAATATAAAACATGATATATGTATTGTGATGAATACAAAAAAAAAACATTTCCAACTTCACAGCAATTTAAAAACGTTTTACTTCTTTCAGCATATTCACTTTATTCAATTCAAATAATAAATGCCATGGAAATGAAAAAAGTAAACAAAACTGCTAGTCATTTTGTACAAAATATTTAATTTTGGGTGATTAAAAATTATATTTAAACGAGTAATATAAAAAATAATAAAGTGAATTCCTACTTAAGTCAGCAAAGAAAAATTTTATTTTAGTTACTTTTTATTAAATAATTACAATTGATATAAATATGTATATACATATGACAGAACCGCAATATTAAGTAGCAAAATACCTTTTAAATTATTGTTAAAAACTTTTTAACCACACATAAAATTTGTAATTGCATTTTTTAAGAAAAGTTGAATATAATAAATAAGAATTTATTGAAAAAAACCAGTGCAAAATTAAAGTTGACGTCTAATTAGCATATTATTATTCAGGTTAAGTTAAACCTTCATCACAAATTTAACAAGATATTTTTCATCCAATGGTGCTGTCATTTAGAGGAATAGTATCGACTGAAATATATCTCTTAAACTGTAACTAATTAAATTAAATTTATTTATTAATGTTTGAAAAAACTATATTTACATCAAGTGTCATCCACTACAAGTTTTAAAAAAATATATTTGAACTTGACTGGATGAATAAAAAGTATTTTACTAACGATTGAAAATGTCTACACGATATATAAATACATATAGGGAGAATGTGAATCAATAGTAGGAACTGAAAAATCACCTTTAATAGCTATATATTGTCAATAAATAAAGATTTAATGAATAAAAGCTCTATCTACAAAACGTAGTTCTACCTACAAAATAATGTGTATCGTAGGAGAAGATTGAATAACATTCTTAAATGTTATTAGTTGAAAAATATTCCAGAATCTTATGAAGGATCATGAATAAATCGAGCTAATGATGCTTCAAAATATTAGTTTGGGTAGGGTAAGTACGCCTGGTCATTAATTAGCGTCTTGGTAAAAAAGGAGTGATTACTTTTCAAAATGTTGAACCATAAATGATAGTTTCAGAATCCGACACAAATTTGTTTTGATATTATTTATTTTATCATATAATTTTACTAGTTTTAAATATATTATCATCTATTATTCAATAAAAATTACTCTGGGAAAAGATTTTAAAAGTAACAGTTAGTGCTTTAAAAACAATCCTGGGTTAAATAAAGTGAAATAAACTTTCAATGCAAGATTATACTTACGACTTTTGCAACTTTACTAGTTGCAGATAAAAGATTATTTTAGAAGAATTCTTAAAGGTTAGTTTAAAAGAACAGTTTCACTTTTAAATTGCTATTTTAATACGATTTTGAACTTAAAATTATTTTAAATTTAATACCCTTTCCAAGTAATAAATGATTCTCTCTGAAATAATTCAAAGATTTTTAGTGTAGAAATAACAAAAACAAACACGAAAACTCCTAACTAAACTAAACGACACCATTATCAGTTGAACAAATGGTGTGTTAAGAAAAATGGTGTAGAAGATAGTACCAAGACAAACACCCAACTGAAATTGAAACTCCAAGACAGGATATTAACGTTACTATACATTACTAGCCAAATTACATAAGCCTTCGTAAATAATCACACAACTGACAATCCCTTCACTTCCATAAAGCTAACCTGTTTTCTCTCTGTTGGGGGTGATATGACATAGAGCGAGAAACCTTTGACGACTGTTGGATAATCCACTGAGGGCAATCCTGTCAGTGTTTACGCCGTAGGAATTAGAACCGTCTTCCCTGAGTCCTGTTTAACTCATATCACGAAATAACTGATGATATTCAATGCCTGTTGTGATTTCTATCGTATTACCTTTGATTGTTTTATGTGACAATGCTTGGTATTAATTAAGAGAAAAAAGGAATTATGTTATTGTGTGTGTATGTGTGTAAGTTAAAGTTTTGATGAATGGAATTAAATGTTTGCGAATTGTTCAATAAATTGCGTTTCCATAACTTTATCTTCACCTAGCAAAGACATATAAATAAAAAATAGTTATTTAGTATATGTGAATTGCCAGTTATAAAACCAGAAATAAAGTTTTATATGTGATAATTAATAAAAAAAATAAAAAAATAACGATAAATAACAAAAGAGAGGATTAAAGATATGGTGTTTGTTAACAGCTAAATTATGGAATTCTTGAAATATATTCATTATTTGTAACTAAAAAGAAAACAAAGACTAAATGTTTAATCCGTGAAGAAATTTTACTACTCAAAAATCTTGAAATTCATTTAAGATGCTTGCATTAAAAATTCCCTTTTGCATAACTTTTGTTATAACTTATTAAAATGTCTTACAATTCAATGCACACCATATTGCACTTTTACAATCAGGATGTATTTGTCTACATGATTCGCGATTTGCTTTACGTGATTTTCATTTCCTAAGATACTAAGATTAATGTATAACTAAAATATTTTGGTTCATATGCATCAAATATAATGAAAATATTTAAATTAGTGTGCCAAAACAATAAATATAGCATTATTTGTACACATCCTCAATTTTCTTTTTCACAACTCCCTTTTAAAGAATCTGTGTAAATTGAACCCTTTCTTAAAAAAAAATTCAATGCTAAAAAAGAGTAAAAGACAGCTAAAAGTATATTTCCATGATGTTTAAAAATTTAGTTATTATGCAACATTGAAAATATAACATTTTTAAAAGTTGTTTCACCTTAAGAACTTTATGAAAACATTTATTCATGGCATCATTGCATCCATTTTAATCATTTGGCGAACCATAATTAATTAAATGGTTTTTGTAGAAAAGAATCCAGTGTCTGATTAAAAATGAGAAATAAAAAAAGGAACACTTCTGAATAATCTTCATCTAAATTCTAAAAATAACAACCCCAAGGACAAAAAAAATTATTTATAATATGAGTAAAAGCTCAATCTTTTTCATTAACTTTTTTTCCCTAAAAAGTATTCACAAGTTTAAAAAAAAAAGGAAATTTTTAGTTTAACATTATCTTTCATTGTGAGTTGCACATACTACAGAATTAATTATCCGATCCCGCTTATGGTAATATGTATTTGGAAAACCATTTAATATCTTACACACATTTCTTTTTTTTATGAATTAAGATCTTTTTTTTTATGTTTCGTAAGGAAATAAAACACAAGCTTTAGATCGTAATGGCATGTTTGAAGTTTGAAATTTATAGCATTAACTGAAAACGGGAGTTTTGTACAACGTCGATAGAACTTTAAACGACCACTACAGTAATCTATTTTCATTAAGGTTCTCTCCAGTTGACATACGCTTTTGCGATGCTATAATTGCTCATGAGACAACTTGTTACGTCACTTTAAACCATAAAATCTAGGGAAGCTATTAATAGCATATTAGAAGAACATTGTGTTTTTTTTTCACATTCTCTATCCATTGTGTGTGTCAAGAAGTCCATTATTACTCATTAAATCCCCTAACTAGAGTGTTTTTATGAGAAAAATTACAGAGTTTTTCGTTTTTTGTTGAACGTTGATATCTGCAGTGTCCTACCCTAAAGTATAAACGCTACTTAATTAATATAAATATCAAAATATTATGGATTAAATTTTAGGTATAAGATATTATAAAAATAGTTGTATACTTATATATGAGTATATTATTGCTACACTAAAATATCTGGAAAACTTAAGAATTTTTTTTATCAATTATTCTTAAGAATCATTTTAAATAAGGTATCCGACTACGTTCGGAATTGTGATTTTGCAAAAGTTTACAAATGGATAATATTCGTGATATTTAGTATCACTTAGTTTAGAATACATGTATAAAATTGTTTTAAGAACATTTTATTACTTTTTAAATGCAATATTTCGGCAAAAAAATTAACTTAGAATGACATATTTTCAAAAAGTTTTCCTTTTGTGAAAAATGCTTCTATAATAATAATATTTTGCTTATATAAAGTAAAGACTTCTGCATAGATCCTAAACTAGAATTTTTGAAATAAATAAATTAGAAGTGGATTTATCCACATTTTTTTAATACCACAGACGGGATAAATTTTAAGAAAAAAACTCCGATAATTTTTTACTATTGGTAGTAACTCTGAAAATAATGTGAATTATTCAAAAGTCCTAGTTCAGGTCCTCTGGATAAGTTTATAATTTATATAAGCAAAATATTATTATTATAAAATAATTTTTCATAAAAGGATAACTTTTTGAATATAGGTAATTCTAAATTCATGTTTTGCCAAAATGTTGCATTTAAATAATTTTTATTTTAATGATATTCTTAAAAGCATTTTATACGTGTTTACTAATTTAAGTGACACTAAATATCAAAAAATTATTCATTTATGCGCTATTTTAATATCATGGTCCCGAACGTAGTCGGATACCTTAACACATTTATTACAGACATACAATATTGAATGTATACTGTTGGTAAACTGTTAACTAATGTAAGTAATTACAAATTGTTGTTATTACTTTAACAAATATAGTTTATGACAAATTTTAAACAATGTGTGTAAATATTTATCAAATACATGTGTAAATATTAATATATATTAATACAATACTAATACTATATTTCAGTTATCTGTCTTAAAATTAGTATTTATTTCTCCGTAATAAAGATACACCACGCTGCTCAAGTTGCCTATTTTTGCTGATATTTGATAATATCATTGACGGTTGATTTAAATTTTAGTTGAGAGATTAGGATCGTTTCAAATTACTTTGTACATGAAAATCTTAATTATGAAAACATATTTCTTCAAATAATATGTTTTGTCATGCTTTTATACACTGAAAATTTCTCATTTCTTCGAGTTTTTCTTTTCTATACGTTAAGAATTATTATACGGAAAGATTCAAATTATAATTATAAAATGAGTTGAAAATATATTGGTCATCAATTTCGACAGACATTGCATTTTGTTCTCATTTACATCCAACTCATTTCAGAATATTTCAGTACAATCTTACAATCTAAGTTTTCGTGGAACTTAACAGGAATTCTAACAGAGCTCAAAAAATTCTTTTGTTTCTATAAGAGTAAAAAAAAAAAATGCAGCAAAAACTTTCTTTTTTCTCCAACTGCAAGGATAGGATAAAAGAATCCTTCTTCTTAATGGTTCTTTCTAACGATACCTTGTCTTTGTTCTTGTTTTATTTAAGGTGAGAAAAAGTCGTTCTACTCTACCCTTTTTCTTAATGACGTATTCAACGAAACATTATTTGCTTCAAAGAAAAGTCTCAAAAATCTACATTTGATTTTTGTACACCAAATTATTCGTGCTTTCGCGCTCAGAATTACAAATAGCAGCGAAAGGAGAGTTTCCAAAATCAATTACTAACCTTTTGTATTACGTTTCCGACACTCCTCTGTACTTTTGAACTCGATTTGTTTCATATTCATTATTCATTTCTCTCAAGTGAATGACTGCTCTTCACTCGCAATTTAGAAAACTGAAGCATATTTGATGAATTTAGAGTGATTGTTCATTATAAAACTAGATACATCTGCTGTGAAAAAGATAAAACCAGTATCTATTGTTAAATTGCTTTCCTTTAATAACAAAACTAATAATTATAATTTAATAATTAAATCTTCAGAAGAGATATTAATTAAAATCAGAATACTGGAGTCTGAAACAATCTAGTGATTATGAATGGGATTCAAATTACTTTGTAGCTGGTAGGATAGGCTTGTTTGCAAATTGCAGCAGCTGGTTTGCTACAAATTATAATGAGAGAATTAGCTCTAAAATTTTTGTGGTAATTAGTTTTAGAATAATATTTGTATCTTAGAAAAGCATATAACACACACACACACATCATAAATTAGATTCTTCCAAAGTCAGTTATTTTCATTAATCAAAAGTTATGTTTTTAGAAAGTTATACTGACTTAAATTAGAAATTACTTTAATATGGTTATTTTTTCATGTAGTCATGTCAGATTAAATAACTTGATAAAGCAGATTATAATTGTGTCCTTTTTTCTATATAGTGTCACATTTCTCAACATCATATCAAAATTATGGAACCCTGTCCATAGACGGTAGGATTTAATTAAAACTTTATTTTCAATACCTTAACATTTATTTCTTGGTTTTTATCTGACAAGACATTTTTTAGGTATAGGAAAATGAATTTTATATTTTGAAAAAAAATATATTTGTTAAAAAAATTGAAGAAAACAGAATATTTAGCAAAATTTTTGATACTGTTTACTCTCTCATTTCTACAAAATATATCATATTATCAGTTTATATTTTAGGAAGAAACAAAACTTCTTATAAGGAAATTAACTGATATCTCTAATGCTGTTAGGTAGATAGATTATTACTTTAATTTTTTTATTGGTGTGATTGCAGTTGAGAAATTATTAGAGATGTAATAAATTCCACGTATGCAAAGTTTACTAGGATATACATAGTTAAGCTATTATTTTTAGCTACATTTTTATCAAAATGAATATATTTTCTTAAAAATAATATGCATTTTAATGATATGTTTAATGCTTTACTTTAATACAGAATATTATTAGCCCGAAATCTAAATATTTTTACTTTGATGCTTAAAAAAATATTTTATAGAACATACAATTTATGGTGTATAAAACATAGGGAGTAAAAAGCATACAGTGTATGAATGATACTATGCATGCACGTTAATATTCTGTATTTGCAATTATTCCTACAGCGACTTGTAACAGCTTGATATTCTACCTAGTTTAATGTAAATGAGTAGATTTTTTTCTATAATGTAAAACAGGGGTCTTTAAACTTTGTCGATTCATGGAACCTTTAAACCTATAAGATGCTTCCCCCTCGCCTTCCAAAAACGCCTCCAAAAAGAATGTATCTTAAAATATTATTTAAAGTAAATCAACATATATTATACGTACTTTAAGTAAAGAAAATTAAAAAAATACTGTATTTTTTATTAAAATATTTAATATAATATTAATGTAATTAAATTATTAATAGCATTAATCCATGCTGTAGGTGTTATCTATCAGTACATTATATTTAATAACTGGAATACGTGTTTATACATTTTTTATACAAACTATTGAAGTCTATTGAAGCAATCTGCAGTCGCATTGCATAATCTCTCTCTATCTGCGTCTATACTTAAAAAAAAAACTTTTCAATATTCGTTTATTATTAGTAAATTATATTAAAAGTTGCAGGAAACAACTAAAAACAAAGACTGCGTGACACCGAATTTATATTCCAGGTGGGGTCCGCGTTAGGAAACACAGCTTTAGATACTTGAGGTCATACAAAAACTCCATAGAGAGCGTGAACCTATTTTGAACACATTTATAGTTTTCTTTTCGAATTTTTCTTTTGATTGGTGAAACCTCTAGATATTCTTCGTGTTATCTCAGGGTTTCATTAAACACAGTTTGAAGACCACTAATGTACACGATAGTGATAGCATCTTCGATAGCATTCCCAATGGTTTAATTTCTAATCCCAATCACAATAAAGAATGTTACTGTTAAAAATTAATTAGTTTTAAATCCACGTTTATGAAAATGAATTGTAAATGCAAATGTGTTTGAAAATATACTTAAACTAAACCCAAAAAATATGACTCAGAAAATGTCAGACGATTAATTTTACAAGCATGGTAAATAGCTCCAAGTAAATATGTTAACAATAACTATAAAAGATAAATGGATATTTTTGTAGTGTGAAAAATAATCCAAGGTACTTTAAAAACCTATGAAATTTATATATAACGAAACGTTTATTTATCACGATGATATTAATTTTTTTACGTTACGAAGATCACAGAGCCAAAGAAAATTAGTAATATTTCTTTCAACAATACAGCTCAGTAATTATTGTAATATGTACCATTTCGTAATTATATAGCTTTATTTTTGTAAAAAGGATCTAGAATATACCAGCTATGAAATAATTCATATCTTAATAACATAAAAATATATTGCCTACTATAGCTGATAAGCATTGTTAGTCAAATTTATATTTGTAAGATTTTAAATGTACGTGTATCATCAAAACTTCCAAGAAATATAAGCTAGCATCTGAGAGTCGTGTATTTCTAAAAATAAAATACTTGCTTCTCAGTCTGCATGTCAAAACTTGTAATAATTTAGTATTGTTCCAAACTGAGTTATATAGAAAACAAAGTTTGAGACATTTGAAGTTTTCAACTTTTTACGAAGAGTTACGTTTCATTTTATGTATTAAACTTCCAGGAGATGCTAAAAGAACCAATACATATTTTATTCCTGAAGCGTTATTAAAGGTATTGTAATATCTCAGATATTTAGGCGATATTTTTAATGGCTTGTTGGCTACATTCTAGTGCTTTTTAATGTATATCAGTTGATGTTGAATCTATTAATTGAAAATTTATATGCTGATAAAAATCACTTTCAGATAAGAGCAATGCCATCAAATTTTAATGGCTCAAGTTTCAATTAAAGGAAAATTTACAACCATAAACCTGATCCTTTTATATTTGTTTGACATCCTCAGGGGTACTTGGGATCTAACTGAATTTCGAAGAAACTTCAAGAGACGTTAGTAGGGTGTCCTTTTATTCTGTTTCTTAAATTATCTTCAGAGAGTAGTGATTTAATAACATTTAATTATTTTACACTTTTTTGGCTTTTGTAAGCATTAATAAGTCATCAAGTGTTTTCATTGAAAATACAGAAATTAGTAAACAGTTTTAATGAACGAGATTAACATGTTTTATAATTTCAAAATTTATTTTTATATCTTTTTTAAAGTAAAATTAAGCATATATTTCCTATTTCTGCCAAGTTATTCAATCTTTGGATCAAAGAATCCATGAGTAAATACTGATCAATTACTACTTATTCATCATTTCATGATAAATTAGTTGCAAATGGAAAAACTGGCTATTTTACCACAGGAAGATAAGATACTGGTTTTTAAAAATATATTTTGTCAGTTTTTCTTACATTTTACTTGTTTAAAGTGTATCTAACCAATGCATACTTATGCACAATGTCTTTAAGTTTTAAATTAAATCTAATATAGCCGTCATGAACTATTGCAACGAAAAGTTTTTTAAGGGATAAAAACTAAGCATAAAAACATTCTTTTTATGAAATATTTTTTTTAAGGTTTATATATATAAATATCTCTGACGGTATACAGGTTTTATGCATTTTTTTAATAATTATATTCTCAACTCGTGAAATAGTAGTTTACTAGATAACTGAAATAGGTTAGTCGCATAAAAATGTGTGTACATACGTGGAATCTTTGATTAGATTAACAATATGGAATTCCTTTTAAAACATTAAAGCTATCCTCACTTCAATTTCAATAATATATCGCTTTGATTATCTTAACATAAATATTTTCAGAATAAGTCTGAAATTCTCAACAAATGAAGATTCAACAGATAATGCAGCTCTATAAGGCGCATCCTATTTGGCAACATAATGACAGTATCGTTACTGTAGATCAAGAAAATATATTTATGATTATAGTCGCGTAGAAGTGGAAGATACTTCGTGATCAAAATCATAGATTGCATTGTTTTTATTCACTCGTGCAAATAATGTTTAGTATTGGCATAATATGCGGTAGCGAAAAATAATTATTGAATAATTATGTATTCATGAAGGAGTGATAAATAGTTAGTAGCTACTGTTTATAGAACATTGTACATTTAAAATGTATCTACATATTACGCTTTAAATTTAATATTGTTGCTATCCATTCTCTATTTCCGTAAATTTCTTATTAATTTTTCTTAAGGAAATATTTTTCATAATGCATTCATTAGATAAAGACAAATACGCTACAATTTTACGCGAAAATGATATTTAAAAATATCTTAGTATATGGTAACTAAAATAATTGTTGAATACTTCTATATTAAGGAAGAAGTGTGGTATAAATAGTTAGTAACAACTATTAATAGAACATTGCACATATTAAATGGGAATACATACTAGGCATTAAATTTAATAATGTTGCCATCTCTTCTCTATTCCCGTAAATTTCATCTTAATTTTTCGTAAAGAAATGAAAGAAATATTTTTCACATAACATTCATTAAATAAAGACAGATATGTTGCGATTTTACTCGAATACAATACTTAAAAACACCTTAGGTATTAAAAATATAATTAAACAGGATCAACTTATTTAAAGTAATTGGGAGAAAATGCAATAGAAAAACATGAAGGACATAAATTGGGCTGAGACATCAAACTTAAAACTTAAAATATAAGAAAAAAGAATTTAAAAATTGTTCAGAGAAATAAGTATACAAAGGCAAAGCAAAAACAACTCCTTAAAACATGTACTTAAACTGAAAACATCGATTAAATGATGTCTTAAGTAATGATGATGGATCGGTATTTAATGAGATGTGTAACATAGGTTACAAGCCTTTTTTCCCTTTATGCAAGATGGAAGCTAAAGTTGCTCGAGATAAAATTAACTGTGATGATATATTTTTCTCCGATCCAGTAAAATAAAAAGTAGGCAACGTAATACTTGAGTTAATATACGTTTCGGTGAATTCATAATAATTATGACCTTTTCTGAGGTTGCACTCACCATCAATGCTACTTAGAAAAAAAAATATTTCAAACTTAAGGAAACTATCTTATATCACGTTAACTCAAAAAACTAGTAAACTTAAGGGGAATAGTTATTAGGAGTAGCGTGCTCTTTTTCTTTTACTTATTGTATGCCTGTTTTGCTAAAAAAAAATAGACAAACAACATAAAAATGACAGAAGATTAATCTCTAATATGAAAGAAGCTTGTACATATTTCAGTATAAATACTTAAACTAATTTTTTTTTATTTCCTGAGAGTGAGTGTTATATTAAAGTCACACTAAAAAGCAATACGAGGTCTACCGCCGACGTCTCCTGAGCTGGTCCCTACCTATCCTAACTTCCATACCAGGCCAATGTTAGGACATTGAGCCTCAACAGATTTTTCGTGCATAGGGCCCCTCTACACGGAGGGTCTTAAGAGGCACCAGGACTGGAACCCGAAGCACTCTGGCTACGAGCCAGTGTCCATAATGGCCACGGTAGCCGAGTGGTATAGGCATCGGATCGTGGCTGGCTTTGTCACGAGTTCGAACTCTGTACCACTAAAGACCCGCCGTGTAGGGCAGCGATGCACGCTAAATCTGTCGAGAGCTGAAACGTCCTCCCGTTGGTGTGGTGTGGTAGTTAGGAGAGGGGGGTGCCAGCTCAGGTGTCGTCCACGTCACTTGACCATGGTTCAAAATTACGTGGTCCGTCGCCAAAAGCCCTCGTGTAGCTGAACAGTGTGACGTTAATCTTCACTCACTCACCCAGTGTCCATAACCACTAGTCTGCCGCGGACACTTTATTTCGTGAACAAAGGATATATTAAAGAGAATAGTATTGTAATATGCAGTAAAATATTTTAATGCGAAGCTTCAGCTATGATTTCTCATTCAACTCTTACTATTAGTTCACACTCTTCCTATATATATATACCTTGTGTAAATTTTCAATCCTTAATAAATTACTTTTTAGTTATCCACACAAGTTCAAACACACTTATTTAAACTTGTAGTGGTTGCCACTTGACGTTAATATAGTTTTTTAAAACATTAATTCATTAATTGTTTCACTAATGAATAAGTAGTAACACAAACAAGAATAATAGACCAAAACCATATATAAATTAAAAAGGAAAATCTCTCGGTGTGTCTCTGTAGCTCAATGGATAGTGAGATGGACTTCTAATTCAAAGGTCATGGGTTCAAATTCCATCTGGGATAGCCTTATTTCTATGAGGATGTGATTTACTTTTATTTTTCTATTTTATTGGAATAATTCAATTTAATTAATGAATAATATTAATAAAAAAATAATAGTCCAACACTATATATAGAAACGAAAATGGTAAATTGCAAGGAAAATTGCTCTCTTTTGCCACTTAATGTTGTGATTCTGTCATATGTATATACATATTTATATTAATTGTAGGTATTTAATGAAACCTAACTAAAATAATTTTTTTCTGTTTTGACTTAAGTAGGAATTGATTTAATTTTTTTGTATTACTAGTTTATATGCATTGCAACAATTTTGCGCTTTGAGGGAAAGGAATATTAACTAAAATGCAAATACTTCTAAATGATAATTAAACGTATATTTTTTTTTATTTATTCCTATCTAAGATTTGGTAATATCTTAACTCTGATTCTGCATTAATTATATTTGTTTTCTACTTCGGTTACTCTTTTTTTTCTGTACTTTTATGGGAATAGTTATTTTAAATTCAGTATCGAATTTCTAAGTTAATTAATTAGTTATTTAAAATATAGGGATGAATATAATAAAGTAATGTTTTAAAATGTATTTCGTCTTGTTTAGTTCAATTTTTTGAATATTTATTTGGTGACAAAATTATTCTAAAACAAAAAAAAACTTACTTTATCAAATTTTCAGATAGTTCTTTTTTACACTATTTTATACGAGTTAAATTTAGCACTTATCGAGTTATAAAGATTTTTATCATACTCAATACCATTATTTCGGAATCATTACGTAATTTTTAAGATAAAAAATATTTGAAAATATTAACAAATTTAAAGTAATTACACTAACGATCTTCACTTTTGACACTGCACTGGAAACACTGACTATGAACTATTATTCGAATCCATCATCATTGCATTAAATCCATTGATTTATACCGTACATTTAACAATTGAACATTTCCCAAATAATAGATGAGTCCATGCTTGAAAGTTTCACTATCCTAGAAATTCGATTGTCATCCATAGAATGGATTGATACCAATTAACACTGAATAACTTCAAGCGGCTTGCTTATTAGAAATGTGTTTAATGATAAGGATCATTGTCGCCTATTGCGGTTGCATGACATCATTGTGTTTGAAGGTAGAAGGAGAAACGATAGCCAAAATGATAAGCTTGCACAATACCATGGAAGCAGTTCCTAATGCATCTGGCCATCAGCGTAATTAATAATGTGTAATTACTGAAGAGTAGGTGATGTATATATAAATCATATAAACTGTGCAATAATTCTTTTCTGTATAATTTACTTTGTAGGATATTATTTGTAAAATGTGCTACAAAAACAATGCTCTCAAGAGAAATGTATTTAATTTATCTAAAAATAATATTTCCTTCTATGTAATCTAAACGACGTAAAAGGACTATAGATTAAGATTGTCAATAAATGTTCTTTATTTCAATAATTTGATGATTTTTTCTTCAAAACCTTCGATGATTATGCTGAAAACAGAAATAATAGTATACTTAGTATACTTACTTTTAAAGGATATTAAAATCCACATAAGCATATGGTTCTACTACCCGTTAGAAGCCCGCTTCACTGGGTATTCCTTGACATTGTAAGGTTATAAATTATTTTTTCAGAATATTGTTATCGAAGTACTAGCATTAAGCTTTCGATTTTACTGAAATTTATAATTAAAGCCCTCGTCTCAAGATTTAAAAAGGACAGGATTTTAATTTATATGGCATCCACATAAGTATATTTATCATTATCACCCCTGTAGTTCTTCCCTTGTAGTCGATTAACTCAATTTCCATTCTTAGCCGATAGCTACTCATTAAAAAAAATACTTGCCAAATTTCAAATTTGTAGGTCACAATGCTCAGAAACAGGATTTATTTTTTTATCTATAAGTCCCCTGGGAAATATTGGAATTTGATTCCCGCAAACCCATTCTGAGTGGATCTCTACTTAATAAAAGGAACATGTTTGTTCTATTTGAAGTCATTAAAGTTCTAATAGTTCGAAGATCTCGTGATGAATGAGTGAGCCTCTTTTCACCAACGCATACCTTAAGATATAGCATTAATATAGTTAACAAATTTTTTTTACATATATTAGGTATCTAAAAAGAGAGTTTCTGCTTTTACAACTAATACCTCATACAGATAGCTTTTGAAACCTTTAGGTATATCCGTTTCCCAATCTCAGTTCCATTTCAATATCCTTTTGCAAGTTCGAGATTGAACTAATTTTTGCATCAACATTAAAAATATATATATAATAATTAATGATAAATGTATTGCATAATTATCATCACAATTGTAGAGCTAACAATTGAGACCATGGAGTTTGATTAATTATTGCCATCAGTCTAAATGCATGAGATTGATAAAGACTCAATGCTATATGTAAACTGTATTATAATATACTTTTGAAGCAATTAATTAGCATGTAATGATTGGATTTACACCTGAATTTCATGATAGCGCATGCAATCATTATGATCGATTTATTTATACATTTTAAATACTATATTCTCTTTTTAAAAAGAAAATAGCTTGAAAATCATTATAAATAATGAAATAAAAACTTCAAAACACTGTGTGTCTATTGTTGACTCAAAACTTTTATATTGTTCCTAAGTAAATATTAATTTAAAATAAAAAAAACAAAATAGTTATGGAATTAGAAAAAAAGGGTTCAATTATTACATGGATGAATAACAATCTTTGATGACATTGAAATCCTGAGTATGTACAATAAAATGCCTCTAAGTGAAATCATTTTAATGAAATACGCAAGGAATAGCTTTGTTTCCCAAAAATGGAGAGTAATGAAAATAATTAAATTAATTAAAAATAATTTACGTGAATCATTTCAAAGAGCAATATGTATATTTTACTTTTCTAAATTTATGTTTTAGAAATAGTAATAATTACATTTCTAAAACTTGAGTGCTTATTAAATTGTTCTTGATTTTTTTAGTAAGATTTGCCCTGGATCACCAAAGTAATTTTACAAAAGGGTTATGTGATCTGCGTAATTCAAATTAGTTTATTATATAAGGAATACTAAACATTAATTTACCATAGTGATAATGTAATGCTTCATTTTCACATGTTGCATAGTGTATAGTACATATATTCATAGATGAATAGTATTTGATAAAATTATATTGTTATTATTATTATTATTATTTTTATTTTGAAATTATTGTAGCGTGCTAATGCAGGATATTTAAATATTGAATTTGAGGTTTAATAATGACACTTTTCAACAGGAGAGTTATAAGAAGACACTATGTATGTTTTATATATTACACATATATCTCAGTATTTTCAGAAAACTTTGAAATAAAATTTAAAATCGTATTCACACTGCTATTCTTGAAAATAAATTGTGTCTTAAAATTATTTTTTATCGTGACAAAAATGGAAATAATATTCCATTATATCTTTTTCTCATTCCACTTAAAATGAAGGAGTTCGTAAGTTTTAAAAAATGAACAATGCAAGTGTAATTTTAAGTAATATTTTAAGCTTTTAAATTTCTATTTCCCCTTAAAATTCTTTGAAAATATAATAAGAACTTTCCATTAATTCGATTTGATCCGCCTACAACCTTTTCTACAGAAGTGAATTAAAATAAAAGTCCTAAGAATACATTAAAGCAAATCCATTATCCAAATTCAATGTGCACAATTTCAACTCACTCTTTTTCTAGCAACATTAATTTAGGAAAAAAATGTGATTTTCATTTTATGTACAGATTTATAAGAAATTTCATAGTCACCACTACATATATTCATAAGCTAATATTTCCAAGGCTTTTAGCGTAAAAGTGATTCTAGCCTCTTTTCCGATGTCTTTGATAAAAGCAAAATATGTGCTTTTTATTTCTAAAAAAATTGACATTTGAAAGGTCTGATAAGTTCAGATACAAATAATACACCCTTCCTAACTACGTTTACCTTTTCTTGAATTGACGATTGTAACAAAAAAAGGTGCAGCGTTCAGCATTATGTACTAAATCGCAGATATTTTTTTTCTTGTATTTTCTTACAAATATCTTTATTATTCTTTGCAATACTTAACATTTTACCATAAAGTAAATGATTTTAGGCAATAAATTTTCATAATAATAATTTAAATAAATCACTTAGTGTTTTCCATAAAAAAGTAAAAATGTTTTTACATGTTCCTCCATTCTAAATTTTTTTCACCGCAGCGTGTAGCAGGTCTCTAAATTACTTCTAAGAATTAAAAACATCAAACAGCAGAAGAAATTATTTAAGTACACATTTATACAGCCAAATTCGACTGACACATTCAGAGGACTGATAGTAAGCAGCATGGTGACGACAAAACACCATTGAACGGGGGTTCGCCAAACAGGCTTATTCGGAGTAATTCGCAAAAACAGTTATGAGGGGTGAGACGTCGAATGGAACCAAAAAGGGCAATAAAAGGTAGGTATAAAATATGGATGTTTTACGTCTAAACACATCATCATATTTTCCACAACTGTATCTCAACACCAAAAATATTTGTATACCAAAATGCCTAATTCAGGGGTTCATGATACTTCATATACATGTGTGTGTGTACAGTACATATGTGTTTATATATGTATATATAATATACAAATATATATTAATATATATGGTGGCATATTGACAGGGGTAATATGGGATGCTGTAATGTGATTGCTTTATACTCAACTTTTAAACATATCTCTTTTCAAAAAATAACATACAGTAATGCCTCGACTTACGCTACCCCGGCTTACCCGAATTCGGATTTTCAAATCTCTTCTCAATTCGTCTTTTTTTTCCTCCTCCCTCTGAAACTCAGGCGGAAAAAGTGCCTGAAGAAATTGGTAATTTTATTGAAGAAGTCGTCGATCTTGCCAGGCTAATAAATTTAGAAGTACTATACTGCTCGAACTAATTGGGACAAACCTGTTTTTCTTATTTGAGTTGATATGTTACTAGTGATGTTCTGAACCACCTCAAACCTATTATATGGCCTTTAGGTAGTGCGCCACAGATCGACTTTGACTATAATTTATTCTTTTTAATGTATCAAGAACTCAGTTGTGAGCCTTTCATTGGGGCAGCTGGTAATTACAATTTTCATTCTGTATAAGACGTGTTACTTTTACTTATTCAAAGATGGATATTACTCCGAGGAGCTGTTCTATCATAAATCGCTCTCAAGGAACACATTTCCATGACTGTGAGAGATATAACTTTGGCAATTGGTGTGATCGAACTAAGTGTTTTAATAACATTTCAAAATTCTAGATCATTGTCTCCAAAAAGAATAGCAAAACAGGAACGCAAGTGGAAAACTACACCAATATAATTGTTAAAATTTTAATAAGAAGTAGCAAAATAAGTCCAAGGAAGGCAAGCATAGACCTTTAAAAGGATTTTTTGGATAATGGTGTTGAAGTGAGAGAGAGTACCTCAACTGCACGGCAAAGACTTCTGGAAGGTAGCCTTAAGGCAACAAGACTGAGGAAAAAAACTATTTCTAACTCAGAAAATGATAAAAAAATGCTTAGCATGAGCCAAAGAATAACGATCATGGATTGTTAATGACTGGAAAAAGGTGAATTTGAGTGATGAAACATTTATTTGTGCAGGGATCCAAATCAAGTGTAGTTAGACGAAGTGAAGTTGAAACTTCGTTACCGGATCAGATCCATTAAATTGTAAAACACCCTTCTTAACAGATGTTTTTGGGTTTTTTTTCCCACAACAAATGGCCTGGAAGCTTAGTTCCACTTAATTCAGTGCTTCTCAAAGTTTCAATATTCGCGACAAAATATTCAATCATAATTTTCATCGTGCCCCCTTTTAAAATAAAATTGTATTGAATTCTCCATAATACTATACTTTGACGCTAAGACTACGATATGACTTTAACCTTAAGTTCCACCGGAGTACATAAACATTTCGTTCAGCTAAAGCATTAATTTAACTGGACGTATATATACGTCTTTCCGAAATTCGATCTTTTCTGTACACTGTTATCCATAAAATTATTCCGAAGGCTTTGAAATGCAATAAAAGGACCTTGACAATGTTTGCAAAGGATTTACTTTTTTCAGATTATTTACTTCTTTATTCCCCCCTCCCCCTTCCCAATACATCACATACGCGCGCCTGCGTGTAAAACGGGTGGCGAATCGCGTAACTTTTAATCGGCATTTAAAGTATTAATTATAAACCGTACACATTATCAAGATAACTGTTAGTTTTGGTGTATAAGTTTATATGTATGACAATCCCATGGGGTCACTAGTGATTCTTAAATTTGTTCTTATTTTAGTATTGTTCAATTAATTATAAAATACAATGTGTAGCACCGATGCATTTATAAGTGTAATATATCAGTGTAAATGTGTATTTTGTTTTTTATTATGTCAGAATGTATTTTGTTTGTTTACTTTCTGTAAATAAATAATTTTTTAAAATAATCTTTTGTTTCCAAATTTTCGATATTCTCGCACCCCCCTCGTAGAGTTGTCACGCCCCCAAGGGGGTGTACTCAACAGTTTGAGAAACACTATCTTAAGTACATGATGAATTCTGTCAAATATAGAGAAATCTTATGTTCTAGGATTGTTCTATTCATGGAAACATTTCATTGAACATTTCAACATGGCCCCTTGTCCTAATTCGAAATTGGTCCCCGCTTTTATGCGGAAAATTAAAGTGCTCGATTGGCTTGAAAATCTCCCATACTTAAATCCTATTCAAAACTGATGGCATATTCTCAAGAATTGTTTCGCTAAGACGAATTGCATGACGACAGAGTAAATGATAAAAATGGCTACTAGTGTCTTTCCAAGATGATGAAATCAAGAACATGCGTGCTACTCTAGTTGAGTCAATGCCAAGACGGGTTGAAAAGGTCACATTTCCACTAAAGGAAAATATACTTCACACTAATATACAGCTTTTTGAGTCTATTTAAGGTATGTAATGATAAAAAGCTAAGGTTTTAGAAAAAGTAATTTTTCTCCATTTGTCCCAATTAATTCAAACAGTATAGTAAATAATGATGATGTTCAAGAGCTGCTAGAATCCCATAATCAGGAATTGACATTGATAAGCTCATAGAAATGCACAAGCAAGATCAAGCCATAAAAGAACTCGAGTCTTTATATACAGTTCAATCAGAAAATCGAATGACGGTTGCATTTTGAGACAGGGCATTTGTTTAGTTGAAAAAGGGTTTCAAATTTTAGAAAATACACATACTAAAAGCGTTTTTTTTTCAACTAAACAAGGAATAAAAATTTATTAGCATGCTACAAAGAAACATTGAGGTAGAAAAGAAAATCTTTTAGTCGACACAAACTACTTGTCAGATTTTATGAAACTTTATACATCGAAACAACTTCGGTTTGGGATTTTGTATTTGTGCCATCTAAGAACTTATTAAACTTTTTTTTCTAAATTATTATTTTCCTCAGTCTCCGTCCCCCAACTAAAAACAGTTTATATGTATTTATATGAGAAATTATACCTCGACTTACGTAGCTATCACTCAGTACCACCTATCACGTAAGTTCGGGTTATTACTGTATTTGTATTTTAAATTCTTTTCTATACCCCCTTAGCCGAACTCTTGTCTCGGCCAATCAAATCACTTCCTATACTTTTTTCTTACTTCGACTAGACTTCTAAGATATTTTCCCCACGTTTTCTGATCTTCAGTTTTTGCTGCATTCAGATTGGCTAGAATAACTCCGCTCACTTTTTTAGTTCAATTTCTCTGATTTTTTCTAAGTTTTTAAAGTTATTTTTCATTAAATTTTTTAATATCACATCCAAGTAATTTATATTTTCTTAATATATCAAAGTTATATTTTATTATTCTAATATTTTTCTTACACTGGGAAAATGGTAGAATTCTTTAAAGGCATATCAAAATTACCTGATAGGAGGTTAGAGACCGACAGGTCTAGGTACTGCGGCCAGTTTCTCCAACGATCTAAATTCTTTTAAAAAAACATTAATGTTCAAAATCCTATAGCTATTATAAAGTGAGTAATTTTTTGAATGAAGCAAAAAAAAATACAAAATGTTACAAATATGCGAAATTGTAAGCAACAAGGTTTTTGTCGTTTAAACAGTAGATTCATAAAGTAAATTGTTTTACTGAGTGGATTTAACACCTTAAAATTATGGATGCCACAATGAAACAAGAAAAAAACTAGGTTTCTTATCCAGAATCAATGTGAAGTAAGTCAGTCGTGACCGACTGCCAACGGAAAAGCAGCAGCGACAATTATTTTTCTTGGATAGTCAGGGAGTGACGAATGATGATACTCTAACGATTGTGTCTTTTTTTTGTGCTTCAGTGTTAAAAAAATTCTAGAAGTTATATGATGGGTAGTGCTGGCGAAAAGTAATATGACATCTTTTCTGGAAAATTGAGCTTTTTTTTTCTTGTCCAGATGGAGTTTTCCACTTTATCCATCAAAATAACCGTAATGGGACGCAACTCATTGCAAGGAAAAAAAATTTCATGAATGATTTCTCGTTCTTTTTTCTCATACTATGAATAAAATATAGATTTTCATTACCTAGAAGAAAATAGGATTTACTCAGATATTTAGATAGATGATACGTAGAATTGCAACAGTTGCTTATCATATCAAGGAAGTTTATTAATTTAAAACGTTGTACCGACAAGTAAACGATTTAAATCGTAACTAAATTATTGAAACTGTATTCTTTTTTTACATAGGAAACTCGGATAATGTAATTTTTTCTTAGCAAGGATGGCCACAAGTAGATATAAAAGTAATTAAAACCCTTGCTTTTCAGCAATATCATAAAAACAAGTAATATGAAACATGTCTAAAAACGTAAGACATGAATACTGTACATTTCTATGTATATTTTTATTCATAATAGTTCTTAATTGATCAACTGTTTCTTAACGTAACACTTTGAAGCTGCACGAAAGGTCCGAAAGCTCTGAAGTGCGACATCAAACAAAAATTGGGGCCATGGTAGCCTACTGGTTATGGCTGGTGTGCCATGAGTTCGAGCCATAGAACGACTAAAGAACCGCCTTGAAGAGAGGCTCGAAGTCTTCCCATTGTTGTGGTGTGAAAGAATGAACAGAGTATGCTAGCATAGCAGCCGTCCTTTAAACTTCAACAAAGTTCGAAATTATAGAAGGTCCGTCACCAAAAGCCCTCGCGTTGTTTTGTAGTGCATCGTTAATAAACGCTCACTCACTTTCAAACAAAAATCCCTTTGAAGCTAAAACTGAGCTGGTAATTGGTATACACCTATATGGTGTCATTCTAAAAAGTGATATCAGCTACTAGGCCTGCAATAATAATCCCCAAACCACAGCTCCATTTAAAAGAAAAAACTTTTCGTAAAAAAAAAGTCTGCTTATTAGAAGTTTATTTAAGCTGTCGAATTAATTAAATAAGAATTCACTTAAAGAGTTATTTCACAAACTTTTACCGTGTGTGTGTAAGTTATATATCGTAGCACTTTAAAGCATCACGAGGGCTATTGGTGAAGAATCTCGTTATTCTGAACCATGGTCAAGTGCCGAGGATGACACCAAAGCTGGCACACCCCCTTCTCCTAACTGCCATACGACACAAACTGGAAGACGTTTTCGCCTAGACATATTTAACGTGCAACAGCTCCTTTATAAGGCATGTCTTTAGTGGTACTAGGCTTGAACTCATGATACGCCAGCCATAAGTCCGTTGCCTGCGACCACTAGGCTACCATGGACACAAAATTTTCTCGAACAATAATGATAAGCAAGATTAAAAACGAAATACATACTACAAATACTTCTAAGGAATCATGGAAATTTTTTTTGTGAAAGAACTTATAATATCTTGTTAAATATTTTATTTTATTCCTCGTAAATGCTTACGAAGAATACAAACAAACGAGTTTTTAGTGTTTTTGAAAACTACATTACACAGAATAAGAATTTTCTTATGTAATAAATAATGTTCAATGATATATTTCCGTGAAGAACGGATCTGTAATAGATTTATTTTATCTAAAATCTATATTTATTCAAGTAGTATAATCATGGTAAAAGTATAAATATTTGTTTCTAATTAAAGTCAAACGAAAATGTGTGATAAGGTACTTAAAATAAGGGGAAAACATTTATTTAATTTGTAAATTAAAAATTTTGCTTTAGTTGTTGAGTTAAATTTCAAATCCCTGAAAAATTATAAATTTATTGTTAAAAACTCTGGAATGTCGGACAGGGAGCTAAATATTTTAGTATGTCGTTTTTAAGAACATGATTTAACGATATTGAATTTCGAATCCCATTTCGACACTATATTTTTCTTAAATAACTTTTGTGACTTGACAAGTACATTTGAAGAACTAACCTAAAAAGTTCTTTTTTAGCAGTTTAAAATGTAATAAACGGTATAAACTTAAAATAAACTTCCTAAGCGTACTCCCAGAACTTTCTCACAACGATCTGACAACATCTCTAACAAGAAGTACGGCTGAGTTTCAAAGTTTCTGTTATTTTTAGCTAGCCTAGTGAGCAAATGAGCCAGGAACATTTTTTCTGATGTATGGGAATAAATGAATTACCTCCGGCAAGAAAAACTTCAGTCCTGAAAATCACATTAAAAGCGCAAAAAAAAGTATTTATTTAGTTTTTTTCCAACTGAAGCAAAATTGTGAGAGATCTAAGTATGTTTTAAATGTATTCCAAAAACGTTTTTGGTTGTGATTACATTTTTATGATACAGAAATAAGGAATTTAGAAAAAGAAACGGTTATGTGCAAAGAGAAAAAAATTACAAATTCTTTTTACTAGAGAGACGATAAAAACATTATTAAATCTTCACTTGTCAAAATTTAATCTATACGAAACTTGAATGATGATTTTCCGAATAAATTAAAGAATTGAAGGATAAAACATAGTTTGCATTGTTTACTTTTAAGCTATAGAGCAATAAATGTTTATTTAGATAAGTAATCGAATGAGTTGTGTTGCCAGATCTAATTTACTGATAAATTTCATTACCGAAATCTTCTACAGTTCCAATTAAGATATTAGAATAATGAAAAATAAAATGCATATCACTTTGAGATTCGCATTTATTTTGTCAAAAATGAGTGCTGGAGAATTTTAAATTGTAGTATCATGTTCTAAACATTCTGTAGATAAGTGTTATATAAAAAATTGTCAAGTTATTGCTAAGTTATCTGAAATGAATTATTTTCTTAAAATTCAATAACTTAGAATAATTATCATAGGGGGACGAAAGTTAGAATCGACTGTAAAAATAGCTACCTGAAATGAAGAGTATGGTTCATTTAAATTAAAAACATTGAGAAAAGTAAATATTGAGTGGCATCACCTCGTCACGTCTCTAGCATACTTGTAATATTTTTTCAGTCATCTTTTCTGATAATAGCCGAAACTGATTTTACATTTTTGAAGAGTTTATTTTGTCCTAATCTATACCCTTAAGGCGTTTTCTTCTCAATAAACCTCACGTATTTTCCGTGGGATTTAAATCGAGTGGTTAGGTTGGCTATGGAAGTAGTGCACTTTTATTATTCATAACCCAAGAGGTGGTTGTTTTTCACGTGTGGTAAGAAACAGAAACCATGGATTCATTGATAAAATATACGTTCCTCCAGGCTTGAAAATTTCATTGTATTCTATCTTCACACCAACGCACTCTGGGATTTCTTTGCAAGTAGTGGTTTTATGTTAGTCGCAGATGATTAAATACTAAGTTCAAGGAGTTGTCATACATGTCGAATATCCACTTCCTGTTCTGGCCACTTTCTATGAATGAATTTCAGTTTTCTGAAGTGGTGTTTTGAATTAATGATTCAGCCTTTTGTTTTGTCTTAACGTTGTTACTCGCTTACTACCACTGTACGCACCCAAGTTTGTTAACATTTTGCTTTGTAGAATAGTCTTTTAATATATTATTTACAGTCCCTTGAGGGGAATCGTTTTTTTCGGCAATCATCTGCTGACTAATTCCCTCATTGCATAGTTTCCAAATAACTGGACAGTCCGTTATGTCTTTCATGCGGAACATGGGGGCTCCGGTAGCCCAGTGGTTAAGGTATCGGACCATGGCAGGCATGTCATGAGTTTGAGCCCAGTACCAATAAAGACCCGCCGTGTAGGGCAGCGATGCACGTTAAATCTGTCGAGAGCTGAAACGTCCTCCCGTTGATGTGGTGTGGTAGTTTGGAGAGGGGGGCCAGCTTAGGTGTCGTCCACGTCACTTGACCATGGTTCGAAATTACGTGGTCTGACGCCAAAAGCCCTCGTGTAGCTGAATAGTGCGACATTAATATTCACTCACTCACTCACTTCAAGCGGAACATTTTGTAACTACCACTTTACCAAAGAGGGTGTTCAAACACAAGCCTGTAGTGCAAGGGAGTCAAACTCAAAGGCTAATTTGGGCCAAACAAAAAAGGTCTAACTTTAGGTGATCCAAAAAAAATTTAATATCCATAGAAACGTATGTTTATTTTGAATAATATAATAAGCATATATAAAAGACCGAGAAACGTGACGTTTTTACGTCTTGACGCTTGACATCTTTTTTCTGCTACTATCTTTCTTATTTCGGGAGATTTTTTTAAAAAAATTATTGTATGTTATTGTATGGCGATATATTGATCAGGCGATAAAATATCCACTGTGGGCCACGAGTTTGACATCCCTGCTGTAGTGTGTTACTGACTCTACAAAGATGCTATTTTCTCTTTGTGTGAATTTCATAGTAGACGCTGATCAGTCTCACAAAGAGTTGTACAATTATTCTAATAAATTGAATCTCCCCTGAAAACATTTTGAATAATATATTTCAGCTTTTTTTTTAAATCATATGAATTTTTTAGAATCAGGAAAATAATTCATCAGTTTATTATGAATAATTTTTTCGTTCATCTCCGTGTTGTTTTTAATTTAAACGACAATGTAATGTCTTCCTTGGTAATTAGGATACCTTAATTTGAGTTTTTAATCTGACTACTCATTTTTTTAAAAATTATTAGCATAAAAAACCACTTTTAATTAAAATAGTGAAATATCACACAAATAGTACAAATCTTCCATAAAACTCTTTTAGTAGTAATTAAAACGCTTCATTAAAACTAATGATTCGCTATAAAATAATTGCTCTATAACAGAGCAATTAATTTCCTGCAAAATGTCCACAGCTTTTTTGACCCAAAAAGCACATTCTAGAAAATCTGTTGGATGGTAGGTATCTTTTATTTTTTAAAGTTGATTTATAGATAGATTTAGTTAATAAAAAATACGCATAGTGTACAAAAATATTTAATTCCAAAAATAAAACTTAACATATAAAAATGATTGTTTCTGCTTGTGTGCAAAGTAAGTATGAAGCAGTAAATAATGCAGACAAGATCTACAAACTATAAAAAAATTCTTTGTAAGAAAAAACAAATTTCAAAATCAATGTGACTTTTGACATTACCTTACACCGGTTGTTGCTACGTAGTTAGGCATATATATATATATATATATATATATATATATATATATATATATATAACGATATTTCTATTCCTGCTCGTAAGCAGTCATCAAGGCGTTCATCTGTAAATTGTGATCTGTATTTTGATTTTATGATATTAATTTTCAAAACTATAATTCACACAAGTATATGCAACCGAAAGCCGATTTTAATTTATATGCTGTTTTTTTCCAAGATTAGATAGTTGTTTCTGTCAACTATATATCCTGGGAATTCTACTGGTATCTGTGCTAGACACAATTTCTATTCGATTAAAAACGAGAAAACTTTCACATAGAATTTTATTGAAAAACTAAACATTTATATTGTGATCGCCCGGCCCCGGGGGGGGGGACTCATTTAATAAACCGTGGGTGTCATGGTGCCCGTGGGCATATAGTTGGGAACCAAAACTTTAAAACATTAAATTGAATAGTATTTTCATTTCATTCTAAAGACATTAAAGCTGAAAATAAATATTTAACTTGAAATATTTTTAGATATATATATAAGCTGCGCATAGGAATTGATGAGTAATTACAATTTATTTTCAATAAATAGCTATAATCAAGATGAAGACCTATATATAAAGCTTTGTTAATTTAGCTTACATTTGTTCACTTACAAATGATTTAACAAAATCTATTAAATTGTACAGCATTTTAAAGGAATGCATTTATAAGAAAATCAAATAAAAAGTATTTATTCAATATGCTTTGAATTTAAAAAGTCAGTAACATTGTTCAAATAAATAAATTTTACTTACCATTTGTGATAAACGTTTAATTTTTTATTTCTTGAAATAGTTGAATGTCATACAGTTTCCATCATGCGAAAATTCTAGATTATATTTAATATAAAATGGTAGAACAAGAATATTTTAATGTAAGTAAAAATGTAAATGTCTTCTAAATAATAGTACGCGACTTTCTTATTTGAATATGCGCCTATAAGAAACTATACTATAAAAAATTTTCTGTACTAAGGCAAAGATAAATGTTAGCAGAGTGGTTTGTAATCTTATGTTTCCCTGTGCTCTCAAAAGGCTTTGTAGTTCTTGGTTGAAGATATATTTTTTGCAGAAAAAATGACCAAAAAATGCATGCAGAGAGATTTTAATAAGGTTGAAAGTGAAAAAAAATTCGAAAGCGGTGATTTTTTTACTGTTTTTCTCTGACTTTGTTTGTGATAACTACAGAGAGATCTCTTCATTAAGAGTATTTCTTTAAAAATGTTCATGTTGACCCAAGGCCATACAACCAACTGAGAAGAGATGAAAGAAAATATTGAAAAGAATTTCTTGTTAGAGATTTTTTTTGGTTTTTGTATGACACGAGTTTTTGTAAAGAAAAATGCATTTCAAAGAAACCCAGTGCGGCATTTAGACCCACTTCGCTTAAGAAATGAATTGTTTCTTTTAACCTCAATGATAAAAGTAAGCATAATTTTTTTAATTTTAATTTTTTTTTAAAATTGCGCGTTGAGCGTAAACTTAGTTATCAGATTTTAATGTTAAGAAAATATTCTTTGTTGTAAGTAGTCTCATTAACATACAACTTTAAGAAAAAATTTTGCAAACTTTTACGACATCTTGTTTTTGTATTTTTAAGCACAGCATACTCGTGAAATAAATGTTTGTTTTTAAATTGTTTTTAATATATGCCTTGTTTCTGTACAACTAAGTATATTTGTTTTCACATTATTTAATTTTTTTTTCTACAAGCATTTATGAGGTCACGATATCCTAATGGTCATGGTCAGCATATCAAAAGCTCGAGCCCTAGTGTATTTGCGAACCCACCATGTAAAAAAGCCTCTGTACCTTAAATCAATCAAAACCCAAAGTTGGCGTGGTTTGGAAGTTCAAAGAGAGGTTGTGTCAGTTCAGGTGCTGTCCTTGTTTTTTGATCATGGTTCAAAATTACGAGATCCGCCGTCAATGACCTAGTGTTCTTTTACAGGAAGACGTTAATATACACTCGCGCCCTCTACTCATATACACTTAATACAGTCACATACTCCTACAATAACAATTAATTGACTGTGATTTGTAGAGGCTGTTTAGAAATATTAATAGGAATTAGGCAATAAATAAATATTTTATCTTTTAAAGTTCAAGGTCAACAACATTATGTGTGTGAGTGTGGGCGTATTAATTCACGCTAGTTTTCTCTTGAGGGTTTTTTAATCAGTAAGGGTTCTGAGCCCTCCAGGACTTCCAGTGCATTAATCAACTGCTAGTTTACCCACCAAACGGGATTTAACCTCAAATTTAAAAATTATGTTGTCAGAGTTTTTAAATTTTAGTGATTATGTAAGTCACCTCGTACGATAGCTGTCCATCAATGAGATGAGCTTTTCACAGAAGTCATATGAGTTTTGGAACTTCCGGTTGGTATTTTATATAAAAGCCTTAGTTTGTTTGAAACTTCACGCCAGCGTGGCTTGTATGCCTTATAAAGCAACGCTAAGTGCTCTATCGAGTGTTTTTTGTGTGTGATCGTCAGTAAATGTTAATTGTTACTTAAGAAGATGTTTCCTCCTCGATTGTGGCTCTTCACAACAATCACCAATCATAATTTAAAACCAAAAGCTTCACCAATGTTCTATTCAATTAAATTGTAAAGACACTCTCTTTACGATACACGCTACAATTTACATAACAGTCTGCCTTAGTGTTGAAAAACTCCTAAACCTTAATCTAATTATCATTATTCTTTTTACAAATTCAGTTTCAAAACTGATAACAATGTAAAGAAATTCAACTTTAGAATTGTTTTTTCTTACAGGCAAAATAATCAGTTTTCCGATTTAAAAGATCCAATCAATAATATGTAGAGGAATTTAATACATATCTTGTGGAAGTGGTTTGCCATATTGGAGAAAAAATCAATCATATTAAGAAATAATAAAAACTTCTGTGTGTAATAAAATAATCTTTTACCATTTCGATATTTCTTTAGAAACAGTTATTTGTACTCTGTTTTGTCTGTTACAGAATCGGTTTTCTTGAAAGCCCTTCAAAATTAACACAATATGTTTAGGAAGCTTTTGTTCTCTTTACTATATTAAAGGGCAGAAAATCCATAACGCACAATTGACTTTCCCTTTTCTACCTATAATTGTTTATATTCATCTTTGACAGTTGAAAAATTTTGAAATCTTGTATTTACTTAGTTAAATATTCTTTCACTCTAATAAGTAAGATGTAAACACTAATGGTAGCATTTCCGACAGTATCTATTGAGACTTATTTGAGTGCTTTATAAATATTTGCGCTAGTTTTGTTATTTCTATATTTGGACTAATGAAAAGACACGGAACTGCTTCTACCACGAAAGGATAAAAATTGATGACAATGATAAAATATTCTTAACTAAAGAAAGAGCGGTGACACACACAAGGAATGTTATATCTGAGAGTGAATTGCAAAAGCTGAATTTATGGGAAGAGTTTCCGTCAAAGTTGCATACATTTGTACGTTTAAGCAATTTTCTCTGATTAAGAATAAAACATTATATTTAAATTAATATTTTAATAAATTATTAACAGTTCTGAAAAGATAATCAAGAAACAAATGAAACAAAAATGAATAACACTGCAAATAGTGATATAAATTTGTTTTGTAAGAACTCACATTGCTTCAGTGTATAATTCTTCGATGGAGCTTTAACGCATATTTTTAAAAGGGCATTGACAAATATTTTTTTGGTGAACAATTTTTATGTTCCCTAAGATTGGCTAATCACTTTACTGATAATTTTGGTAAATCTCTCTAATTGTTTTGAGATCATAATTTTTTACTCGTATGTTTCAAAATAATTTATTTCTTATTTATATCCTTATTACTGTAATTTGAGCTCTAAAAATAAATCGGTATTCTTGAGAAATTTTTTGTACCACTGAGTAAATTTTCTGCAACTGTATTTAGAAACGTGTTTATAAACCGCTCTTTATATAATGTATTAAAATATTTTGTTTCAGAACCGTTAATGATTTGAGAATCAATAATTGTTCACAATTGACAATATAGGGTTTCTTACTTTTAATTAAAATATTAAAACTTTGTGAATAAATTTAAAGTTTAACATCAGATATATTCGTGACAAAGTTTCCAAACACCCTTGGTCATGCTTTTACTTATTTAAATCTTATAACAATACTTTACAGTAATCAATGTAATAACTAATAATAATTCAGATTTTTACAGAAGAGTTTCCGTTTATTCAACGTTGTTTTAATACACACGATAAATTTTCATTAACTGTTATAATTGACTTAATTCTATATACATCGTATTAGTGAATATGGTAAATATTTCAGAAATATCATTTACTGTAGTTTTACACAAACAAACCCTCAAAATCTTTTAATTAATAATGCTCTAACAAATTTAAAAACTGAATAAATCAATTGATTCAAAAGATTCAAGAAACACAAAGATTAAAAAAAAAATGTGTTAGGTCAGGACCTAACACATTTTTTTTACAATAAACTTCATAATACAGTAAAATCCACACACCTCAAGCACTTAAATTATATTTAGGCTAGATTTAAATCTTTCAGCGTATGAATTTTTAAGAGCTTCACAGTAGAACATATTGTTCAGTTGAGACTTTTAAAAAGAACACATACAATTAAAATAAATTTTTAAAAATGAAACTCCATATTCCTGACGTTATACTACACATTGCAGACTGTTATGAAGCAAGCTCCAATCATAATTGTACGGAATGTGGCAAAATTGCCTATTAAATCACCATTTTATTCTTGGGTCATCTTCAAATCTGACACTTCAAACGTTCTTCCAGCAATGCTGTGGTAAAAGAGAAAAATAAGTTAGAGAGGAAAAAGGAGAAGTTCAGTAGACCGTCTTTTTGTCCAGAATAAGAAGACATAGGAGAGGAGATAAGTGTGATTTATTCTCTGGTCGCGTCACCAAGTTTTTATCGCTCTAAACCTCATGAATTTCTTCCTAGCAAAGAGTTAGACATTTAATGTGCAGCATTAATAATGACGGCACGATCTATAAAGAAATCCTCTCTTTATCTTCCTTACAAGAAAGGCTGGAGTTGATCAGCATAGGTAGACGCGAATAAAAACAGCTTCTGTGATGAAAATCATTGTTGAAGGCCACAATGGCTTATCGACTTTAGTCCTTTGCACTCTAATGACTCAGCTTGGAAACTTAATAGTTCGATCAGTTCAAGCGAAAAGTTTTAGTTATTTAAAAGCGATTTATATTTCGTTTTTTCCCTCTTAAATTTAATTTTTGTATGTCAGCTTCAAGAATGCCACTGCCTTATAAGATATACAGTGAAGTCGATTTGGAGTTAAATTATTGCTAGGATTTCTAAGAGAATATCAGTTCAATAGCATGAAAAATAGCCCCTTGTTTAGAATAAAAGAATAAACTTTACTTCATATTTTGCTTTGATAATTCTGTAACGCGACAATTGATGTTTTCAAGTGGATAACTAATCAGGAGTTAATAATGAGCATATGTTATTTTTCAAAACCCTTTAAATTTTAGAAATTAAATTGCAAAAGCTTATATTGAAATATTTTTACAATTAAATAATTGCCTTTTTTAATTTTCAATTTTGTAAGGCATTACTTATATTTGGTTTCAAAACTATGGGGGTAGATCAATCTTTGTAAAAAAACATTAATCCAAATGACAGTCAGACAGATAAAGATAGAAAAAGAAAAGAAAGGATTTTTTGGAAAGAGACATACACATGATAGCAATATATATCCGAAACTGTATATTTTGTATCTTGAAATAACTGTTTTTAGCTATAGATCACTTCACTTCCAAAAAATCTCTATAAAGATACATTTTTTTCTTGTTTTTGAAAATATTTATTGCCTTATTAAAATGTCTTTAGTAAATAAGTTAACCATTAAGAAGTTAATTTTTAGGAATTAAAACTATCATCTTAGAATTATGGAAAAATAACTTGAGTGAAAATTATTACTAAAATATTGAAGCGCATAAAGTCATTCATTATTTATAGTTATAAAAGAGGTAAACTGTAAATAAATTTATATTACAATATATATATTTCCTAAAAATATTATATTACAGTTTTTAAACTACTTACTCAATCTCTTTATCCATTAAACTATGGGAATTTCGACTGTATCTTGAATAAGCTTAAGAACGCTAACACCTTCAGTTATTTAAAGTACACTCAAGATATTTTGTATGAACAATTAAATAACATAAAGCATTAAGTAAATTTGAAAATTCCTTAAGATATTTTAAATATCCTAAAGAAATGGATACAAAAATGAAAACTTTGTTAATGTAAATATTTCCATTCAACGCAATTAAGGCGGTCTTCAGCTAATGTCAAAGAATAGAAACGAAATTTGGAATATTTTTTTAATATATAAAAGTATTCAAACATTAATTTTATATTCTGGCTTCACAATCCTATAGAGAGTCATTTTTTATCTTATTTTACTTATTTTTATTCTAGATGATGCATTTTGTCTTTTATAAAATGTGTTTCGCATTTTTCTCCTATACTGTAATGTTAAATGAGCTATCCCGTTACATTTTAAAAGGAAAAATTACTTATTTATGAAGTATTTTCAGATGCTTTGATGTGCTTCACGTTAAGTTCATGCTTTCGCACATATGGCGAGAGGGAGAAATTAGCCTTAAAAGTAATTTATTTAAAAATAATCAAATATTTATAATTCTCGTGAAATGGGCGATAACGAGGATTTATTTTTATTTTATAACTTCCCGAAATTAAGATCCTATTACTTAATTTCCAAAATATTTAGAAGAATTAATACTTTTCTCGATAAATCACTTAATCAAATAAAGAAAATCGTGTTTAATTTATTTCACATTTATTAAAAAATGTGCAATTTTAAAATACACCTCATATACCATATAAGTTAATTTATATATTCAGCATATCTGATATGAAGTACAAAAAAACAATGCATCATAAAATGCAGATGATTTCTATTATAAACGAAATGTGAGAAAATTTCGATAATACTTTAACTCGTAGCTTTGAATTATGTTAGTCATATGACAATTTCTAGAAAGTCTTTCTTTGCTCATAAGTTAACTTCCACTCCGTTTAGGTACCTATTTTAATAATTTTTCATTGATTTTGAGTTCTTTTGACCAACTAAATGAATTATTTCCAAGTAATATATTGCGTGTGATACATAAAAATAGTATAAATAATTTGCATTAAAACGACATTTACCAAGCTGTCGCTAAATCTAGACTTTTAAATGGGCACATACATACAGTCGGACTTCTTTATAATGAAGTCACTAAATCCGGAAAAAAAGTTCGTTACGTGGAAAATTCGTTATATCGAGGTTCATCATTCAATGTTCTTTATAAACCACATAAAAGCAATTTTAAACTCATAAACATTATGTATTAAAAAAGTAATTATTCACACCTTTTTGTAAATTAATATACTTTAATTTTATATATCTTACCTATCAAAAGAAAAACTGCAAGGAAAGTTTTATGACGCCTTTATTTTTATTTTTCTTTGATGCTCAAGCTTACGTTTTGTCATTTTGAGCCACAAAAAACGAAGTTGCCAGTACAACTGATCAACACTACAAATGAACGGAGACTAGCTCAGGGACACGAGGGCAACTCCACTTTGGGTAAAAGGGGATATCGAAGATGTTTCCAATGTCCTGGACAATGGGGGCTTAAGGTTGCACTATTCGGATGAAACACCCACAATTCCATTGCTCTCGGCGAGTTAAGCACCTAATAAAACCAGTTAATGACCACCATAAAATGTGTTAAAAGAGAAAATAACTTGAAAACGTAAGAAATACTTCAAAATCAAAAGAAAAAAAAACTGAATTACAAAAGAAAAAAGTTCATTATATAGAAAATAGACTTCACTATTGGGAGGTTGTCTTACGAAGAAAATCGTGAAATGTTCCTAGTTCCAGGAAAAAGTTCACCATATAGAAAAATTCGCAATATAGAGGTTCAACTGTATATATATGTATATATATATATATATATATATATATATATATAATATATATATATATATATATATATATATATATATATATATATATATATATATGGAGAAAAAAAGACTCCTACTCATCACGATATCCCCAGAACTATTAGACCTACAGACTTGAAATTTGCAGGCACGTTCCTTTCAAGGACTAGAGATCAATTACAAAAGAGGTTTTGTAAAAATTAATTCCCTATGAAGGTTGCGAGGGGTTAAGGTGCGCTAAAGCTCAAAATTCCTGTTCTTGAACTGTTAGATAAGCATAATTGAATTGTTGCTGTTGTTGTTGAGAATGAGTAGAGATCAGTTAAGATGAAATAGGCTGTTGAAATATGTTCCTAGCGGGAAATTACTGGGGTGTATTGATAAAAAAAATCCTTTTTTCGAATTACTAGATCTACAATAATGAAGTTTGTTACGAATATTTAGTTGATGAACTGAAATCCGCTAAAAGGAGTCTTACAGAAATCAACTGTCAAAGGGGGTATGAGGCTTATTGATTAAAAAAATCCGTTTTTTAACTATTAGATTTTGACTTAAAATTTAGTAAGTGTATTTATTTTGTTATTTATTTTGTTGAGTGCAGATCCACTAAAAATGAGTTTTGTGGAAATCCACTTAGGGGAAGGGGGTTACGGGAGAGTAGAAGATAATATTCTATCTCAGTTTTAAACATTCACAAGTCCTATCCTTTTTTAAATTAAAACTGGAGGTTATAAGAATGCATATATACAAATAGTAATATATACAAATATACAAATAATAATATATACAAATATACAAATAGTAATATATACAAATATACAAATAATAATATATACAAATAATTTATATATAAAAAGAATATAATCATTCAAAACATCAAGAAATACCCAGTGAAGTGGGCTGATAATGTGACTAGTACCTATGTCTCTACATACATACAAATATATGCCTGATATATATATATATATATATATATATATATATATATATATATATCAGGAATTAGTTGATCTGCTCAATGACTATTAGGCACTCGCTAAGGTAAACATAACATCTTTAATGAAACAACAGCAATGCTTCTGTACTCTTAAATTAAATATTTTTTTTTATGTTTTGACATAAAGAATCAAATTAATACAATAGAACAATCAAGACATTAGTTCATAGAATTAATTATCAATCTATCGAAAAAATGCAATACAAAGTAGAAAACGGTTTAAAACATTATTGCAATTGAGATTAAGGGGACACAATATGATTCAAATGACAAAAATTAGTCAAAAAACCAAATCCAATTTTATTAGCGTAAATTAGTTTTTGTATTCTTTTCTATAAACTCACAAATTTGAAAGCTCTAAACTTAAGAAACGCAGAATTATGATCGTTTTTACATTCGTTTTTATTCACATCTCTATGACATATCAAAACTTTAAACTGACTTATCTCAGAAAGATAAAATAACTAGCTTGTCTTCATTTAAAATACTAAGGCATTTTTACTATTTTGCCTAATGCTTTGACATTTTTTTTACCTATTTCTAATAGTACATGCAATAAAAGTTGGTATGCATATTTGAATCAAAGCAATACTCATTTTTTAAAAAAAATAACTGAACTCAGAATTTATACACTTTTTGAGAAATTTTCAATAAGCATTTATAAAAAGAAGTATTGTGAAAATACCACTCATGTTATCGCAAAACTCATACCAACTTTTGTTATACATAGTTTGACGTACTTGTAAATCAAATTTCATGCGTGTACGTAAATTTTGTAGGAGTAGCATTTTAAAATCACTTCGCAAATTTTAAGTTTTTTTCCTTAAAAAATTAAATGGCTAGCTTTTTATGAAATTTTGAGCACAAAATCTGTTTTACAAAGTATACACACATTCCAAGCAACAAACAAAATTTTGAAAATCCTTAAATTAAAAATTTTTGCGCAAATCGTACCATGTCCCTTTAATTGACATAATGTTATTTATTTATTTTTCAATATCTAAAGAATCCTGTCAACTGAATCAAGAAAACAACAAATTAGTTGAAAGAATCATTTTTTAATCAATTGATAAAGTATAATACAAAGAATCAAGGACCATAAAATGTTATTAGAATAAGGAAGGAATTTCGTCATCGCAATTAAAAAAAATTATTTTACATTAATTCAATTAATCTTTTATCGAATACATTTACTGGATTCGCCACTTTGTTTCTAAGCATTGAAGATAAAGAATTCTGGGCCAACGTTCAATCAAAATTACTGACAGAAAAGAAATAACAGAAATAAACTTTTCAGCTTGAGCGATAAGAAAACCCCTAAATAAATGATTATGTAGCTAAAATGTGGAAAAATCCTGATTTCGCATATTAACAGAGCAAATCTATTAATCTGCAGATTAACTAGATAATTTGTACGTTAACGGCTTTCGAGGTTTAACGGTAACATATACAATAACTTAGGACAATTAATATCATTAATATAAAAACAATTCAAAGATATTAGTAAGTCAAAAGCATAAGTTTATGATTAAGTGATGATTTAAATTTCCATAACAAGAAGCTTTTCCTATTGGATAAAGAAGGTTTTTACGAGAAGAATTCATCAGGTATCAATATTCTTTACAGTTTCAATTCCTAATGCGAATACAGACATCTAATTTCTCGAGTTTTTATTCTTGTCTTGATGCGAATTAGTTGAGAATAGACTGATGTGTGTCAACTGATTGAAGCGGTAAAATATCCATAGACATTTTGATCAAAGAAGTATATAATTCTTAAAAATCCACAATTTCCCAACATGAAATCAAAATGTGAAATTGTGTATTTTTACTCATAATTTTTAGTACAGTAAAACCCCGCTTAACGCGGGGTATACGTTCCATCGAAGTAGAGCGTGATATGAAACAGCGTTAAACGAGGTTATCTCATCATGTAAATAATGGAGTTAGGGGAAGTTAGGTAGAAAATTGGTCAGGTATTTTACCATTAAATTTATTAAATATGTTTTTATAACAATAAAAAATATTTATTTCTTACTAATATAAAAATATAATAAGCGGATATACATATAAAAATAAATAAAATTCTAAGTCTTGGTTTAATGGCACATTGCGTTCAATTTCGTCGTCATTCCATATAGAAAGTTCTTTTTCCATTTCCTCTATGTTATTATTTCTAGAACGGGTAATTCTAGTTGCAGAGCTTGTTTTAGTGGCAGTTACCGATGACAGTATTTTTTTCTTTATTCTTAAGAATGGTCCTTATTGTTGAAGTTGCCAAATTCAATGCAGCACCAATTTGAGATTGACGTTCACCAGTATCTAATCTTCTAATCACTTGCATTTTAGTTTCAAGTGAAAATGCTTTTTCTTGTTGCTCTATTTTCGTGTTTTTTATTATCACCCATGATAAAAACTAAAAATCATAATGTTTGACACTATAGCAATCGTAATATTACATAAATTCATACTTAAAATAACGTCAACAAATGTTTGAAACGATAAAAATACATTCGTATAACACCACAGGAAAGAAGAAACACAGATAAACTGCTTCGAATATCGGGAAGCCTAATGCTGCGTGCAATTTTGGGAAATCCCACAATTAAAATAATAGAGCGTTAAATCGAAACAGCGCTAAGGGAAATAGCCTTAAGCGGGAGCTTACTGTACTCCATACACCTTCAGCTTCACACATGTCCTTTTTTACTTCTAAGAACTACATGTACTATGCATTTTATATGCGTTATGTATTTCTTCGTCATTTTTATAATTTCATTGCAAGTAAAGTCTAGCATATTTTTACCTGTTCTCTCTAAACTCCTTACACAAAACTTGAAATACAGGGTACAATAAAAATGAATAAAATTTAAAAAATGCAATTAATTTTAAAAATTTGAAAGATGCAATTAAAAAATGAAAAATGCAATCCTAGTTAAATTTTCGAAGATGTGTTAGTTTATAATGACTTGTTAAATCGCTTTTAAGGTGTTATAAATACCCTTTTTCAAAGCGATGAATATTTAAATAATTACTCTAAAAATATAGTCTAATGATATTTAATTTTTGCTTTGTGTGCTAAAATATAGTTAAGTCGAAATATTCTTATTTTATTAAACAGTTGTTTGATCTGATATCAAAATGCTGTATGTTACCAAAGATGCCATAAAAGCGAGAACAAGTTTGCGATTTATCACACACATGTCCCAAGCAGTTAATTTATTGTCTTGCAACATTTGATTGTAAGGGACGTTATCCACTTCTAATAACTTAATTCTAGTTTCATCACAAAGTAAAGAATTTATATTCAGGAGGAAGCGGTGTTGAACCAAATGAGCAAGAAATGCGATGATAACAGACAAAAATATTATCTCGATTATAGATAGATTAATGTGCATACTTCTGAAGATGTCATACGGTTTCTTTTTCCACAGTAAAACCATTAAAAACGCCTGAAACGTTATTCTGCCGAACACAATACATATTGGAAATGACATTGTATACTCCAGTTTTTTAATAATTTGGAGCAACTGTTTACATTTTTTTTATTTCTAAATAAATATATCTAGGTAAACGGTCTTTCTGGAGTTTTTTAAAGATTTCAAAATTAAGAAACATATCAAGCAATAAATATAAATCACAATGAAGTATACTGCTAACCCTGTGTGAATTTCTCCAATATCTATAGCAAGTACTGCTACTGAAATGAATTTGAAATCAAAAAGGTATTTCGTAATTTTTGCAAGAAGAGTTAGCATAAAAATTACGAGTCAAGTTCTTTGAAAAATATAAATCTATATGGAATATAAGAAATAAATGAAGTATAGTAAAATAATTATTCTGTGTTTCTTAGAGCTTAATAACCTCAATAAAAATTCAACAAGACTTAGTATTTCCCTCTTTTGATGAAACAAATTTCACCAAAGGACAATGGCCATTATGCTGTTAATAAAACTAAGTTTTGAAAATTCATTTGTGTTTTCATTTTTAATTACACAAAGTATAATTTTCAATAAGGAATCTCATTATGTGAAAGCTGAATATCGATACGTAAATCCTTATTTTCTGTTTCACTATTATTAATCCAGTGGATGCAAACATCCAAGATATTACTGTCAAAATAAATTAACAGTTCAGGTTTTCATTTTTGAATTCTTCTTTAGATTCACTGCTAGGAATAGATTGGAGCTCTGTATGTTTCTCTGATTTATTTGTCAATGATCTTTTAATAAAATTATGCAGCATTTTGTAACTAGTTCTGGTGATTTCAAGTACCTGTTAAATATTATAAATTCTGTTTATATAAAATTTGATACGGAATCTTGTTACTTTTTGAAGATTTTAAACGGATAGATAAACAGCCTTTTTACAGAATATTCTCTGAGTCATACTTATCACTAAAGAGAATTGATGCAATCCATTCATAATCAGTTTATAAGTATCATTTTACATGTCTGGTATCAAGAAGAAATCAATTCATAGGAAATATATATATGCCCGGATTTGTTTTAATTGTTTGTACCAAGTGTTTGCAAAATTAAATATTATTCACCATTGCGTGTGAAAAAAAATAACTCAGATTTCATAGAGCATTTTCTGAATAATTCAAGATATTGATGGTGTAGAAGTGAAATAATGCGATTTCTGTTTTTTATGAAGTCTTACATTGGAATTATTCGAATCATTTTTCCATATAAATATTAATAACTCTTATATAACTGTGAATGCAATGTGAATCATGTTTAATGTGCTTAAAAGTTCATTAAACATGACGTTTTCAGAAGATCATAACATAATGGAAATGCTGAAAACATTGCATAATTAATAAAGAATGAATATATATATATATACCATCTCAAAGGCAGTGCTACTAACCTAATTTACATAATATTAACAAGAAGAAACAAACTCTTTTTTTCAAATAGTAGGTATGTAATTTAATATTATTCCTATGATTGTTAAATTTCATATTATAACTCATATTTTATGCATAATTTTGTTTCCTTTTGATAAATATTGCGAAAATAATAGAAACCAACATTTGCATTACTCATAAATAAATTAATCTAAAACAGGAGCATGCATTCATCTCATTTTTTACAGACTGTATGCGTATTTTTTTATTTACTTAAGTATTTCTATTATATATAAAAGTATTTCAGGTTTAATAGCTTGAATTTTATTTCATATAATTTTGTGAACCACAAACAATAAATAAAAATGTTTCAAACGTATATATAGAAATGGATATCACTTATAGATAAAACAAAATGATAAATACATTGAAATATGTATATTAAAGGAGAAAATTATTTAAAAGTCTTTAAGTTTCCCTTAAAAAACAAAACCACTTAGTTCCAATAATTTGAATTTGTTTTGATTATAATGGTTGCCATTCGACTGACGATTGTAATTTTGCTTGATACTAAAATTCAAATAAATATAAGACTGATTTGAATTTTCGTTCACATACATTATTATAAATTATGTTATTAATATTATTAAAATAGAAATATATATCCAAAAGTGCATGGAATCATCTGGTATAAGTTTTTTGGAGTTATAATTTGTAAAAATATGCAAATTACAAAAAGAGTATCTTATACTTAAAATTACTTTTTAGATATAAATCATTCGAGCATTTGCTGATTTTAATCAAGGAAGTAATGTTGTCTATAAAAATATATGTTACCACTTAAATGCAGAAATCAGTTAATCTGGGAATTACTTAAATGATCTACAAATAACTTACTAGGTACTTGTTAATCTTCTCATTACTTAGTAGGCACTCGTTAAAGTGAAAATAAGATCTTTGGTGAAACAACGACGTTTCTGAAAGCTTAAGGTATCCAACTACGCTCGGAACCGTGATTTTGCAAAAGCGTATTAACGGATAATATTTATGATATTTAGTGTCACTTTAATTAGAAAATGTATATAAAATTGTTTTAAGAATAGTATAACAATAAAAAATTATTTAAGTACAATATTTTGACAAAAAATGAACATAGAATGACCCATTTTTAAAATATTCTCCTTTTGTGAAAAATGCTTCTATTATATTAATATTTTGCCTGTATATAGCTCAGACCTCTGTACAGAGACTCAACTAGAATTTCTGAAATATATAACTTAGAAGTGGGTTTATTCATGTTTTATGACAACAGAGGGGAGAAATTTTGAGAAAAAAACGCCGATAATTATTTCAAGTAATTGTAACTCTGAAAATAATGTGAATTTTTCAGAAGTCCTAGTTGGGCCTCTGTACAGAGATCTAAGCTATATACAGGCAAAATATTATTATAATAGAAGAATTTTTCACAAAAGGAAAACGTTTTGAAAAAAAAGGTTGTTCTAATTTAATTTTTTGCCGAAATATTGTATTTAAATAATGTTTTTGTTAAAATGTCCTTAGAACAATTTTATACATCTATTCTAATTTAAGTGACACTAAATATCATGAAAAGTATCCATTTATGTGCTTTTCTAAAATCATGGTTCCGAACGTAGTCGGATACTTTAAGTTAAATGCTTTTTATTTATTTTTTTATCTCTAAAGAATTCAATTAATACAATTGAAAATCAACACATTAGTAGAAATAATAAATCATCAATCTATTGAAAAACCATAATACAAAAAATCAAACGGCTTAAAATATTTTTCCAACTACGGAAATTGGTATATTATTTTTTTCGATATCTAAAGAATGGTATTTATGTAATCAAACAAATAACAAATGAGTTGATAGAATCAATCATAATTCAATTGAAAAACTAAAAGAAAAAGAATCAAACGGTTTAACTTATTATTACAATAAAGAATAAATTTAGACATTGTAATTAAATTTATAATAAATTAATTTAAAGTGTCTTATCAAATACGTTTACTGTCTTAGCCATTCTGTTTATAAGTGTTTAGGTTAAATTATTGTGGGATAAGTCAATATTCAATCAAAATTCCTAACAGAAAGGAGAAGAGAGAAGCAAATATTTGAGCTTTAATGATACGGACACCCTAAATGAGAAGATTACCTAGTTAAAATGTGGAAAACTTTTGATTCTGTTCTTGAATGGAGCAATTCAGTTAAACTACAGATTAGCTTAGTCTTATGCTCATTAACTGCTTTCGAGCTTCAACAGTAACATATATATATATATATATATATACATATATATATATATATGTTCGCATATATATATGAATGAAAATTTGAATTTGTGTATCAAAAACATGAGCGAATATATAATAAGAACAAAGAACATTGACCACAATCAAAATAATAAAAATATAAAAGGTAGAAAAATGAAAAGCAGTTCAATAAAAAAAATTTTAAAAAATCTATCGAGTCAAAAAGCTATTTCGGACTTAAGATTGAAAAAGTGGGTTAAACAATTTTGAAGACGTCAACCCTTCGCCTTTGCAACTTGGTAGCAAAAACGAAATAAAATGTATAAAATATCTTAAGCATATGTATAAAAGCTCATAATAATGTATGAGAAGGCAACCAACTTTGATTTTCAACAGATTATCATAAAACTCTGAAGAAGAATCCCCCCCAAAAAAGAATTTTACAAAAAATTTTTCAAATTTGGTAATTATATAAAAAAAGAATTTTACAAAAAAAATTTTCAAATTTATATATATATATATATATATATATATATATATATATATATATATATATATATATATATATACATGAATGTAATGGCCGCTCTAGTCTAGTGGTCAAGGTAATGAGCTGGTGGCCGGCCAGTCATAAGTTCGAGCCAAGTACCACTTAAGACCCGCCATGTAGGGGAACGAGCGATGCGCGTTAAATCTGCCGATGCTCAAACGTCCTTCCATTGTGTGATATGGTAGTTAGGATAGGGAGTAGAATCTGTAGCTCAGGTGTCGTTCTCATCACTTGGCCGTGACTCAAAATTACGAGATATGTCACTAAAAAACCACGAGTAGTTGAATAATGTGTCGTTAATATTCACTAACTCACTCACACATATTTGTATACCTAAAAATTACAAATTATTCTGAGATTAAAATTGTTACTCTACCAATTAATTATATGTTATTCTTTAATTTTCATTGCTTACACTAACATATAAAATTATGAATAAAAATTATCAAATTATTTTCATTGTAACTCATAAATCATTCAATTATATTTTGTATTAATTGTACTTTGATTTTAAGCTTCTGTTTTAAGTGAAGATATTATAACTATATTAAATAATAACAGGAGAGAAAACCTTGCTATAAAAGAAAAGATTAGATTTCTTAATAGAGTTATTTCTTTTCTGACTATCTTAGGAAGAAAATAAGAAAGGTCAGCACTTCCTGGTGGAAGAGAAATTGTTTTATGGAAAATAAATATTTCTATGGTATACTTCCAAAGCGCAAATTCTAAAATATACTTTTAGAATTGTATTTAAAAATATTCTACAAAATAGTATTTTAAAATTTATTTATAAGTGTATTTCTAAATATATATCTCTAAAATTATTCTCATTTAATACTTCTTCTATAAGGTTATAGAAATGTACACATTTCTTTAATTTTATAGCTTTGCGTCTAACCCAACTTTTAATTACATTTCTGAAAACAAATATTTAACAAGAAAGTTTAAATTTAAAGGAGAGTTAAAACTGTCTAACACGTGTATTAAATGCAATATCCCACCTTTATTTATTAAATGATATTTTAGGGATGAGATTATACATAAATGTAAAGCTAACTGCTCATTACAATCCTCATTATTAGTTGTTGTTGCTAATGCCATCTGTCTGACGTAATCAGGTCGAGACCAACGAACTTCATCGCTGCAAAATGCTAGTTGTACGTCTGTCGTTAGCCGTAGCTTTGAGCACCATACAGGTGACAGAACACTTTTACTCAGTTCCACCCTAATTTTGAGGGAGAGCAACCTGAAGGTGGCTAGGGGTTTGACACATCTTTTCCCCTTCCACCAACCTTACGAGAGGACTTGCGGCTCGACGGCTATTTAGAGTATCCTCATGTCGCAAAGGCTCTATACATTCACAAATAGCCCTACCTTCTCCGGGATTAGAGCCCAGGCTCAACGGCATATCATTCAGCGCCACTAACCACTATACCAAATGGGTGGCCGCATTATTAGAGCATGTTACTAGCATTTGAAAAAAAATATATGATACTACTTTTTAAAAAAAAATCAGTTAGTTTCTTTCAAAAGTAACTTTAATCATTAGATCACGCCCCAAGGTTTCTTTTTGACGTTACTCCCTTTAACCATTTATGTAAATTTACATGGTCCAAATGGGTAAGGCGTCTTAGGGGTGTTAATTTTGTCTCGAGGAGTGAAAATACAAACAATTTTCAAACAGGTATAATTCTTTTAAATTTAAATTAAATAATTCGAATCTCTTACACATTATTTACAAAGAATTATGGTTTCAAAAAAGTACAAAATGTTTGAAATATAATCGTAATCTTTAAAATTATAAGCTTATGAAAATAAAAAATAATTCTGTAATAAATATTAAGTAGTTTTGCGTTGCGCACGCCATTTCCTAAAGTAGTAGATTTAATTACTAGAAATAAGTTGATTTATAAAGTTAAATGTATCCTTATAACACTGTAGTATTTTTATATAAATAGAATAATAAATAATATTTTTTTTTTTAAAATAGAAAAATTAAATTTTCAATTTTTTTTAATTTCAATATTTTTCAAATAGTTTGAAATATAAAAGGTATATTATTCTTAATCTAGTAGAGTTTAAAGAGTATGATACATTTTATAATTCTACAAAGTTTTATGCATCAGATGCTACTATTTTAGAACTAGGCTACTATGTTAGAAGGCTATTATTTATCATTCACAACATTAACTTTAAACCTGAATATATTAGTTTTGAATAAGTAAAATGAAACGATTCTTTATACTTAGTTTCCAACTTTAAGCTCTTTTATTAATAAAGAGTATAAGACTTCACAAAAAGTATGCGATTTTTTAATTATTAAAATAATTAAAATGGGGAAATGATGCAGAAACAATTCAGCTTAGAAATCCTACCCCCAAGTAATCTATGCTCAAAAAGAATTCATCCAGTTTCTATACCGAAGAGAGATATTCTAACATAGAATAAAGTTTCGGATAAAAGACTCTAAGGATTAAATTGGTGTCATAGATTTTGACTTAACTTGAAAATGATTTTCTTGATAGGTAAGGAAAACCTATTTTCGAAATTAGGTCTTATTTTTTTCTAACTTTTATCGATATTATTTTACACTGTTTAGGTAGTTCTATCATCTTGTTTTCACGCACTGACGTTTCATGACTGCGGTAACGTTCTCTGTTCCGTAATTGATTCTCTGTGTTTGGATGGAGATACATGTTTCTTTTTGCTTCTTTTCTTCTGTGTGTCCACTTTATCTGTGTCAGAGAATGTTGCGGAAAAGAAGTAAATAAGCTAGGAATTGTTGCAATAAGTTAATCCTATGCATGTATATTAAATTATTCTCAAAATCTTTTATTAAAAGTTTAATATTTCTTGAAGAAACAATTTTAATTAATACATTTAAAATATTAAATTCTGATTTTTTTTGTTATTTTAGTTACTCATTAGAATAATATTTTTTAATTTATGTTTTTATATACTTTGTATGATTTTAAGAAAAACAGTTTTAGATTGCTATCTCTATTATTGAATAAGGATGTTTGCTGAAAAAGATTTAACTCTGATTTAAGTGTATTGTAAATTTGAATACATGTTTTCGATTATGGTGGCAAGGCAGTAATTGTTGGAATAAGTTACTCCAGTATATGGATATTAAATTCTTCTCAAAATAAGTATTTCATTAAAAGTGTAATATTTCTGAAATAAACAATTTTAAGTAATAAGCTTAAAATATTAAATTCTGAATATGAAACTCAGAACTTTTTCTGTTTTCAGTAACATATTAGAATAATTTTTGTAATTCATTTTTCATATGCTTTGTATGATTTTATGATGAACAATATCAGTATTACTGAATATGTGGAAGGATGTTTGCTGAAAATGATTTAATTCTGATTTAAGTGTCCCGTAAATTTGAATATATATGCTCGATTTTCAATGAAATTTTAATTTGTATTGAATGTACAAAGACAACAGTAAAACTAAAGTTTAAAAATTGTAATTATTAATAAATTTATTCAATAATTTTAATCATTTTATTATTAATAAATTCAATTATTTAATAAGGAGTTTTGCTTTAAATTGTAAATTCGTTTTTACGAATAAAAGAAATATCAGCTGGAAAACGTGAGACTATAAATTATTTCTCACGCAAAAATGAATGTAAGACAAACATTTATTTATTCATATCAAAGGTACGAAATGAAACAATCACTTCTTGAAAATTATTGAAATGTATTGACTATTTTATTTTTATTGCATATTAATGTGATTGTAAAAAAGAAACAGAAATTTCTTTAATCCATGGTTAAAATGTAAGTTTATCTCTGTAAGTGTTATAAATACAATTAATTTTTTTATTTGATTTATTTTAAGAATGTTTGAGTTTTGCAGAGGTTTATATATATATATATATATATATATATATACACATATATACATATATATATATATATACATATACACATATACATATATATATATATATATATATATATATATATATATATATATATAGAATTAAATTATATTTTTTAAATTTGAGTTAAGTGAAATCAAAAATAAATAAAAACGTTAATTTTAAATAACATTCAATGAAAATGGATGATTCAACACAAATAGACACCGGAACTTTGAAATAAATTTTTATAAGATATAATTAAATTTTACAAAAATACTTCAAACAATTGTTCATTATGTAGCTACGTATTCAATAAACAAGTAAAATACATTTTTCTAACTGTGAAATCTTCCAATACTTAAAATGTAATTGATTAAAGAATTTTAAAAAGCAATGCGTGAAGAGAAATACTAAAATTCAGTTATGTGATTTTGTGTTTTGTAGTTGAAAAGTCAAATATACATTTTATTTGAATCATAATAACCAAAAATGTAATTCTCGTACACTAAAATTGACAAAAAAAATGTTTTTAATTTATATAGAAATTTTGAAGTGAATTTTTTTTCTTAATTTTCTCATCAAGATGTAAGATAAAATCATGTCAACATAGGATTACCTTGAAAAAGTGTTGCTTCTAGAACATATTAACCCCAGTATAAAACGGTTAATTACTATTTTAGTCTTGATTATACTTTAATAGCAGGAGCCTAACTTTTTACTTTCGATTATTTTTTGGTCGCAAAGCGTCAAATTATTAAATCAATAAATAATTCCAATTTAATGATGGAAGTTTATTCAAGAACTTTAAATAGTCTTTTGGAAAATTTCTTTCTTTCCAAAAGTCAATTAAAATTTATTGAGAAATTATTTCAAATTGAGGAGAACAAGTTTTGTTTGAATATTTAATAAAATTTTCAAAATTATTAAATAGTGAAAATGGCAGTATTTTAAAGCAATTGATTTTTAATTATGCATTATTTTATTTATTTCTTATAATTTTATTTGTATAATTTAAACTGAATTTTTAATATAATTTAATGCATAGTACTTCTTAGAATATATCATAAGATTGATGAGACTATGAATTTACAGTTAAAAATAATAATGTGTTGTTAAAAACTGAAATTTACAGCATATTTTTGTTAAATAAATTGCCTAAAAGTTTTATGATACGCTAAAGGGTTGCAGTTATACCTTAAAACAAATAAACTGTTTAAATATTGAATCAAAACAATATACTTTTTTTGTTAAATAAAATATGCTTTAATTTTTTTAAACAAATCTTTAATGCCAAGTGGCAGGGAAACGCTGAATAAAATATGTTTTACAGATTAAAGTATAAATAAAAAAAACGTAAAACCTTAAAAAATGCATTATCAGTAGTTTACAGAATATCGAATTTCAATAATATTATATTTTGCAAGGCTTGCGTCGTTATCTTGATATTTATGCAAAAGTCAATGTGTCGATTGAGCTGCATTACGTATCAGAAATTACATAGATTAAATATATTGCACGATGAAAACCAGCAATAAATTTTTAGTTTCAAAAATAAATATTTTGAATGAATTTACGGAAATATTCCGCGGACGCGATTAATCAAATATTCCATATAAAATGTTTAGATGCTTTCTGTTAAAATTAATTGAATTAGGAGTTTCAGAAACATAAAAGAATGAACCGTGAGCGAGATTGCCTCTACTCAAGAGTAATAAACTGTAAAACATTACAGGCAGTAAAATTATTAAATAATTAAAAATTAAAGTAATTAGGTAATAATAACTGGTTTTCATGTAATATTATTTATTTATCGGAAAAAATATTTTAATGCTATCTTAGTAATACAAATAAAATTACGACGTGTTAATAAACTTTACTTTCATCCAATAAGAAAAATACTTTAATTCATTATTAGGTAAATGTTCTTTAAATGTCAAAGTACTTTTTTTCCTATTTGTGTTGGTGGCTAAGCAAATCCTTTATTGATAATAATTTATTTCATGTCCTCCAACATAAAAAGTTTTCGTTTTTCTTTGCGATTTGTTATATGGGAAAGAGAGGGAAGTGTTCTTTTTCCCTACTTTGCAACTTTGAATACATTAAAAGTAGCATAAATTAACCAGTTAACTGGGATTGACGAGTATACTCATCATTGAGAAGTTACAGTATTTTCTGTGATACTCGCCATGCGTAGGAAGTAGTTACCATGAGCTATTTAAATAGTAATTTTTGTAGAAAACAAAACTTATTCTTAAAATTTAAGATGCTTAGAATATTTTGAGACTAGGCTGGAGTAAAACAAATAAATAAAAAATATGCAAAATTTAAGATGAACTCATATGTATCTGTACGCACCGCCTAAAGCAGCGTATGAAAAGGTTTTTTAGATGTTAGCCTAAAAGGGACAAAGACAAAAGACGGAAAAATGATTTTTAGTGACATTTTTTTATTCTTTCTTTTATGCGCATTCAATTTTTCTAGCGTTTTTCGAAAAATATGTATGTAATATACGTTTAATCTAGCCAAATAAACAAGTGTTAGGAATAAAATTGCCAATCTTATGAAATAAATAAGCCCATCTTTTTGATCCAATGCTTTAGCAGCGACATTTATTCTATGATTGACAAGTATAGTTATCATCACTCGATTTCCATGACACACATAGTCGCACGCTCTCAAGTCTGGGCGCCAAAGTTAACTGGTAAAAAAAAATTATCTACTTTTTAATTTCTCGCATAATAAATTCGATTCCTGGTGTATCTTAAGATTCATTATAAAAAAAGCTGTGCCCGTTACATCTGTTGCTCAAAGTCCTCATGTTGGCCTAGTGTCGAAGTTTAGAGAATGGAAATATTTTATATACAATGGTTGTTATGGATAGAAAAGTAGAAACTGTTGTATCATTTTTGAAACCAGGTTTGTACCATTAAATGAAAAATAAAAACAAAAAGATTAAAACTTTTAAGTAACTTACCTACTGTAGCATGCTATGTTCTTTTTTTATTAAAAGTCAAGGTAAGGGGACATCGGTTTTTGATTGCGATTAATAGCGCGGCTATGTCAATTAAATAATGGTAGTGAAAATATCCACGTAAAATTTGAGGTTGAATTATCTAACGACGTAATGGAGGGTGCCAATTTTCCCCATTTTCTAATACATGCTTATCATTATTTAACCAACTGATATGGAATTTTTCACACAGCTGGTATAACCCTCTTACATCCCCTTCCGGCTTGGCGTTGAGTATGTATATATATATATATATATATATATATATATATATATATATATATATATATATATAATCCAATATAAAAAAATTTCAATATATAATTATATACATATACATACGTACATATATATAAATTTATACATATATATACATATACACAAATATATAAACAAAAATATAAAAATAAACATATAGTTATATACCTAAGATAACTAAATTTAGAAAGAAGGCACATAGTATAACGACACACTCCTGGCCTTAGGAAGCAGGATTGCAGGTTTAAACAAGTTTTGCGGCCAGCCAACCTTCACCAGTAATTTGTCATACTATGCACCAAGAGGAAAGGAAAGAATTATATATGTAGAATTTAAATATTAAAAAATCATTAAACTTAATAACATATGAACAAAAACATAACCTACTAATTCGGAGTGTAAACGATGGACAAGAGTGCAGTAACGTGTTCCCGCCAAATACGAGGGGTGAGAGCAGAACCGCATAAAATTAATTGCGATACGATATTAAGAAATATATATATATATATATATATATATATATATATATATATATATATATATAATCCAATATAAAAGAATTTTTCAATATATAATCATATACATATACATACACATATATATAAATTTATACACACATATACATATAAACAAAAATAAAAAATAATCATATAGTTATATACCTAAGATAACTAAAAGTAGGAAGGAGGCACATAGTATAAAGACAAATTCCTGGCCTTAGGAACCAGGATTGCAGGTTTAAACAAGTTTTGCGGCGCCAACCTTCACCTGTAATCTGTCATGCTATGTACCAAGAGAAAAGAAAAGAGTTATATATGTGTAGAATTTAAATATTAAATCATTAAACTAAAGAACATATGAACATAAACATAACTTACTAAAACGGATTATAACGATGGCCAAGAGTGCAGTATCGTGTTCCCACCAAATAGGGTGGGCAGAACCGCATAAAGTTAATTGCGATACGATATAAGAAACGATTAATTGCGATACGATATACGATAATAAGAAATATATATATATATATATATATATATATATATACTTTTTAAAAAATCATAAAAATAAAAATAAAAATCATAAAATTAGCGTAAAATGTAAAGAAACTCAGAAATATATATATATTGAAATTTATATACACTCTGTCGCAAAAAAATATATGCACCCAGAAGAAATCAAGCTACAATCACGAAACTCGGTAAGAATGTAGTCTGGTAAGAGATATGCAAATGATTAAAATTTCGAAGCCAATGAGACAAGGCTAAGTGTGCTATGCGCATATTAGTTGCGCAACTGGGAGAGTTTAAAAGCATGAGTACGAGCGCCGTACGGCTATCCAAACGAATCTGATGACTTTGATAGACGATATTGAGACTTAGGATGCCTCTAAGACGTAACCGGCGGCAGTACGAGCAGCTGACGGACTTTGATAGGGGCCGTATAATAGGCCTCAGAGAAGCAGGTTGGTCGAATAGACGTATCGGCCGCGCCCTCGGTCGGAGCGATATGGTAGTTGCTCGGTGTTGGCAACAGTGGATCACAGAAGGTAGAGTGTACCGTCGCGGAGGGTCAGGACGTCCCAGGAACACAAATGATCGCGAGGATCGTGCAATCAGAAGAGTGGCCACTTCGGCACCAACAACGTCGCTAGCATCGATTCAACGCCACTTACCTCCTTCCAGACATCCAGTGCCATCAAGAGAAACCATAAGGAGACGACTGACCGAAGTTGGCTTGAGGAGCCGACGTCCGCTAAGACGCTTACCACTGACCCCACATCATAGGCAGTGTCGACTGGATTTTTGCCGACCTCGGGCAACTTGGAGTGTGACAGACTGGAGACGTGTCATCTTCAGTGATGAATCCCGATTCAGTCTCAGTGCTGATGACCACCGCACACGTGTCTGGAGGCGCACCGGCCAGCGGTCCGATCCGGCATTTATTGTCGAGCGGCATACAGCAATTTCACAAGGTGTGACAGTGTGGGGAGCAATTTCTTGGGACACACGATCATCTTTAGTGGTCCTTCAAGGCACTTTGACAGCTCGCAGATACGTGGACGATATTTTAACGCCGATTGTGCTACCCATGCTATCAAGTCGCCCAGGTGCCATTTATCAACAGGATAATGCTCGTCCACATACTGCGCGACTCTCCCAACAATGTCTTCAAGGATATGACGTCCTACCATGGCCTGCCAGGTC